>CALSCE010009442.1:13596978-13617257 GCA_943593645.1 Bovichtus variegatus
GGGGGGGGGGGGGGGGGGGGGGGGGGGGGGGGGGGGGGGGGTTAGGGCGTTTACCGGCAGGGCTGGTGTGAGGCTTTCAGAACCATGGACAGCTCACATGAAGATCACCCACAGTGGTCTACTCTCTTCTGTCCGCACTGGCTGCAGCAGCTTTGTTTGGCAATATCACTTTGTACAACAGCCCAGTTAACTCTGTCTTTTAGTGTTAAACATTCATATTTCATAGAACACTAATACAGATATTTTAATCAATGATGATCACATGACATATTTTACCTTTTCCTGTAGCCATCAAGTTTTTTAATATTTGGCGCCTGTTTGAAATTATATGAGCTGTCCACTATTTGGGTAATGGGTGTATTGAAAAAATATACTTGTATAATATTCAGTTGGGTAAATAATCTCTGAATATTTGTCTTCATGCACCATCTCGACTGTACACCAACTTGTGGATCCACATTTAACATCCAACCATCTGAAACCCACATTTTTTCCTGTCTGGCTTTGTTCCAAACCATATTTTGATACAAAATGTACTCATATCCTTTTTTTATTTTTTTCGACCCCATTTCTAATTCACGAACAGTACGTCATTCTCGTCTTCTATTAGAAACTCATAAAGTGCTGAAGCATGCTCTGGGACGTTTTAGTGTTATTCACAGGTGCTCCAGTTTCATTGAATTCTCCTTCTTCATAGAGTAGCAAAACAAAATGCTTTTTTTACTTTATCTCGTGCCATTTGACATTACACCCATTCTCAGTTACTGGCTTTGTGAGGTGTAAGGCGGGACGAATGTATATCACAAAGAGGAATTTAAGAAGTTGTGTAGAAACCAGTATTTTGCTGCTTTTGCAACTATGATTCCTTCCATTTAGTTGTATGTACTAGTTGTTTGTTTAATGAGTAGGATTGATTATGATACATGTGTGCTTGTCCACTGGGTTGGGTGTATGGGATCTCTTCCTATCCAGTATTATGACCCACGTTTCCCTTTTAGTTTTTCCTGTATTTTTGGTCAATCAGTGATCATCAATCTTGATAGAGTGCACATACAATGATCAATGACTGCTGTATGCATGTTAACATCAGAAAATGATTATGATTATGACAAAAAAAAATGAAGAAGCAACACAATAAACATCAACTGTACAAACATTTAGAATGTACAAGCTGGTGCGGACCTCTTAACAATAACCTTTTACTTTAATAAAAAACGCGATTAATAGTGTAATCATATCCAATTGGACTTTACACAAAAACCTCTGCATGCTATCATATTACATTTTTTACACTTTTTTGGTCTTACAAGAAAATGTATAACTAACAGTACAGACGCTGAAGTTAATGGGATTGAGGCCTACTGGAGTGTTTTTTTTCCACTTTAGTGTAATATGTTTAATTTTTCTGTTTCAGTCAATGTTCACCAATACAAACTAAACTGGCCAAGGCAGTAGATATAATTTACGTTCAGTCTCATGGATCTGTAACTGTGTGTTTCAGAGGCTGGACCAACTGTGTATGATCGTCGGCCATGATATCAGCTGAGCATTCATGTTCTTTTCAGGTCTTTTTGCGGTCTGGGCTTGCTGTCAAATGACTATCCAGGAAGCCCTTACCCCAAAAAGCATCTGCAAGGGACCCTTACATCAAGGAAGATGTGCACAGCATTCCCTCTTGACACTCACTGTATGTATTGTGTTAGCCCTTTTTTAAAACCTGTGCTTCAATTCATTGGGAGTGTATACAAATGTGAAATAAAGTTGACTTTCCCATTCAACCCAAAATATGTGTGGTTTAAGTCGTCTAAGAAAATCATACCTGCCATTAACTGGTTTAAACTTTTATGCGAGATGTAAATCTTTCCATGATTTGGTTGGTTTCTCTAAAAAAACAGCAGGTTTCTGTTTCCTGAGGACCAGAATTGAGAACCATTACTCCACTTCTAAATGCGTCTGAAGCACCACATAATTCCTCCAGAAGGTGGCAGCATTGCTTGAATTAGTTGACTATAAGGAAATCTGATTTAAAGCCACACACAAAAACAAATCCATGGACACACGTGCAGTTAAGTTCTGATAATGGTCGTGATGATGGTGTCCTTGTGGGTAGTATATATAATGCCATAGGTTAACAAGCCACTTTATTTATTTGTGATTACGAAACTTTAATGTAATGGAGTCGTAACATTTGTTTACTTTTATACAGACAGTATGTTTGACTGTATAGGTGTGTAATACACTTTTTTAAAATCTGAATCTAAAGTGAATGAGAAGTTGTTGTCTCTCCCAGAACTTTAGCCACTGAAACAGCGTTGCTTTGGGGAAGGAAGTTAATTATGAGTTCCATTGAACCCGTCACAACACAATAAACCATTTCTCCTAACATGTGTCATTTGTTACTCATTTCTTAAGCAATCCCGATTTCCTGTACTAATGAGTTCTTTGGTTAGCAGGATAAAAGCCCGATCAGGTCCAAGGCAATTGATTCACCATTTCAAAACCAGTGATGCAATTGTTTCCAGTTCAAAACACACAAACACATTATTCAACCATTCTTCATCCATTGATCCAGCATTCTGACTTCCGATGTGAAAAACTTATTTTTTTCGTTTGAACTCTTGTTTCGGTGTTGTTTCATCCCCTTACTGGGCCTCATGCAGCAACATTCTCTTAAATGTATCTTATATTTTCTCTTAATTTTCTGTTAAGACAAAAAAATGAGAGAAGTGAACTCCGGATGCACCAAACTTAACCATCTTAACCATCCAAATCTGCTTTAACCCAGGTGTGCTATATGATGAATCCCACTTGATCATAAACTGGAGTATTAGAATAGGTACCGCCCCCTAAACACTATACCAGGGCTGGGCAGGTGCTGTGCCATGTGCTAATTCTCTGGCACATGCCAATTGAAGAGATGCCACCAAAAAAGGGTATTAGAAGAAGAACACGCAATATCATCCTCCAAGGGTTTTAGTCTTGTTTGGGATAAATGGACCTAAGGTTTTTCTTTAACTCACAATGTAATAATCCAATCATCCTAATTATTCTAAAACATATAATAATCTAAATTAGATTGTTTGATATTCATGCGTTTATTATTATGTTCCCCAAATACAAAACGTGTGGTCCCTTGCGTTGGACAAACAATTTGTGGACTGTGAAAACAAGATGTTTTTTTCTGTCTTGGTAAGATTGTTCTCCACCACTCGCACATGTTTCTCATACCTCAGAGAAGATGCAAAATATGAAACCATTGCTGAGTCCTAGAAATCAATGGGTACTAATCAAATAAGAACAAATCGTGGATACGGACAAAATAAGAGTAAATTTGTTTGTATATCGCTTCTTATATCGAAAGTTTCTCTGTCCTTAAATATGCCCATGGGGTTGTGACATCACAAGTACTTTGGAACGCAGTTATGAGTCAATATGCAACCTAAACAATTATAATGTGGAAACTTGAAGAAAACTTTTGTCCAGCAGTTAAACTTCTGAAATATTTGCATTTTCATAGATTCTGAAGTTTTAATGAGGGTGAAGTAATGTGATGTGATGTAATTTTAAAACATTTAAAAAAATGTTTGCAGAGTAAATGTCAACAGCATCATCAAAATCATATCCAAAATCATTTTATAAAAATAAAACAACAAAATCAGAAACGGTCTTTTGTTATACATTCTCTAAAACTCTGTGTAGATTTTCTTAAGATCTGCAATCCGTAAAAGTTAGTTTTTAGAATTTAGTAATTTAGTATTTAGAAGCAGTTGCCTCTTCGAAAGCGTCACTCTGAGGTGTGAACCGCAGAGAAACCTAACTTCAGGACTTCATCAGCCATTCAAATGTGCTCTGTAAACTAAATGAAAACTGGTCTTACTTCCTGAGGCAGATATAAAAAGTGATAGATGATGAAAATGGATAATCTTTTTCAGACTTGAAACACTCACATATTGAAAAGAAAACTCTTTATACAAAGCTTAAACTACATTGAGCCAGTTCCCATCTGTTTGGGTGTTTTATCCCCAATACATTCCACCAGTGTGACCCTATGAGGGAGAAACACAAATGCACCCATTCAAGTCCACGACACAAACATAATCAAGGATATTTGTAATAAAATAATTGCAGGACAAGCTTTGTTTAGGTCAGATGGGCTTGATTCTTTATCAGGAGTCATTTGAAGTAGTTCATTGGTTCATTGGGTTCAGGCGAAGAAAAAACAAAAGTGCTGGCAGTCCTCCCAGATGTTGAAAAGGGGGCCATCTGCAATAAAAAGTTGTGCTGTGTTTGTAAGGAAACTCTATTGGACTATTGTTCTAGTTGGGTTGTGTGACTTCAGTACTTGCTCATCACCACTCTTCCTTCTCTAGAATAATGTCAAAAATGTTGGGTAAAGGTGGACCAGTTGCTGCAGAGAGCTGGGATAAAGAGAGTACAGATGAGGGGTATGAGTATTTGGAGGCTTGCCCATCCAGATTGCTAGATGGATTTTTGCCATTGATTAGTACAGG
This sequence comes from Bovichtus variegatus, assembly GCA_943593645.1. Classification (NCBI taxonomy): domain Eukaryota; kingdom Metazoa; phylum Chordata; class Actinopteri; order Perciformes; family Bovichtidae; genus Bovichtus; species Bovichtus variegatus. The sequence goes on from CALSCE010009442.1 coordinate 13,601,490, forward strand.
TTTAACAGACCTCACTCATTCGAAGTGTTGCAAAGTAAAAATAGAAGCCTAATTCCGATAAGCCCCGTCTTTTATTTATTTTTCAATATCCCCGCAGTCCCCTCCCACCCACCCTCAAAAGACTAATGTTAACACTCGACCCCTGAACACTGCGCACAAACTTTCCCTGTCGAAAGGCTAATGATAAAACAAGCCTTTCCAATATTCTCTGGATAAGTGATTGGCATTGTGTCCAAGTCAATATGCACAAGTTTTGATTCCGGCTCTTTACTGCATTCTCTCTGTAGAGGTTATTTGAGAATGAATTAATAGTTACCAAAAATGGTCTACAAAAAAAAGAAGAATGTATAGCCTTCCTTTAAAATAGATTTGTATGAACATTACACAAACTTAAACTATCTCCAGTGATGGTCTCTTCTAGATGAGTTTGGTATATTAGTTGTGTAATGATAAATCCACTACTACTCTCAAATTAAAATCCAAAGAAAGGAAGGACCTATATACAGCGAGTCTGTTTCAGTGACAGTAACTTTTACACTGAGGGGATCTGACTGGCTGCAACAAGGATTACTGTAATCGTGTTACAAATGTATTATTCAACATCCACAGAAATGGTGGGAAAGCACATCAGTCAGATGAACCCTAAAATATATTGGAACTTGCATAACATGCCACTACTTATAGTCTTCATGAATTCACTCAGGTGTTTTAACTTGTTTTACTCTTTTGTAATAGGTTGTTTTGTGTTAGTATTTGTAGCCTTTAGAATTTAAAACCTGCCAGTGTTGCTTAACATGTTAAAGATGTTGCTTGCTGGTACTGGACTTTCTACAGAGCTCTGACTCCGAACTCCGATTCTGAAGCACCCCCTCAAAGAGAAGCTGATTCAGGTCTTTTCAGACCGGTTTTATAGTGTTAACGTCACACAAGTGTCTGGGGGTGAAAGCAATGCACCTTCGTGAATGGTAACACATGCGCTAAATCTGAATTCCCGTCATTCCTGTGACTCATCCAGTGAGGTCCTGCTGAGTAGAATTCCTGGTTTCCATGCTGCATCTGGACAAGTAATCGGATATTGTGTAAGGCCCACTGCCATGTCTCAGACAGTGCTACTAAGCGAGAAGGTCAGTAACAGTTTCCCGTCTCCTAACCTTCAAGGCTTAGTGGATACAGTACATGCAGTATCATTGTGTGTGCAATAGTTGGATCAAAGAGGAGCACACACTTCTTCTGAAGATGTGACTCATATGCTCTCATAAGTCATGTGACAAGCAGTGTTCATGAATTATTAATGAAGCCTTGCAGCATCCGTCTGTCATACTCCAGGAGGTGAATTCTTGTCCTGCAGGGATGCAGTCTGATTGATCCTCCATGATCCCAGGGACAAGGGACATCCACACACAATACCCTGGACGCACAAAGCTGTTTGCTGCAGTTGTGGTTTCTAATGTAGCCACAAAAGTACAAACGTGTATATTTTCTGTTTGGAACTAATTAGAGCATGCTGAGAACTGTGGGCTGAATAAACAGATTCATAAAGAAACTACTCTGTCTGGGAAAGAGGAAATACCTTTGACTCACCTCACCCTTTTTATGAGCAGTCCTTTGTAAAATTAACTGATTCAAAAAAGGCAGAAACAGTTTGATTAATCTTTGAGGTCAAATGGATAACTCCACAGCTACGACAGATCCAACTAAAATATGAAGATGACGGCCCTTTTTTGTTTACAGATAAGCAACCAAGTATTAATAATGTGTGCTGTGGGGTAAAATGAATAACAACATTAAATGCGAGTCATAATCAAGTCAAGACCATCTCCGTTATGGTAAAAATGTCCTGTATACTGACGTCAAATCTTGGCAGGCAAAATCCTGGTTTAACAATAGTGATAGCGACATTTTTTTTATTCATTCCAGATGTCAGGAAAATGTTTTCGCGTGTGATGAAACCTCTTGATGACAAGAGAACTCCCTAACCCACAGAGGAAAAAAAATTGGAAACTATCCATCCAATTATATCATTCACATCATTCGTCCATGTTTTCCTTCATGAATGATAAACGATTCCTGTTGAAAATACAAGTGGGATACTGTCACCCATTTACATTACTTCCCAGAAATATCTACTTTAGTGTGTCTTTTTCCCAACAATTTTCAGGTCCTATCGCAGTTCTGTTTATTCTGCTCAAAGTGTGTCAATGACCGCTTGTTAATAGTTTTATGAGACCACTGTGTCTGTCTGTGTGTGTGTGTGTGTGCCCTGCGTGAGGCATTTAACAGTTTGCAGGATTTACTGTAAGTTACCTTGGGCGAAAACTGAAATTACCATTATGGTTGTGTTCCCTGTGGATGCAGGCCTCCCTCTAACACACACAGATTCTTGCCCTCTCTGACTTCTTTTAGCTTCAGAGAAACTCCAGTCCCCTCCTTCTTCCAGTGGAGCAACAACAGACATCTGCTTCCAGAAATAGCTACTTTTCCGAAAAATGGGCCTTGACTATGAGCTAATTTAGCAGAAATAAATCAAATGGCAGAGAAATATGTGCCTGATTTGTGTCTGATACATCTATAAAGACAGGAGGCATACATGAGAAACATATGGCATTTTAATGTGACATAACAATGGTATTGTTGTTCATTGGAAGACTTCCCCAATTCAGCGGAACTTAATTTAGTACATTTGAATAACATGTTTATGTGTGATGGTATTTCTTGTTCCCTTATAAGAAAGACAAATACTCAATTCAGGTAATTCTCTTGATGAACACCAAGGCTGAAAACAGGTTTTTGTTCATTGTTAGAATCCTTGGTAGTGTGCATTAATACTGTGCATGTGTCACTCTTACTTTGTGTGTGTGTCTTTGAAAGGAGACAATAGAATTTAGGGTATTGCCACCCACATTAGGTCATGTTATCAAAATGTATTACTAAGTACTTCCCTTGGTGGGTATCTATCGCCTACAAACCATTTTGCTTTGCTTAATTCGTTTGGAGAAAATGCAACTGTGACTGTAAGAGTTTCCTTTTTTTGGTGTTGTAAAAGCTAAAACATATACAATGGAAACTTGTTTTTGTTACCTCAAACACTTACAAAATGTCATAGCATGTGTGAATTATATGAGTAGAAGTCTCAGATAATGTAAATGTGGCTGGAAGTCAGCCAAAATTTAATTGATATTTAATACCCAGTGATAGAATCATAGTGAACTCTGACAGAAGAATAGCCGTGTCATACTTTCACTGGTGTTGGGTTTTTATTGTTTCAGTTCTATATGTTCTGCTACTGTACTTGGGTGCTTCGACACACTGTGTGATGGAACTTCGTAAAAAAAATATTGACATAACTGGGGGAATTATGCAATGTTTAGAGAGAGCGGTGAAGATAAGTGAGTGTGAGTACAGGATGTAACATATAGCATTTTAATCAGTCTAACTGCAAACGTTTTTCTTTACAGTCCCAGAATTAGACACATTGTTGTAAATTTTTATCTGCAGGATATCAGTCTTCAAAAGTTTATACGGGAACATAGGGGTGTAGTGTTGTGAATCTCTAATTTTGATTAAATAGTTTGTGTAACTGTTTGCCCAAAAATGTACTTCCAACTTGTCTCCCGTCTCCTGTAGCGCCACCAGGGAAGGCAGGGGCTTGAGATGGGGAGAGGTGTAAGGGAGGGGGTGGATGAGGGGGGAATGGGTAGTTCGGAGAGAGGTGAGTAAGAGATGAGTCAACAGTCATCCCTTATAAGATATCCTGATGGAGCCTAACAGTGGCATACACACAGACATCCAGCCAAGGTAAGATCAACTCTCAACATCTCCTTCTCCATCTCCTTTACTCGGGCTTCAACTCTGCCATCCGTGTTTCACTGTCTGTAGTCACAGTCACATTTGGTCTCTCACCATTTATCAGCTCATGTGTAACAGCAAACAGCTTTTTTTTACAGCATGTTTAAAAGCTGAATTTATTTGTAAAAGTGTGCCAAGGGGTTTTAGAGAAGTTCTTGTTGCGTGTACGACTGTGTGTCTCCTAGCTGATGTTTTTTTATGAGCTTACCCCTCTGTCCGTTACTCACAGAACATGAAGCTGAGGTTTGAAAAACAGTGGGTTGAGAATAATAGTGTTAGCCAATTTTAGTGATCTTTGTACCAGTTACACAGAAATTAACAGGTGTCTCTATCACAAATATTTGCTGCCATAATCAAACATACTGAATAAACTACAGGAAGGATCGTGTGTTTAAGGATCAGATGATGGCATGCAGACGTGAACTTACGTGTGAGAAGAAACAATAGTGAAACAGCAAGTGAAAGATGGATAAACATGAAACGGAAGACTAACCTGTATAATCTTCTCCTCCTAGGAATACCAGTGCTATTCTGAATTTGGTACCTCCAGAGAAATTCTACAAATATGGACTACACTTTGGCCCTCCTGTTTTCTCTGCTGCACTTAATAAGTGTGGGTACAGCTGCTCCTCTGCCAGTGGAAGTAGTGAATATGAAATCAAAAGTGAAATGGCTGGCCGAACAGCTGGTGGTTAGGCTGAACAAAGACCTCCAGGTAATATTTATGGTTCCATTTATGGTGACGCCGAATCTAAAGTGTTTACAAAAATTGGATGTTTTTTTTGACTGAATCGTGTTCTCTGTCTTGCTGCAGGTCCCTCCCGGTTTGACACTCAGTCCACCTCTTGATGATCTGGATGGAATTTCCTCCATAGTGACCGTCTTGGAGGGTTATAACAGCCTGATCTCTGACACCCTCAACGGGGTCTCCCAGGTCAAGTGTGACATGGCTTCTCTGACGGGTTTCCTCGATCAGTGGAAGAAGGGGCACTGCGCTGAGCAGCGGCCAAAACTTTCAGTGCCGGGGCCGCTGCAAGAGCTACAGATTCGAAAAGCGTTCATTCACACTGTGAGCATCGAGGCTCTCATGAGAGTCAAGGAGTTCCTCAATCTGCTGCTGAAAAATCTGGATAATCTTGAGACTTGCTGAATGATGGACATTGGGACCAATATTTGCAAGTTGTTGGCCTCATTTTTGTCAAGTCTGCATCAGTGATGTCTGACTGTTGAACTTTTGCAATGTGTTTTGAAAGAAAAGCATTCTTGAACATGCACTTATTTATATACATATGTATTTATTTATAAACTTATACTAAAATATGTATTTTATAACACTGTCAAAATGTTTTAGTTTCCGCAAGATTGTTTCTATGCAAACTGATCTATGCTTTGCACAGAGCTCTGTGAAAAATGTTTACCTATGTATTAACCCAGTCGTGGAGCTGAATCAGCTGTGTAAGGCTGGCTGCAGCCAGAGGAAATGTCACAATGAGCAGTGATATCATCCCTGGTAATTCCTGAAATCCAGATAAAAACTTGCCAATAATAACAGATGTGTATGAAAACTACATGGACAGGAAGGGCAAAGGAAACTTTCATTTCAGTGCCATATCAGCTGCTCTTCCAAAACGGTTATTTATATCTGTAGATGATATTTTGTATATTTTTGTACAGTATTTTTTTTATTATTGGATTAAAACTCAATAAATATTTAACACAAGTATATATTGTGATATGCACGTTTGTTACTGTTGTGCAATAAGTGAAAAAGGCACGTAGGAAAGGTAAATATACAGTGTCAATTGTGGGTGTTCATCTCTTGCTACACTAGTATTCAAGGTTCATGAGTGGGAAGTGTTTATCCAGAGCTATTGGCTTATGATTAACTCCTATTTAAAGATAGAATTAAAAACAGTGACTGTAATGGAAACTGTCAAAATAAACTGACCAACCCATCCAACCAATATGGACTTCCTGTAAAAAAGTAAAGATAATGATTTAAAAAAAAAAAAAAACAAATTCAAGGGTTTTTAATATATTTTCATAAAAAGCCAAGTTTAGGGGGAAAAAAACATCTATCCTTAGATTATTCAGTTTTTTTAAGTAGTAAAAAGCATGGATTACAGAAATGCAGGAACAAGATGAATGAAGTTAAGTGACAGTAAAGTTTCACACATGGGCATCATATACTGTACAGTTTGACAACAAACTAATGAGAACCACTGTTCTTATTTTTAAAACCTCAGGATATAGAGGACCTTTGTTGTGGGAGACCTAAACACTTAAGATTCAAAACCATTTTCTTATTCACACACAGACACAGACAGAAACCTACACAACTGCATTAACTATCAAACCACTTGTTTCTTTTGACATTGGTGTTGTTGTTACTGTTGCCCATCAGTTTCTTCTTGTACTGCTCCACCAGGCTGTCGAAACGGTCACTGTCCCTTCTCTTAAAATGCTTCTTCGGCGGATTAACCTTCTGGAAAACAGCAAAATACAAGACAGTCATGAAGAGTTAACAGAACAACTCTGATAAACTTTTAACACACACACGCACGCACACATTTGATTTTTAATGCTTGATTTAATAAGTAACATTTCAATGATTTGTCAAAATTGCTTTTTGAAAAGAACTGATCACACACAGTAGCTTTACTTTAAAAAGCTGTTCTCAAGGTAACATATACATATATACATACATATACATATGGAGAACCATTCATTTTAGGGATCTCAATGGTTAACCATTAAACCACCAAGAATATTTTTGACTGGTTACACATGTCAGTCTATAGGTTTATTTATGGTCTATAGATTAATTTAACATGGGCGCAAAAGGAATCTTCGATAACAGTCAGTGGTCGGAACACCCTTAACGAAGACCTAATCAAAATGCCGCAATACACTTTATGGACATTATAGTCTATGCGTCATAAATTACATGTAGTCATTGTGAGGTATACTATTACACCTTATAGGATGAGAGTTTTAAAAACAGAAATGACAAAGCCACTGTTTTAGCAGTTTGTAATACAGTAGTGCTTCAGCAGGAACTCTTCATCGTAAAATGTTTTGTGAACATGGCCCAAGATTACAAATAAGCATATAAACAAAATATGTATAAACCTGGTTTCTGGGCTGTGTTGGCTTTTCCATCTGTTGTATTTGACGCTCTTTCCTGTTGGATCCAGGCCTCGCTTTCTTGGGTGGCGGGGCCTGCTGCTTTCCTTTATCACGCATTCTGCAAAGGACAATTCACAATCTGTAACTTAAGCATGATGCCCACTGTTGAGTCAGTCAGGTTTGACATATGTTAACCCTTTTTTTTAAAAGAGTTGTTTGTAACGTGACAGATTAAAATAGTTTACATCAGTTACCCAAGTTGGGAAGCGCCAACAGCGATTTGAATGACATTTAAGACCAACTTTACAATAACCAAAATTAAAAAGATAAAAACGGCATCAATTACTGAAACACTTCCAGCACAACGTACTCCGAGCCTCCTATACATAGCCTGGCACTGGTTCCAGCCATGATGCTAAATCTTGGTTGAATGGTCACTTTTTATTGAATTTTTACTTTCTCATGTTGTTGTGAGCTGAGCATCCCGACAAAATACGCGTGTTGTTGGTTCCGCTATCCTGATCTGCGTGACGTTAATGCAAGAGGCGTTCCGAAAATCATTTAAAAAATAAAAATAAAAATAGATGTTACCAATTACTTTAAGAATTGCAATGACAGAAATAAAATAATTCATTAGACCCTACTTCCTCCGTCATAGCATTTTTAAGACTTTTGAAAGATTGATTCAAGACATTTTAATAGTAATTCAGGCCTTATTTTTATATTAATTAATTCAATGTCTTAAAGACTTTTTAAGGATTGATTGTAATTGTTTTGGAGGGGACCCCAGGAAGACTAAGGGATCCTGATCACAAATAAAACAGACAAGAAGTGTCGTACCAATGGCAAAATGGCCAAAGCACTTTTTCTCAAGTTAAAAAATATGGAAAGCGATACAGCTCGGCTGTTAATGAGAGTAGAGCTCGATCATTTCCCCCCTTGGTTCCGCAAATACCAGTTAACAGAAAAATGTTGTAAAATTTTTCTTTTTTTTTTTGCAACTGCTTGTTCTAAAAATTCTCAATTATTTTATGCAAGTCCTCAAAATACAAGCGTAGTGAAATTTGCTGTCAAGATTTCTCTGCTCAAGCACCAAGTGACACAGAGTGCATTGTAACCAGGAGTCTACCGTAGTAAAGGTATTAAGAACTGTACCTGATCTTAGGCCCCCGATGGGTAGGGAAGGGGAGAACTTTCTTTCGTTTCTTCCCGTTCTGCAAATCTACGTGTTCGACCTCAGGGTTGGTCTGGAATCCCAAATAACGTTTGCCTTGCTTCTGGCTTTGAGGAGAACCTGATGAACAAAGAAAAGTTGTCAGAGAAAAAAAATCTAAAATGGAAAAAAAGATATAAATGTTAACAAAAATAAAAAAGGCCAAGTTTAGTTGAGTTTAATTCAGTGTGCTGAATGTAAATGTTTCTCCACGGCGCTAGTGTGCTGTACTGTATCTGTGTTGTGACAGGAAAACAGCAACCCAGTTGAGCCCATCTGCATGTCTTCCCAATATGTTCTCGCAACTGGAAAATGTGAAAGAACATAAATACAGAAACAATAGTCATACCGCTCTCATTTCCTGTCTGCTCTGATAAGGACTGTGCTTCATTTCCACCTTTCCTGGGTCCTTTTCCATCTCCGGCTGTCTGGGACTGAGGCTTCGCTCCTCCTTTAAAGGGACGATTTTGGAGGAATTCCTGCAAAGACATCAACAGAGGGTTACTTCCAGAAATCATTTCTCAATTCAAATGAGGATTCTCAGTTGTAACCATCACACAAATTGATACAAACGCACCTTGTTTCTTTGTTGTTGCATTTCTTTTATCTTAAGTTTCCTTGTATCCTCGAGGGAGAACTCAACGATAGGTCTCTGCAGGATGACATAAGAAAAAAAACACAAAAGTTAAAAAATTCTAAGGGTAAATAAATACAGTGGCAACAAAGCGAAAACAAAGCTCCTTGAAAAACACACTGATAATAAATGTCAGCACATAGCTCTGTTGCAAAAAAACATACCTTGTGTGAGCCGAAGATGTCAGGGTTGTTGTTGAGGTAACGAAGTGTCCTGAGAGCATGTTCGTGTTCCTGGAACTGGACAAAGCCATAACCTAACGACTGTCCCATCACCCGTCCCTTCTCTGGCTTCTTGTCATACATCACCCGACACTAAGAGGAGAAACACCAGGTACACGTAGACACAGGATGAAGAAGAAAGACAACACCACCCCCTACTGGGCACACAGACAATGTTTTTAATCATGTGACGGCCAACATTCATAAACACTACTCGCACAAAATGATTTACAGAAATGTTTTTACAAAGTTGCAAATGAATGATTACTGCTATAATAATACTGCTCTGTGTGTGTGTGTGTGTGTGTGTGTGTCTGTGTGTGTGTGTGTGTTTATATAACATTAATTTTTTTCCTCACCTCTGGGATGCGTACTCCCTTTTTTGCGTTTACTGCTTGGAGGCAGAGCGCTCTGAGTTTTTTATCATCCACTGACTTGGGCAGGTTATGGACGCACAGACGAGTCTTTGACACAAACACATTTATGCTCCGGAGCTTGGTCTTCTTTATTTCTTCAAACTGAAGGGAAATATACAACATAAAATACATGCGTCAAGATAGAAGTGTTTGAGAGATGAGTGCAAGAAACGATTCTGCATTAAAAATCAATCTGCGACTAAAAAACGTCTTTAAAAAGATTCATGAAAAATGAACTCACGCGGTTTCTTTTGATCATGTCTGCTTCAGGCACACCCTCGCCAGCCTTTGTTCCAGCACGGATCACTGTGTGTATACAGTACAAGAACAGATTTAGAGGCAATCCCAAAGAGGAATATGGCAACTAAGTCTATTTCACTACATTAATAGGGACCACACAAGACAGACACATGGCTTTCCTTAGACGTGGTTAATCTTGGTTCACAGTTTTCATGCGTAATGTTATGAATGTTAAGTCAAATCTGCATAAAGCGGGACCTTTAATATTGACAGTGAATCAAGTAACTCCGTGTAAAAGGTGAAAGGGTTACTAGTAGAGTGAGAGAACTGACAGGTGACAAAGAAAGAGAAAAGAAGAGCATGGAATGGGTTTACTCACGTCCCTCTCTGGCCAGGTACAGGTTCCTGGTGCCTGTTTCTACTTTCACTTTGTCCACTTTCAGCTTTGAAGCATCCTCTCTGGTCACTGCTGCCACAATCAACAGCTTTCGGCCATCTAGGCGGATACCACCATTCTGCATCAAATAACCCAATGTTACAAACAAGACAGCCTTATCAACTCAGCGCACAAAACAGGACAACAGATGATGCAATGTCATAAATTAAAAAAAAGGTAGATACAGGGAATATTTGGTAATTATTCAGAATATATCACCTCCGCCTCCTCCTGTGCTGCAGCTATGCATTTGTCTGCTGCCTCTTTTGTCTTAAACTGAGCAAATGCACAACCTGGAAAAACAACAAACCCAAAATAAGTCAAACAAACAGGTTTACAAACCAACAAAGATAGGAGTGTTTCATCAAAGCACTGCCGACTGACCTTTAGAATGTCCTGTATCTGGATGGAGAACAACCTTAATGTAATTAAGCTCTCCGTACTTTAGGAAAACTTCCTCAAGACCCTCTTCCTCCGTGTCAAAGGACAGGTTCCTATACCAGCCAGGAGTAAGATGAACAAAGACAGCGGTAAAATGATAAGTGAGTTTAAGTGTGTGGATAATTTGAGGATTCAAACATGGAGCAGAAGGCTGGTTTAAGATTTAAGAAGTGAGAAGAATTGCAAACCTGATGAAAATTGTTCTGCCCTCATTCACATCTGAAGGGAGAAGTTTCTTTGATTTTTTCTTTTTAGCTGGGAGATAAAAGTAGCAGACAAGTGTCAAAACAACATTTTCATGGACATTTTATTTACATTACATGCAAACATACGCAGAGAATTGATACCTGATTCTTCATCTTCTTCATCATCCTCATCTTCCTCCTCATCCTGACTCTCATCTTGATCATCATCTGAAACAATGCTACTCTTATCGTCGTTGTCGCCATCTCCCTCCTGGGACACATCATCATCCTCTTTCTCATCTTCATCATCATCATCTTCCTCCTCCTCACTGTCTTGTTCCTCGCCATCATCTTCATCATCAGATTGGAATTCCTCCACCTGCTGCACTGCTGGTTTGGAAGTGACTCTGTGGAAACATTTTAAACAAAATTATCTGATTAAGTCATCAAGTTTTAAAACCTGGCGACATATAAACACAGTTATACATATTGGAGGTCCACACTTTTTCTTCTCAGGTGCTGCTTGTGGCTTCTCTTCTTCCTCGTCTTCAGTGTCACTCTTTGTGTCTGACGGTTTTGCAGTTGCCTCAGTATTCTTATTTCCTAATTAGGTAAACAAAACAGTGTTATAATTATTAATATCTCTATTTTAATGGAGACATATATTCTAAAGAATATCAGGAGGCACAATGCTTTTCTTGTATTTTTTTTATGTGTAGTGTATAATTAAATGACTAAAAGTGGTTTAACTTTGCATGTGAAAAATGTGGAATGTTACCTGCACTTGAGGACGACTGTGTGGCGATAAACTTGTCCTTAGGCACAGCCCAGTCTATTGCTACCTGTCGACCTGTGAATGAAACAATATCATTTAAAAATACAATCACATGATACAGACTAAATAAATGTTCATTGTGTTCTCTAACGACAGCAATGCAAGTGTCTCACTCACTAACCTTTTATTTCCTTCAGGTTCAAAGCATTAAGCGCTTTCGCGGCCTCAGACACATTTTTAAAAAGGACAAACGCAAATCCTCGCATCTTCCCATCTATAGAAAGGAAAGAACAAAATAAAATAACCAATTAATCGATTCAAGGGTCACACAACAATTCAACAGGTTGTTGTTTATGCATATAGTTAGGTTTCTTTTCTCTCTTTTTTTTTTTATATTTACCAGGTTTGAGGGCAATTTTGGCCTCAAGGACTGTTCCAAACTTGGAAAAAACTTCTTTCAGATCATCTTCCGAGCACTGTAACACAAGAAATGTGATCTCAGCAACGCCTGTAGCACTTTAACAGCAGATGTGTAACTGGAGTTCAGAGGATGGATCAAAGCGTGCTCGTCAGTGGCTGCATTTCACGACCATAGCATACTGTACCTTAAAACTAAGGTTCCTTATGATGAGTCTCGATTTCAAATTTGTTTTCCTGAAGCCTTTGGATTTCTGTTGGTTTTCTTTAGGTGCTGCAGCTGGCTCAGTGGGCGCTAAACGACAGACATGAACAAGGTTATCAAGTAGGCATGACGTGAGAGCTCTCGCGGTTGCTCGTTTATTGACATGCCTTTATACACACCTGTTTTCCTTTTATCTTTTATTTTCTTCTTCGCCACTGATATAGAAAGCTTCTTTCCGTCGTATTCTTTTACTTCTTTCAATGCTCGCTGTGCATCTTCCTCCATTGAATATGTGACATAGCCAAATCCCCGACATTTGTCTATGCCTGGTTTATAAACACATATTAGTTATTCATGTTTAAAAGTACTGTACTGTGACTATTTAGTATTCTTTTCTTGACATGTACATCCCCAAGCGTCAGTCTGTAACATCTAACATCGCGTAACGTTATCTCCAGTCGGAGTACGTTTTCTCGTTAAATATGTTTTTGTTAAACACCCCGAATAAATGAAAGTAACAACATCACCTTTCTCTTTGACCACGAAGCATTGCTTTACCGGACCAATTTCAGAGAATATTTCCTCTAGTCGTTCATTTGAAGCTGAAGCTGGTAGAGAACCGATGAATAACGTGAGCGCTGGCATGGCTCTCTGCTGCCTCGCTAACGTTAGCTGTTAGCTCGCTAAAGTTAGCCTCTCTGGCTCGGTACTAACTCACACACTGAAGTCTTATTTGTTAACAATCCTGCTTTGGATGTTAATACCAAACTACTCGATGTCACACGAATCGGTGAGATGCATACATGCCCCAGAACTGTTTAACTTGAACACCACCAGCTTCCACATTAGATCGCATGTTTACATATGTGGGCAGCCATCGTGGAAATTTACCGGAAGTGATCTCGAACGGACACTTCTCTCTGTTACTTGCAGAAAGCCCGCCGCCTACCGTCCCGGAGGTTCACACGTTGCAATCACGCTTCCAGTTATTTATTCATTCATTTAGGTACTGTTGTGTTCTTATATTTGGAAATAGAGACGCATACAAAATCAATTTTCAGAAAACTTCTCTTCATATTAACTGTATTTATTCGATGATTTCACTGTCCACAGACCATATTTAAGTAGTTCCTGTCTCACAGATTCACAGAACGGCCACAAGCTCTTGTTCACAACATATTTTATACCCGCCGCCTTTCAGGTATAGTCTTCTCCCATTGGTTGGCTGGGGTCAGGTCCTATTGGCCCCTTGTTGGCACTTCGGCGTGTCCCCGCCTCTCAGCGCTTCTCTGCTCCAATCAGATCTTCTGTTACCCTTTTAGGTGGTGTACTCTTCCGCTTCAGTTTACAAATATTGCTTCTTATTTCACAATAGTTGACCACTATACTATGCGTAGTCACTTAATTCAATAACATTTTTCATATCACATTTAATATTTCTAAATAAGGACACAATAAGGCACATTGTAACAGCTTATATATTGATTATTCTCACAGTACTGTGTTTAGCTATGCATGTAATGGACAGAAGGAACATGAACGAGCAGTTATCAGAGACAGTTAGGAGGTTAGGGGTCAGTCATCAAAGTATGCACATGCACATGTGTGTGTTTGTGCAAGTGTGTTTGCATATGTGTGTGCATGTGTGTGTGGTGTGTGTTGTTTGTTTGCATTTGTGTCAGTGGATGAAGACACACCTGTTATGATGGATATGTTTTCAGGGACACCCAAGTTCCCAAAACATGGGGTGAAATAGTTTTGCCCCCAAAAACAAAAAGTCATGCCATAGAGGGTTTATTTCAGAAAGGAAATTGCAGTGTTACAGTAGATCCTTAAGATACACCACAACAAAATAGTGGGGTAGGTGAGAAACAAGTACAAAGTACAAAGTCAAAGAACATAAAAATAAAATAGAGCCACATACTCTGTATTATGGTGTTATCATACAGTGTTATATCAGCCCCATCAACAAACACCAACATGGCATTTCTTGCGGAAGAATAAATAATCTACTAAGCAAAGGTAGAGCATAAAAGTATTTGGAGTTGTTTGTGTAAATATGTTGTGCAGTCATGAAAATATGTTTTGTCTTAGAGAAAGTAGATAACAGTGCTTGTAGAATGGCCACTGCAAACAACTTGCATTCTTTGTATAATAATAACAACAATAATGTATAATAATAAAGGATTTCTGAACTACCGTGTTTGGAGAATGTATTCCAAGCTACTTCAGATACATGTTCTTTTTCTTCACAAAGGACATTCTTATGTAGCCATTTGTATTACTTAGTTTGGTTTCGTGCAGATAACGGTAAACACACATCGGTTATTATTTTACGATTTTTTTTTTAAACAGTGTATTATTTACACTGACATAGAGCTGCAATGATTAGTCGATTATGCTTAACACAATATTTATCTGCAAGTATTCTGATAATTGCAACACACCAAAAGCTAACAGTCAAGCTAATATGGCATTGTGTTGCAATGAAATTATCTTACATCTTGGATTTCAGCGGGGCAAAGCAGAGTGAGTGCAGGAACATGTCTAGGGTTGTCAGATACTCTTGTTGGTGCCTCTTTAGGTGACCTGCATGTGTTGAATCCTCCCACTTCTTTGCTGTGATGTTTATCCCGCGCTTGCGCCAGTGCTCAATCACCTCCTCAATGGCTTGTGGGTTGCTCAATGGATCGTTCTCACAAAAGAAGAACAGTGCAGGAGCGGTGATGGGAGTGTTCCAAAACGTATCAATGCTTTTGTTAAAGTAGTCCACTGTCTGCCGTCTAAACATGGCAAAGTATAACATGCTGACTTGTTTTACCAGTGTCTCCATACGTGGAAATACAGTCTTACCTAGACCTGGGCAAAGAGGACAAAAGAATATACTTTAAATTCACATGTAGCAATACATCATTTTGGATCTAGGTAGTGTCATTGAGCATAATGGATTCTAATGAAATTAATATGATGAATGTGTTAAATCATGTCAATACTGAACTGACCTATAGCCATCGTCTCCAAAGAGCCCACGACAAGGCTGTCATAGACTTGGCCTTTTATCCTCTTTGTAAGCCCCTGATATTTCTGCGTGTCCTGAGACACATGCATCAGCAGCTGAGCAAATGTGTAGCCACCGATAGAGAAAGCATGAACAAGTAGAGGGCGGGACACAAAGCGTTCACTCTGGAGCAACTCTAGCAACCTCTTTCCATGTTCCAGACCCCAGCGAGGCCAGAGGAACTCTTGCACCTCGAGTAAAACAAACAGAAAGAAAAGCAGAAAGCTGATTTTGCAGTTCTTAAGCAGTTTAAGTTAAGGGCCCATTCTTATAGTGAGTATTTAAAGGTCAGACATCACAGAGGTTACAGTCGTTGCCGTCTCTGTCCTTACATTGTTGACTGATTGATCATAAAAGCGGAAATGTTAAAGATAGTCCTTGGGTAACAAACTAATATCTAACCAGGGTTTTGACATCCTTCTCCCAATGTAAACTTCTGCAAATTAATGAGCTCTGATATGCCCTTAGTTGTTGACTGATTTTGGAAATGAGACGGAATTAACTCTGAGGTTAACAATTAACTTTTTAAATAGGCTTTTGATTGTACTTTGT
>CALSCE010009442.1:13617267-13694292 GCA_943593645.1 Bovichtus variegatus
TTAACAATTAACTTTTTAAATAGGCTTTTGATTGTACTTTGTTTTTTGGACCTTTCGTTGGGACGGCAAAAGACAAACATCTATGTGCATGGATGATATTAAAATTATTATTATTATTATATAACATTATTCTGCTGTATTCTATATTCCCAAAATAATGTAAAAAAGTGTGAATAATAGATATATGACATCACTGCCCATTTAGGGCACGCTATAATTACATTTGTGTATTCCATTAAATGAAGGTGTTGCTTAGATGTATTCTTATTACATTGCATTACATTACAGTTCATTCAGCAGTCCAAAGCGACTTACAATAAGTGCAAACATCTTATTATAGAATAAAAGATACTTTATTCATCCTCTTGGGGAAAGTGTGGACGTTTATGATAGTATTTGAGTGTTATTCTTTCAGCTGCAACCCCCCACGGTGTAAAACGGACATGGGAGCAATTAAAAATAAATATAAAACGATAATTCTAAGCGGTAAGTAGACTTGCTTTCATATCTTGATAATCACCCACAGCATAGGCCTACACTGCAATCTGTGTGACTGTAAGCACAGGACACACAGTGAATATGATATGATATGATATGATATAAATCGTGAGCTTACAGAGCCGCAGACTGAATGCATTGCCTTGCGTTACTTTGCTCCGGGTACTTTTATGAATGCTGCAAGTGTTTATTAGATATGAAGGTAAACCTAATTACCGCTTTGAATTAAATTCCTGTATTTATTTTTCATTTGCTCCCCAAGTCCGTCCAAGCTGAAAAATAAGACTAAATATTGTCCTACATGTTGGCCATAAGAATACATCCAAGCAACACATTAATTAAACTTAACGTGGTCATTTAAATTACAGTCACATACACAGCCCCCCTGCATTTGGCAGTTTAAAATGTGTAGCTTTTAGCCTGGATCATAACTTTATATAGCCTAGAACTTTTTTTTTCTTCCGTATTTGTGTAATATTATTTTAAAATCCGCGCGCCGAGCTCTGATTGGTCAGCAGGCGATGCTTTTATACAAGTTGATATCTGGAGGTTGGGTGTGCGGCATAAGTTACTATGGCGATCTATCCCAGTAAGAAGAGAACCACCGTCGTAGGACTGAAAAGTGACCTCGGGGTTAGTAGTACATACAGGCCCCAGGTCAACGGGAACGAGTGGAAGTTATCTATACTGTTGAGCCTGTTGAGCAAGTGAAGATAATGTTGTCGGTAGTTTACGGGTTACAGACACGCGACACACTAACGTGCTGACGCATTGTTTATGTGGGGCAATCTGTGTAACGCAAGGATGCTGCCCATCTACCATCTATGTACACACTGTTAACACACACTATTGTCCTTACCTCGCTCTCGACTACAAGCACATCAAGTCCGGTGCGAAAGTAGATTTCACAATATTTGTCCACAGCTTGAGGACGCGATCCCAACCACGGCAGCATGAGCAGAAGCGGTTTGTGGTCTTCGGAGACTTTGGTCTGACATCCGGAGACTGGAGACGCTAATTCATTCATGTAAAAAGTCACATTGTTGCTGAGGCGGTGGGCAGTGATGCCTCTGCCCAGGACTGCCCTGCCCAACATAGCAGCTGCCGACAGGCTTCCCATTGGATGAAACGTGCCAAGCGTCTGCGAAAAAAAAAAAAAAAAGAGGAAACCAGTAAAATCACATAACGTTAGCTTATCTTACACATCCCGTGCGTTAATACACTTTATAACGTTAAACAAATGTACAGACTTTCTCTGAGATAAAATTCGAACATAATGATGATTTAGAAGAACAAAAAAAAAAAAAGCCTTAGCTAACGTTAACTCTTGAAAGCGGTCTCTGATGTTAGCGATGAACGATAAGCTCCTAACCGTGTTCTGTCTGCGGCTGAGTTACCAACTTGCTTGTAGTTGTGTGCGTCTAGTAATTCAAGGGTAGGGCTCTTCCAAGTCCATCTTTGCCTGTACTGTAAGGTCAGTACTAGTCCTCTGACAACAAAGTCAGAGTGTTTTTCCGTTGAAACTATTATTAATTTCTAGCCCCTCCGTGCTCATCCTTCTTCATGAGTGTGTTGTATTAAGTTCGCAGCTCATGCGAAGTGTTGCCCTCCTTCGGTCATAACGTGAACAGACTCTACTAAAAGGAGACTATAGTCTAGGAACCTGTCTAACCAGTATGTTATCGACCTATCTCTAACTATATCTACCAAATGTTTTCTCAGTGAAAGCCAAAACAGAATCTAAGTGGCGAGCCAAAAGCAAACACCTATTGTATTTTATTGTTTTGTTAAGATAGAAGATAGTACTAGGATCTCAAGTCCCTTTAATTTAAATGCCTTTTGTCTCTGCCTCTCCATTTATTTCTTACCTCACTTGTGCCAAACTGACTTCCTGCGCAGTGTCCTACAGTGTCTAAAATAGCCCAGCATAAACAGTAAATTATATTATAATCTTTTTAAATTATTATTTATTTTTATTTCAACTGGCGGGCCAAATTGAGCCAACTTCGGCTCACAGGCCCCACTCCGGGCAGCCCTGATCTACATCATTCATCAGGCACATTTTGTTATTTATATTTCTATCCAAAATACTACTCATAAAATGAAAAATTAAAGGAGAGTTAAAAAGTGACTTACCACAATAACTAGTTGTCTTGTCTTCCCTACTGTATAACAGAAAAAACAAAGTGACAACACTTTTAAGGATTCATATAATGTGTCTGACTTTATGGTGACTTTATAGACCTTTTTCATGGCATACATTTAGACATCTCATAGTAGGTCCCATAAGTGGAATTAGCAGTCATTAATGTTGTTAACTCTACCTGTGCTTTTCCTACAATGACAAGTCAAAATGTCTGCTGTGAAAAATGTCTATTATAGGCCCAAAAATGTATATTTGTTTTCATGTCATCAAACACTTTAGTAGTCCTAAAATATCCACATATATTGACATATAGCAAAATATTATATTTCTGTTGTGCAGGCTATACTAGTAATTGTTTGAATTTGTAGTTTTATGGGAAAATTCATCATGGCGCAGTACAATGAAAGGTATTTTATGAGTGTTGAGCAAGTTTCAGTGTCATATTTTTTTTTGTTACAAAGTCGTTATTCATTCGCTATCAGCTAGCTAGCTCTGCAACCTAGAATACAAAGACTAGTTTCTAAATGTTAAACCAGGAAGTGTAACAAACGCCTTTGATTCAAAAACCTTTTAATTTGCCCAGACCCTGGAACTTGTTTGTCCAGCAAAAGAGATCAGATGAAATGAAAAGGTTGTCCATGGTTCGAAAAGGTGAAAGCTGCAAGGTCAAATCATGTAGAGGGCTTTCTATGCTCACATGGAAATGCTTAGTAGGACTCAATAGACAGCATATAACTTTATTTTATCTTCTTTTTCATAACCATAGCCATGGTTTGTTTTTATCCTCCTCTTTGCTTGTGCAGCTTTATTTCTGTGTCTTGTCCTGACTGTCTATATTCCCAGCTGGACCCCAATCCATGCTGACTTTGTCTTGTTGGAGGATGACTTGTCTAAACAGAAACCAGTTGCCCAATGAATTAAGATAGCAAGTGTGAGGCGACAATAATTTGGCCATGTCCCTCACTGAGCTCATATGTTTGGCCTGTCATTGTTCCTTTCCAGTCCCTTTAGTTACGGCTGGGTTGGTGCTTTCCTGTGTCCTCATCAGACAGCGGGTTAATCACACCCCTCGGGAAGTTGCTATCTTCATCAGCGACTGTCTAAATGATCTGAAATAGACCTCACTGTTTTTCACTTTTTGTTAATAAGAATCTGAATCTCACTGTTATGAGTAAAGGAATTTTTATTCTGCAAACAAAAGCTTGTGCAGAGGCAAGATGAAATTTAAGAGACTGTACGTGAACTGCTCTCTTCATTATTTGCTGTGGTATTTGCTGTCACAGCCAACATTATTCTTGGCAGGCAAAATCAGCTTTTATGTCTGTGTGTTTTGTGCTAAATATGTGTTTGGCAGATTTGTTTGGGATCCGGTTTGATCCGTATTTATCTACATTTTTTGGATGGAAGAAGAATCAATGTGCATTTTCGCAGAATGTCCACACAACAATAATCCTGGT
The DNA here is from genome assembly GCA_943593645.1 of Bovichtus variegatus. Classification (NCBI taxonomy): domain Eukaryota; kingdom Metazoa; phylum Chordata; class Actinopteri; order Perciformes; family Bovichtidae; genus Bovichtus; species Bovichtus variegatus. The sequence continues at coordinate 13,621,369 of CALSCE010009442.1, forward strand.
TTAAAAGATCATGTGTCCTGCTAATTCAGCAATGGTCAGTAGAGAACTTTTCAGAACCTTAAACCAGCTACACAGAGACAGCACAGAAGTGAGACTATGCTTTAAACTATATGTGGATCAGTGTCTATTTTAGAACCGTCCTTGGGAATTGAATTAGGCCACGAGGCTACTGGATTTCCCCCATTGGGCAAAAACAGCATACATAAAAAAAAAAAAAAATAAGAAAGAAAGAGAGTATGGCACAATCAGAGAAAGATTATTAATGTCAATTGCATTTGCCACAATAATGGCATTGTAACAAGGTCACGAGTGGTAATTACAGATTTAAGGTGAGCAATTCTTTGTTAAAAAATTGTATACACGTAGTTCAGAGGTCCCGGACGTACAGTGCATATGCACACAAGTAACCACTACCATGCATTATGCATGTATGCTATTCAAAGAGAATTTCCTACTTCATTTACTGTCCGTGACACAAACTGACTGATGCCTACTTTAAGTGGAAGGGCACAACATCAGTTAAATTAAACTCAATAGCATGTATTGATCTGTAGCCCTGGTTCATTTCGGCGCAGGGTACTGCCTGCCTGATGGTTGACGACCGTGTTGTGGCCCCTTTGACATATTTATGCCCTTTCCTCTTCTCTTCTTTCATATACTAAACATCACATACAGTTGCAGCAGTAAGAGGTGATGCTGAGTTTGGTGTGGATGATGCCTCAGCTTTAGGAGAACGGGATTGTGTAAACAGTCAAGCTGTCAGATCAGTGCAGCGGCAGAGAGTGGGACAGCGGGGGTAGTCTCGAGGAGGTGGGGTCTGTCCCATGTGCCGACTGTCTGATGGAGAGAAGAGGGGCACAGCACAGTGAGTATGAAAGGACACAGAGTGCTGCGCAGAGAGAGAGAGACCGCAGGCATGCAGCGACACGGAGGAGCATATATGTTTAAAGAGGCTGCAGCAGAGTGGGCTATTGCTGAGGTAAGAAAGCTGAACTGAGAAAGTATGTACTTAATGCATCTTCATGTTCTTCATTATGAATGCATTTTTACCCTGCAATGTGTGTACCGTGTGTATGTCACAGCACTTTATAGGACAAAGCGTATTTCTATAGTATTAACCCCACATGCAGAAATTCAAGCTATTTAGTACAGGTATCCTGCACAATGTTTGATGAGTGGTTGCACTGGATGTGTCTCATGTGTGATTTACCTTTCTTTTCCCCCCAGGTGTGTTAAACATGAGATCCCCAGAGACCTGGGGATAAAGATCTGTCAAGCATGTGATTGGCCAACACCCCTGAAAACCTACAGCATGTGACTTTGCGGTGGAGTTTGTAGACCCTCGCCATGCTCTCTCTGTGGAATCTTTATTTTCTTCTCCCCTTCTCCTTGCCTCTCTCACCTCATGTCATAGCCTTTACTGGAGAAAATGTCAAGGAAACCCAACAGCCAGACATTGACACAGCAGTGCAACTTCTCCCACAGCTCCCACAGAGACCTCATGGATCTGGTTTTGCACTGGGGGAACCCATACTTGGGACTGAGAGTGTTGACTTCCTGGGTCTACCTGTGAGTTTGCCCTTATCGTCATCTGAGGAATCAGATAGACAAGGTGTGATTGGTGAATACATTGATTTACAGGAGAGCAAAGAGACACCTCGTTTGTACCCAAATGAGAAGGGACTCAGCATATCCAGTCCCACTGATACAGAAGATGCCACCTCCAGGGAGAGCACACACCTCATAAGATCTTCATCAAGAGGAGTACCACCTCAACCTACCCAGGAAAAAACATTAAAGTATCAGCCAGCTGAGACAAGTACTGTATCAATATCGCATTCTACACGGACTGGAGAGAATCAGTCAACTTTCCGAGCCTTACAGAAAGAGACAACTGACAGCCACTTACCCTTTCTTCTGTCTGGCTCACTTCCATCAGACCAGGACTCCACTTTGCCTGCTGGATCTGGGCCCGGCCCTGAGCGCCCCACTCCACCAGTAGCCATATGGGGATGGACCACGGGCCCTTCTGTTATCACGCAGAGAGAGACACAGGAGGAGACTGTCCCAGTGAAAGACACTGGAGATGGATTGATTGATAATACGGGTCCTATTGTACACAGAGGAGCTGATAAAGGTAATGCCTTGAATTAAATTTGATATATTTGAAGCATCCATCATTTACTAAACCTGAAACCAAACACTTGTCATGTCACTTATGGCCTATCGTGAATGGTAGGATTTTATTGTTGCCCTCATTAAATACCTAAAATAAAATCCACAAGACTCCAAGTCTATGTGTGACTGCAGTGTTACTGATATGCATTCTGCTAGCAGACACAATTGTTTTACATTCACAGAATGGTTTGCATCACTTCACTCCCCCAAGTTTTCCCTCTCCTCAAAAAAATCTCTCCCTAAGTCTTCCCCTACCCTCGCTCCTCTGTCCTTCTCCCTTATTCCTTCTTGTTGATGTAGAAACATTTAATTCCCATTGCAGTCAGTATCCATAACCCACACCCAAAGGTTACAGGGTAATGTGGTGCACCCCTGCACATACAGTATTTACTGTACACACACACATGATGGCACTCACTTGTCAAAGTAAATGATGTGTTATGTCCACAAGCATAAGGGGGGGAGGCTTTTGACAGACATGTGTGAGAAATTACCCTTCTTCAAGATGCCTATGCATTTAATAGCAGACTCAATTTTCAGCCTAACATACCGTTTTATGAGTAAATGCATTAAATATTACAGTGAAAATCCTGTGTCTAAAAGGTATCTCTGCTTGTTTGCAGCTTCTGCATTGACACAATCACTTCGCTAGTAATGGAGGACTAGAAATAGGACACATTCCAGTTCTAACCAGATGGTTCCCTTATTCTACTTGCTCCATACCGCTTACTCTGAACGTTATTTCACCAAGAGAATGAGATGCTTACATTATTTAATGTTTACACAATCACAGTTGGATATGAAAGTTAAACACCTCTGCATGTTCTTGTAAAAGGATGTAACTTTAATGACAGCACCTCTTGTCCATGCTTAATAATAGCAACACAGAATGAGAGCAGCAATGAGGTCAATACTGGCTAATCAACACACATCTCTCTCTCTCTTACACACACACACGCACACACACACACACACACACACACACACACACACACACACACGACTCTCTCTGTGACCCAGTTAGAGATTCCCAGTTACAAACCTGCTCTGTTTTATAATGGATTAACTTCACACATGGCAGATTTTTCCCTGCTCTCTTTTTGGAAAATAAAGAATGTGGCTATAATTTATTTTGGCCTGTATTCATAGATTATAATGACAGTTTCTTCTCTAAATTAATGTCACCATTATTAAAATTGCATGAGCATGCCAACATGCTTATGATGACTTGGCTAACATGCTAATGTGCGCAGATAATGTTTAGCATGTTCACCATTTTGTTTTAGTGTGTTAGCTCTCTCCATTTGCTGGCTAACAACTTTCAGTTAAGTCTGTATTTAAATGTTTACCTTTTGGTTCTCTGTTGACAGAACAAATAAGTTGCTAATGTTTTACTTTATTGTGCCTCTTTAAAGATGACTCCAAAGATGATGACCTGCATTTCTCAAGGACCATTGGCACACGCTTGCTTGATGGTAACACAGACACATCTACCACACCCTGCAAACCATCAAACCAGTCCTGGACCCCCACATACCCAGATGACTTTACCCCCAATGAGTTCCTGCGCCCCTCTCTGACTCTCAGCCATGCCCTTTTCGTCCCTCTGTATTCCGACTGGAACTCTGCCCTCGCTACATGGGGATTTGCATGGGAAGCACACATCTATGGCCTGGGGTCGGTCTTTACTGTATTTGGCCTCATCTCTGTGATCTGCCTGTTAGGCCTGCCCCTGCGGTGTCCCCCGGGAAGCCCCTACTTTACCCTTCTGCACTTGTTCCTCCTAGCATTTGCAGGGATCCAAGCTTTCTTTTTGCTCTATGATGCTTACAATCACCAAGATCGTCTACCCCCTGTGGGCTCTCTGCTGCTCTCTGAGCTGCCCTTGCCGTGTTTGATTTCAGCCTTCTCCCTTGCCTTCCTCCTACTTTCATTGCGCTCCCGCATGCATCTCTCACTCCCACTTGCTAATTCCACCATGTTCTCAGCCTTGCCCAAACCTTGCCTGTTGTTGTGTATGTCCCTGTTGTATTCTGGGGTATCTCTAGGGTGCGTTGGCATGCTCCAGCTCTTCCACAGCCTCCCCTCCGTGATCCTGCTATTCCCTCATGGTGTGTTTGTATGTCTCACCATCTTTCTCTCAGGTTCCTACCTCATCTTCTACTGCTTAATGCAATTCAACACAAAAAACATCTATAGGCTTAATGATAATGGAGAGAGTGGAGGATCTCCTGAATTTCTGCAACTTGCAAGTTGCCCCTTTGCCAAAGTGGAGGACTGGGGTAGGGCAGCAGGAGCTGGAGTAGGGGCTTCGTTGTGTTTGTTAGGGTGTGGAGGCCTCCAGTTTTATGGAATCCTGCATGCCCTTGGTTTAGGAGGGGTTGATGGATATGGGTTCCAGCCCTGGCCTTGGTGGGGTTACCAGGTAGGCTGCAGGCTCTGTGAGGTTGGGGTGTGTCTGGGTTTGTCTCTCATTGGTTCACACCCTCTATTCTGTCACAACAACTCCTCTATCAAGACGATAACTCGTCCCCGGCCAGGATCTTGGTCCCGCCTCTCCTGCAGCTCCCCTCTTCGAGGGCTCACCTTGCCCTCTCAAGAAGGTGCAGATTCTCCTGTCCTCTGCTCTCATGATTCTTGGTCCCAGGGTAAGCAGGAAAAGCTGGTGGTCTGTGATGTCATCACTAAAGGACAGTCAGAGGCTCTTCCTCTTTTCTCAATGGTGGATCCTCCTCGAAATGCGCTAGTCCCAAAGTCCAGACAAACCCAGAGCACTGTACTACCTCTCCCTACACCCCCAAGCCCACCGCACAAGCCTAAAAATACAGTTGAGTCTCAGCTATCGTCACTGGATAGCCTAGGACTGGAGGCTGATACTACATTGGATCTGCGGCCCCCATCTCCAATAAACTTGTCCCGCAGCATTGACCAGGCTCTGTTCAGTGAATCCTTATTTTCTCATAGTATATTTGGTTTGCCAAGACTCTACCATGCTTCTTCCAGCCTTTCTTTGAGCTCACCTGGCCAAGGTGTGTCAAATCAGGGGCCTAGCTCTGTGGAAAAGTCCCTATACCGAACCTCTTCCTGTGGTGACGTGGACCAAGAGAACGCCCTATCCAGTTCCAGACCTTCCCAGCCACATAGCTCTTTGACACCTCACAGCAAGCCACCAATGTCACCAGAGCAATGGGATTGGAAAGAGAGTGTCTCTGGTTCAACCCAGGGTCTGTGCAGCAATCCCAAGGAGACAGGAAAACTATGCTCACATTCCTGGGCCAACAGAGGTCAAAACTTTGCTCAGAACAGCCTCCCACGAGCAATCCCCCACCTGTCTTACCACAGGCATTACCGAACCCTGAGCTTAGCCTCCCAGGACAGTCACGGTTCTGGCCGGCTGGCAGGGACTAAACACCTGAGTGAAAGCAAACAGCTGGAATGGGATCTGGCTGTACAGGCAGAGTTTGTCAACGTGTGCAGACAAATTGACACTCTGAGTGTTTGCAGTGACACCATTGAATTATAAATGTCCAGTTGTGATTGAAATGCACATGACATTGTACAGAAATAGTGGACTCTAATCATGTTAGGTGAAGGAATTAAATTGTACATCATAAAAGTTATACAGATGGAAATAATTACCTGAACTAATGAGAAGGGAATGGACATTATTAGGTAGAGCCAACTTATTTTTAATAAATACTGTACTGTTAATATTATATTCAAAATGTGATTTTAAAGGTTGTCTTCATCACACTGTTGAAGACAACCAGCTTTACTTAGCTCTTCTTGCAGTAATGTTTTTATCGCAGTATTCTAATTGAAATGCTCACTCCTGTTACACATTCATGAATGTCAAGGATCAAATATCCATTGCTCAAGACTGCAAATGCTTTTAAGAAGTTAATTCAAGCAGGCATTTTAATATTTATATAAATGACATTTTGAGATTCTTGTTTTTGTTTGAAGTTATCCTGCAGAGAGAAATTGAAAGGGATATACATATAAAGGAGAACCTTTACTAGTGAGTGAACAAACAATATGGGCTCAAACAAAGTTTCATTCTTCACCATTGATGTACTGTTGTGTTTTCAATAGTGGAAAAAAGTTAGATGTGCTCAGAAGGACTCAACAAATAATGAGATAAGCCAATTTGATCTCTTCCCCAATGGGATTTTATGGACACCATTTAATCTAGAGTGGCAAACAATAACAATACCAATCCAAATCTAATCCAGAGGAGGGAGCTGTTTGTGATGGTGAAGCATAATATTTTCAGACACATGTTTAGTACCTTGCTGGTCATTAAGTTGTGTACTGAGTTAGCTAACTTTAACTTCAGCATGGGAACATACATTCTACCATGTAGTGCTTTCCTCACAAGGTTATCATCTGTTATTTCAGTGTGGTGCAATACATTTGGAAATTCAAGGAATATTCATATATACACAGAAAACCAAAAACATGAGTTTTTCTTCCATGTTTCTGTATTGCCTGCTTAACCAACCATTTCAGTTGTATCTTTGAAAATGTTGTAGTACGTACAGTGAAAATTGCAATAATCTGAGATTGTTTTAAACCACCAGTGGGTGGCAAACTGGTGGGCCCACAGGGATTGTGAGAAGTTTAAAGTGAAAATTTAATTTGTTACATTTCGAATATATTGCCCTCTAGTGGTAACAAAAACAACACATTTTACTTCATATATTTCTGGAGATATGACAGAAATAATAAAACAATATCAAAATGCCCTTGTCAGAATTATCTTTATTCATGCAACACTATTTATAGAAAATATAATTTTGAAGCTTTAGGATGGGTGAGAGAAGAAAATATATATTTTAAGATAAAATATATATATATATATATATACTGTATATGTATATATATATATATATATATATATACACATATATAAGCCATTATTAAGAAACCAAAGCTGTTAAGTACCTCTCAGAAAAATAGGAAATCACATTTAAAATTGATAAATCAACTTGAAAGAACTTTTTGTCTACAATTCTATAAATTAATAAATCTAACCTGGGCAATTGGTTAGTTACTATCCTTTTCCACTGACTTCATAGCTCTATTCATTGAATCACCATTTAATTGTTTTAATAATGAGGCTGAAAAAAGACAAATAGCTACCTATGTTATGTATTATGTACAGTCAAAAGCTATGTAATTAATAATGTGTTTTTGCAAAATGAAACTATGGAAGATCACAACATGTCAAGCCAATGTGACTCAATGTAAAATGAGGATTGTGTATGGAATTTTAATCAGATAACTAAAATATAAAGCGGGGATAGTCTTAGACATTTTGTTATCCAGTATTTTCTAATAAGATGAACAGAGTAAAATCTAGAGGAAGATTACACATGATCACTCCTTTAAAGGGCTCCTTGTTACAAATATGTACATGTGAATTAAGGCTGATGCTCAGTTTTGGTCCCTTCTGAAACAGCAGCATCACATTTAAATAGCTCACCGGCTGTAGGTGAGAAGATGCAAGGTGATCAGAGCAGAGCATCCATCATGTAACAACCAAATGTTCACGTGTCAGAGAAATGACATAGAATTTGCTTAAACAAAAATGAACAGGTGTAGTAAGAAGATAATGAGAAAGCAATTGTACTATATCTACTATATGTTTCCTCCTGGCTGAGTAGGCATTATACTGATAATAACATATTTATCTTTGTGTTACTTTCCTCTTTTACTAAAATAAAATGTTGACCGTTTAAAACATTATGCGAAAGACTTGCTGCTTTTTTTCTTATGTGTCTTTGATTCTGTAAATAAAATAATCTGTTGTTGTATACTCTCCTTTATCAGGGCGCAATTTAGAAGATAACGAGGAGATTGGCCTCTCATTACGTCAGCAATGATAAGCCTGTCCTAAGGTAGTTTGCTTGTTAAGTTAATCAGGAAAATAGATAATTACATTACCTCAACTGGGTGGAAGTAGCTCAGTCAGAAGGGACTTGGCTTTGAAACCGGATGGTTAGCAGTTCATCTCCCCAAAAGGATTAATACTTTGCCAAGCTGAGCGCTGATACAATAGTTGCCCACTGCTTATAATACTAGGATGGGTTAAATGCAGTCTAAACTTCACTGTGCTATCTATGTGACCATTTAAAAAAAAAAAAACATTTCCACCTTGGGAGAAAGACAGATATAGTGAGTGATGTGAGTGCATTCAAAGTTTGAATATTAAATTCAGAAGGGGTCCGAGATGGGACTGTATGTTGTACAGCAACGACAACGACAGCTTTGTGTTTGTAGTTTGATCACATGCGCCCGGTGCATCTGCTCATAGCCGCTGGGCTCGGGACATTTGGTCCTGTTCGAATTTGTCCTCTTCCACCCGCTTCAGTAAAGTCGTTTCTCGTAACTAAGTGTGAGGAAGAAAAAGAAGAGTGTAGGTGTTTCATGTGTAGCGATAACATTTCACCACTAGAAAAGCAATCTTGGATGGAGCTGAATGAATGAAAGAAGAAGATGGAGGTGTGATAACCACATGGATGTACTTACATGGCACAAAAGAATATCTAATGTGATAGCATGGGTAAGAAAAGAGGAAGAGAGAAGACAAATGTTGATGCTGCTAAGCACAGGAAAATTCCATTTGACAGTAAAAGGTTTTCTGAACACGAGTGAAGATTGGACACATTGTTAGTGCCTCCACATATTCAGAGAGGAAACAGATTATGAGTACCACTGCCACCATAATATATAGACAGTAGAAAGAGGACTACAGAAAAGAGACAAATAGAGTAAGAAGGGTGTGCAGAGGAAGGGGAAAGGTCAGAAGCTGGGGGTCAGAGGTCAGACTTACGAGTGAAGGCCGTGGACTCCTCCCTCCATCTGAGCAGACATGGTTCTTTTCTCAAACTTCAGCTCTCCAGAGTACATCATCGACCTGGTGCAGAGACACACCGCTCATAACTAAAAGCCCTTACACAATAAAAAGCTTACATACTTGCACACACACACACACACAATTTCACACTTACCGTAAAATGGACAAACTCTTGGCTCCTATGTCCTGACAGCCGTGTTGGATACCAGCAATGAGGTAAGGAGCAAACTTATGGATGGAGCCTTTATCTTGTACTGATCCTGAGACACCTTGAGCCACCTTCACCTTATCTCCCTCGCTGAATACAAAAACACAATTCACATAGAGTAAGAGATAAATGTGTCACTGTGACATCCGATGCCTATACATTTTTCAAAACACCTCTGTAATCCCACTCCTTCACCTGAAGTAGCGTTTCTGACTGTTATTTTTCTCCATGGCATCCAAGGAGCCCATTCCTCTGTACTTTTTCAGACGCACACCGTCTGAAAAGAAATATTCTCCTGGGGCTTCAGTGGTTGCTGCGAGCAACGACCCCATCATCACTGATGGCAGAAATATGAGAGGACAAAAAAATTGCAATGAAGTTATGCTTATTGCAAATGACAACAGGCAAGGGCAAAAAGACTACAGTGCTTTTATTTTTGAAAAGATTGGTTAAAAAAACAAATGTGTCATTACATGGAAATGTGAGACTTGAGGAAACAGGAAAAACATTTTCTACCTGTAGATGCTCCCAGGGCCAGAGCCTTCACCACATGTCCAACAGTTTGAATGCCTCCATCAGCAATTACTGGCACTCCAAAACGTCGGGCATACTCTGCAACCTTGTACACCGATGTACCTTGGGGCCGCCCACATGCCATCACTGAGGAACACGAGCAATATTGTAGGATAAACCTGCTTTAGGTACTTGTTTTTTTATTCACAAGGTGTTATCTTAAACCAGCTTCCGTTCACATTAATGCATTCTTTATCATACCTTCCTGGGTGATACAGATAGAGCCACACCCCATGCCCACCCTCAGGGCATCCACACCAGCATCTATGAGGTTTTTGGCTTGAGCAGCTGTCACCACTAGAGGGAGACACAGACACACAGAAAAGAGCTCAACGTGGGGGATGTTTGGTTATATCTTATAGGGTTTCATAGCACATAAGCAGAAGAAAGCTGTGAGGCAAGAGGAGAACTTACCATTTCCTCCAACTACCTGTAGTTCAGGATATTTCTGTTTGATGTAGTTTATCATATTGATCTGATATACTGAGTTTCCTTGGGAGGAATCCTGTTATCCAAAGAAAGTTAAATAGTTTCAATGAGAGATGAAGCACCTACTGTATCTCTAAATTAAAACAACAAATACGTAAATTAGAACAGTTCACACTTAATAGAAATCAAGAAACCCCAAAGACACACATTTGTCCTACCTATTAAATCACAAACTAACCAAAAGCTTAATCATACCACAGTCACAACCTACCAGGACGACCACATCCACCCCAGCCTGCATGAGGATGTCCAGTCTGTAGTTGTCGTCCTCTCTCGTACCAATAGCCGCTCCACACAGCAGCTGTTTGCGGGAGTCCTTGGAAGCCAGAGGATAATCTCTGTTCTTCTTCAAGTCAGTCCTAGCAATGATGGCAACCAGCTCATCACTGTCATTCACAATGGGGAGCTTACCTAGCAGAGTCAGAGTGTAAAATGAGTGACAGGGTAAAGGGAAAAGCCCAAGTGTGTATCTGAGTCAAAGTGCTAGTTACTTTTGCTCAACAGTAACGTAGCCTACTTCACAGATTTACCTTTTTTGCTACGTTGCAGTATATCATTAGCCTCTTTTAGTGTGACTCCAGCAGGGGCAACAACTAAATCTTCCCTTTTTGTCATTGCCTGAATCAAAAAGATGTTAAATTGATTCAAACAGTGAAGTGCATGTATATCAATATACTACCCACTTATTTTACATCATATAATTGCTGAATAAACTGTACACACATATATATATATATATATATATATATATATATATATGTATACAAATAAACAGCTTCACATCTACCTCCTCTAGGGGTCTGTCATGGTCCTTCTCAGACAGAAAGTCTATGTCTCTGGAGGTGACGATGCCGACCAGCTTGCTGCCCATCTTGCCGGTCTCTGTAACAGGGATCCCTGAGAAACCATGGCGAGTCTTTGCCTCAAACACATCCCCCACTGTGTGTCGGGGACTCATCACCACTGGGTCCGTAATAAAGCCCTGCTCAAATTTCTAGCAAGAACAAAAACACAAGTGTTGAGTGATTAGAGGCCATTCAGTGTATGTTGTTTTCACGTTGCTGTGAAAAAGGGCTGCTGTGGGAGCTACAGTTTCTATGTCAATTGCAAGTTCATGTCTTTGCCGACTTGGTCCATCTTACCTTGACTTTGCGCACCTCGTTGGCCTGGAACTCAGCAGTACAGTTATGATGAATTATTCCAATCCCACCCATCAACTGAAACCAGCCAATCAAAGACATAAGAGGAAATCATTAATGGATGAACTAACACTGAAGAAGTATCCAAGACCTTCAATGTTCTTGTTCACTTAGCTGAGTCTGCAGAGCAGGATGATGCTAAGCTGAGTGAACAATGAGGTATGGTGTGTGTAAGGTGGAGCAGTGCTTGTACTCACTGCCATGGCGATGGCCATGGATGACTCTGTGACTGTATCCATGGGAGATGAAATAAGAGGTGTCTTCAAGGTTATCTTCCTTGTCAATGCAGAGGTTAGATCCTAAAAATGGAGTGCATTTGGAAAAATAAATCATCTCATGATCAAAAAGACTGATAAACACATATTGCAAAGTAAATTAAAGATGACATGACATGCTACTTCCCTACAAACAATGTCCCTACAGTGTTGCAGCGCTGCAGCACACTGAAACACATTTGTAAATGAAATGATAAGGTGTGTTATTATTTTGCAGTGTGTGAGCCTGAAAGCCATTTTGGGCAGATTAGACCCTGACTTGTTGCCTTCACCCGCTGAATGTTAGATGACGCAGGTGTGTGTCTGTTTTGAACAACTGCTATCCAGCAATAACACATGTGACCTAGGCATGGAATTAATTTAATGTCCCAGAAGAGCTTGCAAAGACGAAAAGAAAGCAGGACAAATAAACAACCCTGTTCTCTAAGGAACATAACAAAGTGTCAGGGATTCATTACAAGGGTTACAGCAATATTGTCAGGAATATGACATATCAGCAAACATTAGTTTTATTGAGGTCGAGGTCGAGGACGAGAACGTGTCTGTGGCCCACAGGAATGACATGCCAGAGTAATTATAAAAAACTGAGAAATTGTTCTTTGTGAATCACCTACAAACCTAAACAACACACCAGGGAACAGTATGTGGCTTGTGATATGCTGGACAGTATTCTGACACTCACCACCTCATCAGAAGTAAAATCTATGAAACCAGGGAGGATCAAGAAGTCACTGAGAGGAGAGACAAAACAGACACATGTGAACAACTCCATTTGGAGCTGGAAAAGTATGACATGAATGAAATTAATAATCAATACTATTAGTAACAATCACCCCCATCAACATAAACAGGGATCATGTATGTGAACTGTACAGAGCAAATGATAGTCCTTCAATGCAGCAGTTTGTTCAACATAGCTGACAGAGCAGACATAATCTGTCAGCCTCTCAACCCACTGAAATGTTCTGCATTTATCCCGCACACTGATAAACCCTGCATATAGCCTCCATTAAGGAAACTACACCGACACCCATTAACACACTGATATGTGCACAAACACTCACCCACTGCTTTTAATGTCTGAAAGTCATCCTTGAAAGTAGTATTACTCATTATAATCCTCCATATAAAACCCAAGCAGATGTGTCATCACTGATATTACTAAACATTTAATGGAAGACATTGATTGCATAACTCTAATGTGCATTTCTGTATGTGCACATGCACGCATACGAAGCGTGCACGTGGGTCTGTGTCAGTGTGTTAAGTGTTTAATACCATAAAATGAGTCCGTAAAATTTATCTGTGTTGTTGTTTTTTTGTTCAGCATTTCTTACTTGTATGTTAGTCCATCGCCGATAGCAAAGAGCTGTTGTGCCGTTAACCCATCTTCAGGAACATAACCTGTGCCTCCACTGATCAAGTAGTCTGCCATGCTGCAATATAAACGCGCACACGCATGCACACATGATATAACTGAGAATATGAAGTTTCAGGTCTGAGTATTTGGCAAGTGTATATGGATATGACAATTAATAGATGACAGTTATTTCTCATGTACTTCACAGAACCATAGAGTTAATTCTGCATACATCTATTGGAACTAAAACGATGACTGGCTTGTTTAGTCTGGATGTACTTAAACACATGTTGTTTTTCTGTTTCTTAAACACAGGCTGTAGCCAGATCCTATTACACATGTTGGAGTGGAGACATGCTAACAAAAGGAATCCGTTCTTGTCTATGTGTTTCTATATATATTAGATAAGAGGATTTGATTGTCTGCCCAGGTAGCTGATGAACAGGCTTTTTAAAGCACACAACCAATGCTGCTAGAAAGCGAAAAACATCTCAGTTGCTGCAGGAGATACGGCTTACAAGACTTTACACTATCACTTGTGCAAATGAGAGAAAGGCATGACTTTACACTACATGCAGTGGGGGTCAGAGACCAAGCAAGAGTATGAGACTGACCTCTCTGGTTCATATCCAGCTTGGATACGTGTAGCACTGTATCGCTGAGCTGCAGTCTCATGCCCATGTCCATGTGGTGTTGGGGGGGTAAAGGCCCCGTACGGGAGAGGTTGTTCCACATCTCTGTTTGAGATGCGCGGCCGTGCTGGTTCCATGTCCCCTACAATCCTCCGATAGTCGATTTGGTAAGTGTCCCTCTCCCCATCTCCAAACCGGTCATAAGCATGACCCTCCATCTCTAAGAAATCCAGTGCTACGACCTCCAAAGAGCCCCACCACCTCACAAACACACACTCACACACACACTCTTCAAATACTTTTGACTTGAAGACACAGCAACACACACAATTGCTGTTCAGTTATAAGGACTCATAAATCACCCAATGCTTTGAGTGCATGTTCACACAAACACCTTTCACACACACCTGACATGGGAAAAAGCTGTCTTGCCATCTGTTTTGTGGCCAGTGCAGCAGCTGAACCAGAATGGCCAGAAATGAAAGATTTCACACATTACAGTTTTCAAAAATCTAAAAACTGCAAACGCAGAGGCAACACAAGTCCCTTACAACGATGTTGTTTTCCCAGAGAAGAGTTTGTATTCCAGTTTCTCAGGTCTGGTCCCTGGAGTATGAGGCTAGTAAGGCCCTCCGGCGGTATCACAGAGTTTTTAGCTAACCTGTTGATGAAGTCGACTATCTTGGCAAAACAAATGTATAAATCCGTGAGTGTCCCCCAGCTGGAGGCATGAGCAGCCGCTGTGGAGGAGAGTCAGGTCTTGCCTAGGTGGCAGAGATTCGTCTCCCTGGAGGCCCAGAATGCAGTGCTGCTTGGTTATCTGTGAAGCTTCTCTTCACTCCGTTCTCTCGTGCATGCTGAGCTTAACTCTGTTTCTGACAGTAGCAGACGTCACTCTCCCACAAAGAGGATTGGGAGCATTAATGCAGGATGAGGTGGGGTGAGATGGGCGTGTAGGGTGGAGTGAGACAGTAGGACTGAGGAAGAGAAGGATGGGTCAAGTTGACACTTGAACACACTTTCCCCTCAGAGGATTACCATGGTGTAGAGGTGGGTTGTTTTTTTTACAGCTCAAGGAGACAGAGCTGTGAATGAGACAGAGGTCAAATGCTCAGAATGCTATTACGCTGCCAGCTTTCCTCCTTTTGAAACAGACAGACAGACAGACAGGCAGGACAACATGTTCTAATTGATTCTTCATACTTAAAGTGGCTTATAATCCAAAGCCTAGTCTTTTCTGTCATAGTAGTGTAACACAACAGGTTTATAAATACACCCTCATAGAAACTCCTATGTTGAGAATACTGTTTTTACATTACATTACATTACAGTTCATTTAGCAGACGCTTTTGTCCAAAGCAACTTACAATAAGTGCAAACAATCATGAGGATACGACTCCAAACAGCGAGAATCTTACTAATCTTAGTACATAAGCTTCAAATATGCCAAACCAAAGTAAGTGCAACAAAGAGAAACAATAGAATAAAAATTCAACCATTAGCTTCAAATAAGCCAGTACAATTTTTTATTGACTGAGGTGCAGTCGAAACAGGTGGGTTTTCAGTCTGCGACGGGAAGGTGTGAAGACTTTCTGCTGACCTGACATCAATGGGGAGCTCGTTCCACCATTTAGAGGCCAGGATAGCAAATAGGTGCGTTTTGTTTGAGGGGTATCTGGGTCCTGCTCGCAGTGAGGGAGTAGCAGATGCCGAGCGAAGTGAGCGAGCTGGGGTGTATAGTTTGATCATGGCCTGGATGTAGGAAGGGGCTGATCCATTCACAGCACGGTAGACCAGCACCAGAGTCTTGAAGCAGGGCAGCCACTGGTAACCAGTGAAGGGAGCGGAGGAGCGGTGTATTGTGGGAGAACTTGGGGAGGTTGAAGACCAGTCGAGCTGCAGCATTCTGGATGAGCTGTACAGGTCAGATGGCACATGAAGGAAGTCCAGTCAGGATGGAGTTGCAGTAGTCAACTCCCTCCTGGCTGGGAGATATCGGTTATATCTAAATATGCATTTTAACACCACCAATCAGAAAACAAGGTTAATGATTGCAAGAAAACGTAGTTTGAAGAGCCTTTACACAAGTCTGTTCTCTGTCCAGTTTTTTTTGTCTTTATCAGAACAACAAACATGTACATTAAACGGAGACAGGAGAGTAACTTTGTTGCCTGGGATGCCCTCGACACCATCATCTGCAGGTGACTGACTGACTGACTGCTTGTGACAGTTACTGAGGGATTGAACCAGAAAAGCCTCTTACCCAGTCTCTCTCTCTCTCTCTCTCTCTCTCTCTCTCTCTCTCTCCCTCTCTCTCTCACCCACTGGCGGAAACAATGAACATCTCCCCTTTGTAATATTAACAATGGCAAACATTTTTGTCACTGACAATTAAGCCATAAGAGAGGTGGGGACACAGAATTAAATCTAAAAAACATGTTTATTGAGAAAATATAATTTTTTAAAAAGTTCATTGGATTCGTGACTTAATACGTAAAACAATACAAAACAAAACGTATATATAAATGAATAAAAGGAAAGGAAAGTCTTTGACACCTGCAGAGAATGCGCACGGCCTGAATTTCTTCAGAATTAGCTACCTGAGGGAAAAGAAAGTGAAATTAAAAACTTGAATACCATGTCATAGATTAACTCCCATGTTTGATTATTTTAACAGGAGGAAATCCTACCGAGCCTCTACACTAGTGTGGGATGATGATCTTTGAGGGCGTCGTAGAAGGCTGCTTTGACCTGTTCCCCTCCTGAATGTAATGTCCGTCCATAAAGCACTCTCATTTTCTCCTGGCTAGTCGCTTTAGCTTCTATCAATGAGTAGGTTTCACCGTGGACCATGACTCCAAGCTCCTCGGTTATTGCCATTACCTCGGATACTTTTTGAATCAACTTTGCCCTGTTGTCATCAACAAACTTTGCTGTATGTAAATAAAAAAAAGCATGTGACAATGTGACACATTTCAATATCATGCTTATTTGAGATTTGTTTTGTTAACACACAGGAAATGTTGATAAAAAATAACTTTGATTAACTTTAATGACGTTTAAGGTCATACCCACCTTTATCTTTATTGCTCATTCTTTTCGTAGAAATACAGACAGAATCCTGATGGAAAAAAAAAAAAGCTCTTTCAGTCTATATTGTGTCATTTTTTTCAGTGTGTTGATAAATGAATATAAAAAGTGTGATTGTTTTTGTTTGTTTCCTTTATGACTGAATGACGTGTCTGATAATAAACCACTGAGAATGTGATGTGAATTTCTGTCAAAATTATGTACATTTTAATTAATGATACAAAAAAAATTAATAAATAAAGTTCAAATTAAACAATATTCCCACAACATATATAGGGTTTGTATGTTAGGTCTGACTGTAGACTAAATGTTTTTGTTCTATGCCTGATACCTGATTAAATAAAGTAACGTTATTTGTGTTCAACTTTCTGTGAGGCAAAGGTCCAAGTGCATTTGGCATACCTGTGTTGAAGACAGTTTTTTTGATCTGCGATAGTCCACAGAATCATTTGTTGACTGTTCTGAAAAAAGACAAAGAAACTTCACATTTCATTGTGAAAGTAAGGAAGAATTTATAAAATCACAAACAGTTTGAACAATCTACCTGGTGTCTGAAGAGAAACATTAAATGCCTCACTTGTGTTTGGTTTATTACTGGTTGGTGACACCTAAAGTAAAACAGGGATAACATATCATATTTCAGGGAAAGAAAATGAACCAGTTAGAAGTGTTTCTCGAAAATTATAAATCAATATTAATCTGCACTATATTTCATTTCTTGAAATCAATGTATGAGTTGTACCAGTCTTTTCAAGACCTGCCCGACAGCATCATGAATTTCCTCTGGGTCTTTTGGGAGCACATTCTCAGTGACTTCAACGCACTCTGAAACAAAAGCACCGTTTCATTTTAAATACATGTGTCAAGTTAGTATACAAAAGGTTTCTGAGCTCATTTGATTGAAGTATATAGTTCAGATTAGAAAATGTACTAATATGGTGGCAACGATGATGAAAATGTACTTTTAAAGGTAGGCCTCTTGGAGGGACTTTCATCCCAGCACCTCTTCATGAGGTCAACCAGTTCTTCCAACCCGTCTGCCTTTATCTGGTCAAATTCTTCACAGGAAGGTCTGTCCCCTAAAGGGATCCTCAGTTCCACAAGAGCATAACAAGCCCCTACAATACATGTGATACAATGAAGACATGAATCAAAACATACAAGCACAACTTAGTGTGTGTGTGTGTGTGTGTGTACAGAGTGCTTAGTTTAGTTATAATATCATAAATTATGAGGGAAACAATACAGATGACAAAATAGATGATAGGATGTGATTTCATTGAATACAAGATTGGAAACCTAAATGCCAAAAAAGAAAAAACCAATGGGGTTGAAAATGATAGGACAATAACATAAACTATACCTACTTGGATAAGGCTCTTTACCCGTAACAATGGACCAGAGCAGGATGCCATAGCTGAGGAAGTGAGAGAAAGAGTTTCAGTAACACGTTATTACTGTTAAAGGAATGCTTCACCCCCAAAATGATCATTTGTATATTAATTACTTATCGCCTGTTACCTTAAATTCTTGAGAGAGAGTTTGTAAACGGATATTTTTGATACAGTTTTGCTGTCGTTAACCGTGGCCCCCATTTACTTCAATTCATTAAGACTGTTTCTACTTTTTGGGATTCTTTGTTCACAGTGGAGGCATGCGGGAAAAACAAGTTTATTCATGAATTGAATTTAACACTGGGTGAGTAATTGATATACAAATGATTGCTTTAGGGGTGACATATTCCTTTAAGGTTTTTACCACTATAGAGTAGTATTCTTTGTTAATGTCTAACCTGTACACGTCAAAGGCACGGACAGGTTCATAAGATGCTTCAAAAGCCTCGGGAGGCATGTACTTGTATGAGCCTCCGATCTCCCCCGTTGGTTCTGTGTCGCTGTTCAAAGCGCTGGTGGAAACTCTGGCCAGACCAAAGTCAGCTAGCTAAAGAAAAAAGAAGGGAAACATAAAATTAAACAAATCGGCTTTGTATCTAATGCAAACATTAAAGTGTAGGTTGATGGCACACTACCTTGGCGTTAAGGTCACTATTCAGCAGTACATTACTTGGCTTTAGGTCTTGGTGCATAAGTTTCTGTGAATGGAGGAAGTTCATGCCTAGAGCCACTTGATGGGCCAAGCGGAAGACCAGGGGCCACGGTGGAGGGCCAAAGAGCTCTTTCTGTAGGGACAGAACAGATCCTCTTCCCATGAACTCCATCACTATTCCCTGTTGTGTGAATGTTCCTCTAACAGGCGGACAACCCTGATAGATTCCATAACGCCTCAGCACAAACTCACAGGAAGCCATATCCATATATTTAGACTCGTCATACAGTGCCTTGGGGGAGCTGGAAAACATGGAGGAGATTGTTGAAAAGAGTAAAGAGAAAGTGAAAGAGCTTCTTGAACTACCATTTATGTGCATGAACTAATCATTTAAAGTTACGGAAAAATGTCAGGTATTTATACATTTACCGAACACTTTCATGGAGTATCTTAATGGCCACATTAAAGCCCCAGCCCTTGTGCCTGGCCTTGTAGACATGACCGAATCCACCACCGCCGACTGACTCCCAATTCTCCAGGCTTTCATTATCAAACGATGTGTGGCTAAGCAGCGCCATCTCCTGCTGAACTCAGGTAGAACTGCAACCTCAAATCTATTAAAAAAATATATGGAAATTACATTACAGGGCATTTAGCAGAGGCTCTTATCCAGAGTGACTTACAGTGAACTAACTACAGGGACAGTCCTCCTGGAGCAACGTGGGGTTAAGTGCCTTGGTTAAGGACACAGTGGTGGCAGCCCTGGTATTGATCTCACCACTAGACCACCACCACCGAAATAACTGCTTAGATATTTGATTTTACACACCATGCTGTAATTACTGCTTACATTGTGCCCTCCCTTTGGCACACAGACATTAGAGCAAGAGCAGCCTTTTGTTTGTAAAGACGGTGATAAACATGTTCCACTTACATTCTCTTGTGTTTTGTTCTTGTTACTTTATTATATAGCTGGATTCTACTTACCATGTATCCCCTCTTGTGTTGTCCACATAAAGATTCAAAAGTTAGTTCATACCAAAGCCGTGGAAAAACAAGCAGTGCAAAGTTCTTCAAGTTCCCGTTCCGTGAGTGGCCTGGAGCTATAGCTGAGGGGAGGAGTTTGAGCTGAAAAATTGGAGTTGGGCAATATCGTGTTGTGATGACAGAAAATGGTGTATTAAAATAAATGAAATTGGGGAAAAGCTGAATAAAAAAATTACTCACAAAGTTTAAATGTAATTTTATTTCAGTGAATGGAAAGAATGTGTTGCTCCTATCAAAGCCAGAAATGTGTTTATCTTAAAAGGACTCAAATAACATACAACAGCACTAAGCCTTTCATCATTACGGCCTTTTTCCGTGGTGAATTACAAACTGGAATCTTGTTCTATTTTGTTTCTATTTGTATAGTGGCTATAACAATGCTGTGACACACTTCCTTATGATACATGCGTGGTAGCAAGCATACTGTTAGAGGAAGTTATGAAAACCACACAGTTGGGTTTTTCTGAAGTGTTATCTGAATGGGGTGGTGCTGTAAGACCATGTGTCATATATATATATTGTACCTATATTGTAAATCTGGCAATCTCTCATCAATCACATGTGTTTATCTTTCTGCGTGATCTATAGGAAGGAAGCTTTGCTGAGACTGCATTGTATATATATGTCTCTTTGTGAGCCTTAATATTGATGAACAATAAACATGACCTCTCATCAAGCCAACAAGTGACAGTATTAACAAAGGTGAATAATTATTTTTCTGTTGTTATAGTTCTACACTCTGAATATAACCTGCCCTTTGCCTTTGTTGGACAACTGTTTTAGTGAGACATTTAAAAAAAAAAAAATAAATGTTTTAAATACCTCACTCACATACAGTAGAATCAAGCAGGATGTAATGTATGTAACAGAAGCTGCAGGTTATTTTTGAGAAAAAGGAATAATACAACTTATTATATTAGTAATTATTATTAAAGACATTTTATTTAATCGGTTAAATTAATCACTTGAACATAGTGTTGGGCTTAGGTGTCCAACTGTGCACTCGCCCACAAAAACATGCACATGCATACATTTGCTCAAAATGAGGATAATTAAATTTTGCGCAATATTTAAAGCTGAGCTGGTGTTACTTGATTGCACTGAGCCATAGGCTTCTTTCCAGCTACAGTATTCATTATTCGTACAATAACATGATTTCTGCCCTTCTCTCTAGAATATCTCGCATTACTTCTCTTTATGCTCTCTCGTGCACACAAGACAAAAGCCATGCTGCTGAGACTGTTTTCAGTCTAAATTATTAATGTCAAATACTGCTCTTAAAAAGAATCACAGTCTGGAGCACAGGTGTCTGTGACCATGACAGCTACCATGGATCTAAATCATATGAGCACAATCACACATGCGCACCCTGTTCATTAACCCTGCTGCCTTTCTGTTTCGGCCGGCATCGATAGGCGCGGTCTGCTCTCGCTCTCTGCATTTCCATCGCTCTCTCCCCTCCCTCTTCTCCACCCACCCCTCATTTACGCTCAGCACAGTGTGGACCTCTCTCACCAGTGGCTGCTGTCTCCACTACATCTCTCTCCTCCAGGCAGCCTTTTACCTCATCCTCTGCCCTTCTGAAACTGTCTATTATACTCTCTTTCATTTGCTTCCCTCTCTGCCCTTGTCTCATGCTGATGATACAGTATATGAGGCAGGCGATCAGCCAAAAGGAGACCTCTCTGTGCTGGATCCCTGAGTGGAGAGGTGAGGTGAGCGTCTGTCTTCACCACCACAGTGGAGGAGTGCTTTAGAGAAGGCAGCATCACTGATGCAGGTTACATCTTGTGGAGCAGCGACAGGACAGCCTCAGGCAAAAGAGGATAGACCCAAAAACCCATGTGCTCGCCTGGATGTGCTTTGTGTTGTGACTGAGTAGACGGAAAAAGGGAAGGCAGAAGGCAGCAACAGAGGGAGGGGAGCATTTAGCAAAAGGCACCGGAGTCATAGGGGTTTGGGGGAGGTGGGCGTGGGCGTGGGGTCTGCGGGGAGTGCTTTAAAAAGTGAAAGGAGGAGCGGGGGGGCTCTGCTCTCAGATCAAAGAACTGCAAGGAGGATTGCTTTTCGCTCAGTCTGAAGAGTCGCACAGAGACTGGGGAGTCACAGGCTCTCCAGGGACTTCATTACAATTAGAGAACAGAGGCTGTCTGCAACACTCTGAGAGACAGAGAGGGAGGGACAGTCAAAGGACTTCTTCTGGACAGAGCTGAGCTGCTTCCTGAGCGAAGACTCAGAAAAAGAGGAAGAGGACAACGAAGAGAGTCCCTCCAGGAAATTGGCGACGTTCCTTTTTCCCAAGAATCTTTAGGAGCATCCCATCATGGCTGTCCAACTCATGCCTGAATCAGCCGTGTGCTTGCTCATGGTGAGTCTCAGAGGGGTATAGTATTACCGGCGCTGTCTACTGTCTGTCTTTGTTTATTCATTTATCTGCTGTGGCTTTCTCTCATCAATCTCTCCTCGTGCAAAAAGCTCATGCAGCCACTAATGCAGGAGGTGAGCTGTCATCTAATTAAAAGGGATGTTGCTTGTTTGCTCCTCCCTTTTACTACCATCTACAAGCCTGAAATCCTCTGATAACTCCCTAGTGAGGCTCTAAAGCCGCTTTCCGTACTAAAGAAACGGCTGGCTTTTGCGTCCAACTCAGAAAGCTTTTGTCTAACTCCTCCACGTGTTCAACTACTGCAGTGGTGAAGTGTGGGAGAAATCCCTCACAGACTACTGCAGGCATTTGGATGCGGTGCTGAACATGGTGTGTACCTTCGGAGACAGATGTCATTTAATTGACCTTATTTTATGGTGGTGAAAATGACATGTGTTTGTGTCTGCATTGCATGTAAATAAGTTGCTAAAGAGGTGTGCTCTGTATGACAATGGTGTGCGGTCATTTCCCATCTTCAAGACTGAATCAATTCAATTACACACACACACACACACACACACACACAGAAATACACACATACACACTGCAGCCCATGGCAGAGGATTTGTAGGATCTTGTTTGTGTAGAATCCAGTACCTCACTGACATGAAACAGATTGGCTTGGCTTGGCCTGGTTCAGATCTGGCCATAGAGAGTGTTGAAATAGAAATACACAACATGCGTAAATCCATTGAACTCCTCTCACCCCTCTGTCCAGCCGCACTGTGAAACAATGGCAGTGTGGCTTTGCTGCATGTGTAGAATACAGATAAGGCCTGGACCCCTCTTATGATAAGCTTCAATGAATTGAGAGTAAACCCTGTATGCAGGGTGACTTTGTATGAGAGAGCTTGTTCTGCTCATTCTCATTCTATAGTGTTGGCATTCTGCAGTCCCAGGGGGAGTTACGCATCGCCGCACTACCTGCTATCTCCACCTGTCATGGCTGTCTGTTACTATGGCGATAGGCCATGCACCCCACTTGGGGGAGAGGCAGCAGTAAAAAGAGCAGGGTGGGAGAAGAGTGCATGACATGATGATGGACAGGGCAAAGGGGGGAATGAGAAAAAGGGAGTGTGAGTGATGAGGGCAGGAATAGAAGGAGAAGGAGTGAGTAAGAAAATGGAGGAGAGAAAAAAAGTGGGCTGTTATTTCCACAGAAAGTGGCACACTATGTCAAATATCATCACCTCTACAATTGTCCCTTCCAAAATAGACCAATCCTTAAGGGATTTGTTTTCACCTTGTATGGCGTGGAGACAACAATGGGTTCATCTGCTGGCAGACCGTGGACACTATTTTATTCTGCCTCTGCATAAGTTAGCATGAGCATAGAGGGCGTTCCCTTACAAGTGCTCTTACTGTCATAGCTGACAGCCCATGCTGTCGCCACAGATTTTCTGTCAGTCACCTTAGCTCACACAGGGAAACTAGCTTACTGTCACAACTTTTTACCGTCACTTTTTCATTTAGCATTATAGCCAGACATCTACAATTATCTCACCGCTCGGTGCCACTCTTCACCAGTTGGTAATGGGCGAATCACTTATTATAGATATCACTGGCTCTTTCTGTGTTTGTCTTTGGCAGAGATTTATGTCTGTTGAGCTCACCAAAGAATAACATGACTTGAATCTGGATTGTGTTGACTTTTCCTTTAAATATTGGCTGAACTAGATTGGCGTTGGATAACTAATTTTAGAACTTCGACAAAGTCCATGGTATTTGTATTCATAATGACAAGTTCAGAGCTTAAACCTATTTTAATTATTAATGGGAGTTTATATAGATTATGTGTGTGTGTGTGTGTGTGTGTGTGTGTGCGTGTGCGTGTGCATGTGTTTGTGGGTAAACCAAGATTAATATTGATCATGCTTCTTGCTTCTGTGTGTATTAATATTTCAGGCGAATAAGTGATTACCTACAGCAGTAATTGCAGGAGATTCTTTAATAAGCATAATTTGCACTGACAGCACAAAGAATTACTCACTTCAAACTTTCACACAAATCTTTTTAGATACATAGATAGATAGATGGAATCACTCTCCAAGCTCAAGCAACATTTGACAAGAAGAGACCTCATTCAGTTGCCACAAACATAAAAATTACGTTTTCTTCTACGCATCTGTTATGGTTGATACAAATAAATAAATGCAGTAAATTAGGTTTTATTTCTCCTCTGGGCTTTATTGGTCTGGAACTAATGTGATTGGCCCAGACTTACTCAAGCTCAGCTATAAAACCGAATGGTTTCATGTCTGTTATAAAGACTGGGGCAAGACGGGGAGACTACTGTATGAGAATTATGGCTAGGATCCTAATATTGTTATGAATGAGTTAGATCAATAAAATATTATGACTGGGAGGAGAAATCAACAAATGATTCTTGGGGGAATTCTTCTCTTTTTAAAAAAAATCTTCAATCTTCACAGATTAATTAAATACGGGAACTATATATATATATAAGTATATAACCAAAATAGAGGGGATACAATTGTATCTAAATGGACAGACATAGTATCGCTCTCTCTCTCTCTCTCTCTCTCTCTCTCTCTCTCTCTCTCTCTCTGCTCTGATGGGTTTCTGTTTTAGAGAAAGATGAGGTGATCAATATCAAGTCTGACTCCAGCTAAGACACACAGAGACATGCTGTCATCTGATATTGGACAAACTAGATGGTATCACTCAACCTCAATGGGAAGTGGTATAGCTTTTCTGCTGAGATCTCTATCACAGGGATTTTACATGTCTTCTAGCTTTATCTTTCACCTAAACTGAAACGTGCAACTACTGCACAAGAGAGATGTCTATTTTTAAATCTGGACTTGTGTGATTGCATATAAGTCATTTATTTTGTGGTTTAAACTAATGTGTCTGCTCTTGGTTGCGGGATTCCTTTTCTACTTTAAATCAGAACTGGAGCAGCTATAGTCTTTGCCACCATGTTCCTCACTGAGCCGATTAGCTCCGCTCCTCTGGGCTCAAAAGAGGGGAGATATCTTCAAGATGGATACACCTTGGGGGCTGACCTGATGTACAAATTTAAATGTCAATAAAACCAAATTAAATATGGGTTTTATAAAGAGGTGCTTTAAACCTGCACCTTGCGATGAGCACAGGGGGTAAATAACAGCAATGATTACAGACTAAATCCAACAACATCCCACAGGCTTCAGTCAGAGGGTTAAGTTTTTTTGATGCAGCTAATCCAGGATTTATTATAAATTGAACACATGCTGATAACGTGTCGCATGGAATCATAATTAGAGATGGAGATGAGCCTGTCAGGAAATGGGAACAGGACAGTTTATCTCAATGCTCTGGTCTGGCTCCTCTTATTTTATTTTTGGGAATCTCTTGTTCTGTCTGAGTGGCTGTCTTTTTCCCCATGCAGGGGCAGTTGATCAATATGCATTTTGCTATCTGTTACACTGGGACCAGCAAATACATCTGAGAGAAAGCAGGGCAAGTTGGTATCTTGACACACACAGAAGCTAAGTGGATTATCTTCATATTGCTAGAGGGATCTGCTCTGCATAGAGTGAGGGAACAGCAGCTCTCAGCTTCACTGTTCCTCAGTGATACAGCAGCGTGTATGTTCTTCTCTTTGTCTGTTTAATGCATGAAAAATGCTCCGGTGTGGTAAATACCATCATCACACACCTGCCAAAGCAATTACTGCCCTGTGTGTGTAGCTTGAACTTTGTCCGTTGTGAAGTCATGTTGATAACCTGATAATGGAGGTGTTTTTATACTTGGGCAAGCATCCAGCTATACCAACTCAAAAATAAAGACCTTACTCTGTCCTTCATGTTGGAGTCCATGTCTCTTAATTACTATCCCTTATTGAATTATTCTGTCACTGAGGATGGAGGCCAGATGACTCAGTGTGATCAAGCCAGAGGATTCATTCAGCAATAATCAAATCACTGCTCTATGACGTGATGTACTGAGTGTGTGTGTGTGTATACATGGGACTTCATTTCAATGTGCATTAATTTGTGTCACAATGAAACATGAGTTATTATCAGTGTTTGGAGATTAACTTTTTCTTAATATAAGATAATTTTTCTAGTTTTCCATTCCTGATCTGATGCACACTACGGCAGAGCAGCCAGTGTACACATGGAAGAGGGTTGAACAGTATGGGGGAGGGTTAGCAGAATGACATCATACTAAGATAATTGATTACTGCCCTGTAACAATGGCAGAGGGGGAGAAGCAGATAACATTCTGTGTAAATGTGTGTGTCTGTACGTAACCGTGGTTAGTGTTTGGTACTTTTGGTGCCTCTGGTTGGAGCGAGCACATAGAGTACAGTAACTCAGTAATGTACATCCCATAATCTTTTAGTCACACCGTCAAATGCTATAAGTCAACGTGTCACTTTTAAATCTTCCCACAATGCACACCTCTGTGTTCAAAAAGGGGCAACCTCCATGTCTGAAAAGTAAAGCCAAGGTGGAAGTGCCTGAAACCTGCATTCCTTCCAATGGCTAGCAGGGGGCGATTTACTGGTTGCAAAAATTAGTCAAATTGTATAGAAGTCTACAAGAAAATTACCCTTCTTTTCAGTTGATTTATTACCTTAGTAAAGGTTTTCTCAACAAGTTTATGGATTCAATCACTAGTTTCAAGTCTTCTTCAATACAGCATGAGGTTCATTTTGTAAATTATGGTAGAGTAAAATAGACTATGAAGCAGTGTATGCTTTTAGGGCATGGCTACGACAGGTCGCTACCACGGTGTTGTTCATGTGTTTCTTTTAGAATCTAACCCTTTCACAGTGTGTTTTCATTTCATCAGAATCAGAAATCCTTTATTCCTCCCACAGCGTGGAAATTTACAGTAGCAGAGGGACAGTGCAGATGAAAAGGCAAATGTAAAATAAGTATGAGTCAGAATAAGAACACAACCTTTGTAAAATAAGT
The DNA here is from genome assembly GCA_943593645.1 of Bovichtus variegatus. Taxonomy (NCBI): domain Eukaryota; kingdom Metazoa; phylum Chordata; class Actinopteri; order Perciformes; family Bovichtidae; genus Bovichtus; species Bovichtus variegatus. The sequence continues at coordinate 13,648,684 of CALSCE010009442.1, forward strand.
GGCAGCATGATAAAGTAAGTGAACATGTGAGAGGAATACAACTAGCAGCCAGTAATAACAATAATACATAGTAAAAAGGATGATTACAGGCGATCAATGAAAAGTACAGGCACAGATGGTATTTCAATATTGTTTTCTTTTTCAATCTGATGTCGTATGCCAGTTTATGTCCTACTACAGACAAGTCTTGTGCTCCTTCTTACTCTCCACTTCCCCTTTTGCTTATTTGTACAGTGCTAGTTTCTCTAGAATAAATAAATAAAATCTGTATAAATTTCCAATTAATAATTTTTCCTAAAGCTGCAGTATGACTGCAGAACAGTCATGCTTGAAGGATGTTGGAACTGGTTCTGCTGATGTCAGCTAACTAAAGGTCTGTAGTTGCTGCAGGGGGAAAGAAACACTTTTACTTTACAAAAAAGGCCATTTACACCTTTTATACCTCACCTTGCTAGTTGTGTGTTCAATCAGCTGTTTCTCTTAAGGCAATGAAATTAACTTTTTTTTTTTTAATACACTTGACTATTTCTGTGTGAATGTTAATAAGTTGATGTGTTTTCAGATTGGTTATGCCAAGAGTAATCAAGTCTGAGAGATCATTTGAATCCTAAACAGTGTAACCTTACTTAAAGCAAATGTGTGGTATGTACACAATTGGAAGAAAGGAAACCTTGTATGCTTACCAAACATTTTGAAATATTTTACGTATTTAAAAAATAGTAAAGATCATGATATAAGGACCTGCAACAATCAACATTTTGGATCTCTGTATTCATCATTTTTTGTTTTAAATTTAATAGTGCAATCTATGTGATGCAAAAAATATTTGCATTTTCTACAAAAATACATGATTATACATATACACAACATAAGACATTTCAATATATATACACAGTATATATATATATATATATATATATAGAGAGAGAGAGAGAGAGTGAGAGATTTTTTTTACTAATATAGTCTCACTATCTGCCACTTAATGTAGTTGCCCTACAGAAACATCTTGTCCTTGTTCTTTCTCTCCACTTCCCTTTGTGCTTATTTGTACAGAGCTAGTTTCCCTATGAAAAAAATCCAGTTAATTTTCCCAAAGCTGCAGTCTAACTGCAGAAAAGTCATGCTTGAGTGATGTTAGGAGCTGGTTCTCTCTCTCTGTACTGTATTGTTTACTTAGCCAAGTAAAATGGCCTGAAAGGAAGTTAGGCTTGATCTATGGGTGAGACTCCTGAAGTTATATATGTGTCAGTCTCAAACACAAAAACAGCAGCAGGCCTGAAATAAGCTTCATTACAATCTAACAGACACACACACTGCGGGGCTTTTGACGCCTCAGACAGTTGTCAATGAAGTTATTATGCTAACATGTAAGCTAACATCCAGCAGAAATGGAGCAACATTATCATCACACAGGAGCGCTGTTTCTGGCCATTAGAAAAATCGAAGTTTCATATTTACTCTCCTTTTAGCTCTGGTTTGGTCGCTTCCAACTCCTGAAAAAGAACATGTGCTCTTCGCTTGCTAGCTGCTCCGCATTCCCAACCAGCTAACGTTGGCTAGCAGCTAACTTGTTCTGCATATTGCTGCTGCTGCTGATTTTGTTTTGCTGCATGGTAACATATGGTGGATTTATTTTCTGTCAAAAACAAAAAGCTGCCTGCTGCTGGGTTGATGGGGTAATTGACACGGAACCATATACTAGCTAAATGTACAGACTTTTTTTCTAAGAGAATATTCTAAGAAGCAAAAATAAAAAGCTCAATAGAGCTGCAGAGATAGTGATAATTCGGTGTGGGTCACATTACATGTAGTCATTTGATTTAATGTTGAACCTTTACTGCAGGTTTACACTGTTATCAGTACATAATTAGTTGCTTCAAGGTTGAAAGTAAAACCCTGAGCTGAGTCCACAAAGCCATGGACTCAGCTCTGGTTTGATATTGATTAAAGCTCTGACTCTCTGGTGTCCAGCTTTGAAAGTTGTCCATAATCACAGTATTGATTGGCCAGTTGTCTAACACCAAAGTGGTATCATGAAGACATTCTGCTCTAGGCTGGATTTGGCTGTAACCTTTGTTCATTACAGATGTTACAACATTACTTTGTTTGTTTGTTTTTGATTTACTAAGTTACTAAGAATTTCACTTGTTCCAGAGTGAGAGGAAGGGCATGTAAATGAGAGAAAGAGAGAGTAAACAAGAGGAGGCGCAAACAAGAATAGTTCTCATCTCTCACCACATGCATAAATGTATAAGGGTGTGTGTGTGTGTGTGTGTGTGTGAGAGAGACCACAGCATACCATTAAATCTTCTGAGCTGTTTACACTGCAGCCTGTTTAAGGACTATTGATGAGCTGCAGAGGTAAAGGCGCCTCAATTCTAATTCACTTCACCAGAGTATCTGCTCGCTCAACTGTGGTCATTTGTGCATGTGTGTGTGTGTATGTGCGTGTAGCCAGGGGGTCTCAGGTGTGAACAGTGCTAGTGTTTGCAGTGTGTGTGTGCAGTGCATCCCCTCCTGCGTTTAAATGTATGCGGCAGGCTCTCGTTCGTCCGTCTAATGGCCGACCGGTTGTGATCCAGGTTTTCAGCTGAGCTTATCTGGTGTAGGTGATGTGTGGAAGGGGTTAATAACAGCCATTAATGAGCAGGATGTGACCCAGCTGTGTACTCTGCCAGATGCTCATCAGAGTCTGCCAGTGACTCCCTGTACTCTGTCTCTCTGCCTTTATCCTGATGTTCATTACAGTTTATAGGCCTCTCCATCTCTTTTCTGGCTACCTCTGCAGGTGCATTGACATGTGCTGAAACTGCTCAGATGAGTTCAGGCTTGCTAATTATGCGATTCTTGGGTCGATGCGATGTAGTTTGTGCTTAAACGTGGGCTGAGATGTGTATTTGCATTCACTGTACGATACTGGCCATTTCATTGATCGAACAGCAGCACGAGAAAGAGCCGCATCTGTCTTTCCTCCTCGCCCCCACATTTACACACTACCCGTATACTCGCACGTCACCTTCCATATGGTGCAATCAGTCAATCAATGTTTCCAGAACAAATAGACAGAAATGTGGAGATGAGATTACTGCAGGGGCTTTAGGAGATTCCCATCTTATTTTAGTTGGCAGGCAGGATATTGCCCACAGCATAGCCCACATACAGTATGACATTTATCGGATGGCTGTCCTCTTTGGAAGGTCAAGCTGCTGTGGAAATAAACCTTTCAGTGTAGATAAATGAGGGTTTTCAGCTCGGTGTTGCAGCATCCAAACACAAAATGCTCAGTGTATTCCAGTTAAATCAATCATGGCCACATCTCAGGCAAGCCTCTATGGTATAGGTGCACTGCATTTACCCGCAGAGGAGGTCAGTTAGTGCACTCTGTCTACTGCTTTTCGTGTCTGCTTGTGGATCTCATCTCTTGCTTTTGATCTGATGTACTGATTTACCGTCTGTAAACTAGGTCTGCTCCCTCTTAGTCGATTAGTCGACTAATCAGTCGACTTGGTCTTAGTCGATTAATAATTCTTTAGCCCATTAGAAATTTCTTTTATGCTTTTTTTATGCTGAATGACTTATTTACAAGAAAATTATGAAGTTTCAAAACACAAGATTTAAAGTGGTGCTTTTTTCATGATTCTTTGTGTAGAAACTCACTTTTACAGATCTGTCAATTAAATCAACTAATCATGTCTTTAGTTGAGGACAGCTCTACTGTAAACAGGTTATTGTGAATTTAGCTATTGAAAAAGAAGTTGATGTGGTTTGAGGTGGATTCACATTTTTGGTTTTCTGCTTATGCTGCATGCTAGTTTTTTATGTAATGAATACATAAATAATTTTCCGGGCCTTGCGGTGTCACATTTGCAAGGTGCCACCTGTCAAGTGTGGCAGGATGCAGGTTTAGGGGAGGGGCGGCAGGGTGGCATGGGAGGCGGAGAGTAGCAGAGGCACCAGGCGGTCTGATTGGCTCGCCATCTGTCTCTGGGACAGAGCAGATGTCTGAGTAGAAAGACCAATCTCTATTTGCTTCCAAGTACACTTTCTCTGCCTTTGTGTGTATGTCTTTTGCTGTAAATGTATGCATGTGTATCATTTTGTGTGTGCACCATAGTGTGCACGCTTCTGACATTTCACACTCTGGTTGACACAGGTCCCAGTGGGGCTGATTGTCTTCCATATGGAGTGAGTTAACACAGGACAGGTCCTGGTCATAATGAAGAGCTGTCTTGTGAGCAGCACTTACAGGATAGACAGCCAGGGAGAGCCATTTGCAATATTGACGCATCACTAAACAAAACAAAATAAAATAGTTTATTTTTCTTGATCAAAATGAAAAGGAGAGAGAAGGGCTTTGTTTTAATCCGTGACCTTTCACTTCACCCTCTCTTGAACCATGAGTTCCACTGTCAGTCAAGATTAGCTGAGAGTCTCTAACAATTGCTTAAAAAAAAAAAAAATTTTAATTGCCAAAGGCACACACAATCTAAATGTCCAAAATACATTACACATGAAGTACACACATCCGTTAGGTGAATACGTGCATATATGAAACTGAAAAAATATTTAGCTGATTCCTCATTTTTCTTTTTAAGTGAGCCACTGTGCCAGACGTTGTGTGAATCACAGAAAAAACACAACCGTCTAGAAACTAGACCTAGAAAAGAAGGAAGGACCAGAGCACATAGCTGAATCTACAGCATTCATTGTGCAAAATTATGGTTTGATAGAATTTGTGTTGTGTTTTCTGCCATTTCTGCAACTCTTTGTGTTTGGAGGTGAGGTTTGGTCTGCATGAATATGTACCTTTTTGTATTCTATTGTATTTGAACAATTACAGTGTCTTTATTTTGTAATGTGGTGTTTTTGGACAGTAGCTTACACATTTTTCACCATTGACAAAATAATTGTCCTATACAATCCCACCCGGCTCATATATTCAGTGAAAACTAAGAAAATATGCTGAAAAGACTATATTTTATATTTATGCCCCTAATAAAGACACAGTAGGTGGGGAGGTGTTGCTCTGTTTGTGCAGTAGAAACTTGGCTCATAGTAAATTGTAGTAGGGGAGAATTACCTACTGTTTCCACTTTGCTTAATTAAAATATGTGCATAAACAGTGAAACCAGAGGAGGGGAGCAAGCACCAACATCCTGTCACAACAGGAACTGAGAAATGTGACTTAATGTGGTGCCAAAATATTGAGAAACACTTGATCTAACACTATTGTCTTATCTGTTTCATCATAATTAAAGGTGTCACTTCTTAGGAATTCTCACTCTCAGAGAGACAAGTGTGAACGTGTTTGTCCTAGTAACCGCTCTCTTACGGCAAAGCATTTTCAAAAGATCTTTAATAAAAAGTTCATTAATTCATTAATAAATGTTTTACCCCCAAAGTACTTCAAATAATCCCACAGCTATAAAGTTGTATTTTCTTTTATTAAATAAATGATCTGCTTCATGACCATTGAGGCAATCATTTGAGACATGGCCACCTTTTTTTTTCAAAATCAATACTTTCAAGTTCAAGTTTATTCATCAAACAAACACAGTGTATAAATGTTTCTTCAGCGCTAGGGTGTAAAGACTGACAAAGCATCAGGCGTAACATAAACACACAGCAAAAAATATAAAAGCACATAAAGCAGATATATATTTAAATGTTTTATTAATCTGCCAATTTTTCTCTGGATTAATTGATTATTGATTATTGATTGATTGATTGATTGATTGATTGATTGATTGATTGATTGGTGGTTTATAAAATTTCTCTAAAACTGTTTCTCAACAGTCCAAGGTGACGTGTTCAAATGTATTTTGTCCGACCAACAGTCCAGAATCCAAATGATTATATAAAACAGAGAAAAAACGAAAATCATCGTCACATTAGAGAAGACAGGATAATATTTTTGTTTAAAAAAAATGACTTAAACGATGAAGCCATTAGCAAGATAGTTGCTTTAATAATTTATTAGCAATTATCATTGCAGCTCTGAAAACCTGAATGCAATTAAAGATTTGATTTTGTTCAAATAAACGTACATACAACAGGGTAAAAAGAAACACATATACATAATATATAGATATGTATACATACAAAGTTGTAGTGATGTCAGGTGACTCACTTTACTTGTGTATGTTTATGATAACTGGGGTGCGCAGGAGTGCTGGTTGGCTATATATAGGGAGGATTGGTGATTTTAAATATGGAAGTTGTTCCACTTGAAACATGTTAGCAGAGCTCTGACAGGATTTAAAAAAGTAGAGGACACGTGCAGTAAACTGTTTGTTGTAGTTTCTCTTGTCTGCCTGTAGAGGGAGCTGAAGACCTTTGAATCAGATCCAAATAAAGTCTTCCATAGGGAAAGAGTAAATTATGCTCTTTTGCACATTTCATGATGCTCCATGAATTTTGCAGGGGTTATAGGATCCCTTGCAGGAGGTGTAGTGTCTGTGTGTTCTTTCATGTCCTTTGAATGGCAGTTCTTCAGGTGGCTGGAGCACAGTTACTTAGTTAAAACGAGCAACCCCTGCATTCATGAGCAGGCCAGGGAGCAGGAATGTCAACAGTGGATGCTTCTCCACAGCATGTTACTGTAAATGGCATCTCCCCATGAGTTCGTTCACACACGCACGCACGCACACAAAAGCAGTTCTCGATTGTTACTATTAAAATGAAGCATGTTTGTTGTCCCAGTTAATGCGGCTGGGTGTTGCTAATAGGCCGACAGGCTGATACAACTGATTGATGACTTATATCAGAGCTGCTGATTTAAAGCATTACACGACCTTAGCCACACTAATCCCCTCTGTAATGCATAATATATTATCCAGCAGACACACACCAGCCAGCAGCCCATATAAATATAGCTTCAAAGTCACATCTCATCTAAGCATATGCACCAATTTTTACCAGATGCTGTGTCAAAATTATTCAAATACGATTCATAAAGTTATTCTGTGTTAAGTACATCATCTACATCACCGCATAAGCCAAAGACGGCCAAACTATACAAATCATAGCATTTCTTCCCCTTTTTTTAAACTGTGCTTCATTCATAAATGAGGAACTGAACATGCAAGCTTTTTTAAGGCACCATTTACAGGCTAAGTTGTCTAATGTGCCAAGAGTGTTCTAGTTCTGACCACTGAGCAGCTTCACTTGAGCCATCAGGACTTCCTTGCACATGAGGTCATCTAAGCAGCAGCTAATGAGAGAGAGCATTTCAAACTTCTGCTTTCATCGTCTCTTTATCAAGTCAGTCCAGAGCTTGAAGCTTTAAACATTATGAATCAAAACTCTGCTTCTCCATCCTCTAGGCCACTGCAGCTGGTGAAACTTGCTCTTATAAGCAATGTTTTCATCCAAATGTGTCGCACATTTTAACCGAATTTCAAGATAATCGTCAAAAGAAAATGCGGATGAATGCTTGTTTCCATCCACAACCATTATGCGATTATTAGAAGTTGGTTCATCAAGATAAACAGTAGGTGGTGGCGTAATTAAAATAGCGCCAGTCCACCCTCAAAAGGTGAAAATCAATTAATAAACCAAAACATTCACGACAATTCTGTTTGTTTCACGTATTAATTAGAGGAAGGTCACATCAGATCTGTGTAGAGCGATGAGGAGACTATTCTTCGTCTCTTCAGCAGAGCAGAAGCTTCAGCGCATGTTGGAGTCACATGCTACATGCACGGCATCACTTCAATCCGTTTCCCTTGCACTTAGTCGCATTTTGCTTTTATCGGTACATCAACTTTTCCACCTCAGCCAAGCATGAAAACTCTTTTGCGAAATTTCAAGATTTTTTAATGCGCAAATTAAAAAGGTGCATCAAAACAGGTGCATGCGAACACACCTATAGTCTCTGTCTGTCCAAGAGAGACCTTGAAATAGTATATGGACTGAAGAAGAGAAAAGGGCACACTATTTTTTCTCTTTGTTCCCCAATCCTGTATGTCATGATGTATCCTCATCCCCCCTTCTGATGTGTGATATGCCCTCCAGATTTTACCTACAAAGTAGTAGCTGCCCTTTAATCCGCTCCAAAAGAGCTTTGTTTTAGGTGCAGACAGATTTGGCTGCAGAATCATTCAAATCTGTAGATATTTTTGTGGTGAGACGTTTAGAGTATAGCCTATATTCACACACATTTTCCATCTCACATTATATTGCCATACTTTCTCCACTATCCCTTCTACTACTCCTCAATTTAATAGTAGCATTCAAATGGCAATATATAAAACAACAAAAAACAAAACTGCAAACGCCCCCATAGCCAAATCCTCTAGATTATGTATTTAGAGTAATTCCGAGTATAACAAAGGTAACACTTCTATTCTTATGTTGGATTCCTGTGCATCTACACGGGCTTGAAGATATCCCTGTAGACATCACAATGGTGGCTGTGCCTTCAACAAGAGTGACATTCATTGAAGCAGTATTTGTTGCAAAGATAATTCACATTCCTTTCCATACCCTGCTGTTATCAGTTAATACCCTTTACTATCAGCATTGACTTTTGTCAGCTTCTTTATCACATCCTGAAACAGAACAGTAATTTCACTCCCAGAAAAGTAATCAGCATCTGAATGGCATGTTAATAGATGCATGTTAGTGCTACGGACTCTTGGACAAGGATTCAATTATGATCAGATCAAATATACAAGACAACAGAAAGATGAATGCGATAAATAAAAATCTGTTTTTCTGTATTAATATTCCTGTGATGGGAATCCAGATCTTGTCATTATGGAAATAGCAGATTGAACTCCGTATTTCCATTATCTTGTCCTATTATTGCATCTGTACATGCATTTTTGAATTATTCATGACGACTGGAGAGTTAACAAAGATCATATTTTGGCAAACAATATGCTTATTGATTTGACATCCACTGTAATGCAGGTTTAATGTCTTAATCTCATACACTTTGTCATATTTTATTTGGAATTGAGGAAAACCTGCATGTTATGTTTGAGGTTCAGCAGTAGAGGGCAGTGTGTGAATGTGGGTGGGCGTTATGGCAGGTACATGCATAGTGAGTGTCTGGCCATGCTTTGGGCATGTGTGTGAGTATACAGCATGTGTCAGAAATATAGAAATAGGTCGGAGTTCTGTTGGTGCCTGCAAACAAAATCAGTATGCTAAACATGCAAAACGCCAGGGCTCCGTGTGCAATCGGCTTCTCGTGAAGCATTACACGAGTAATGGCACATGACGGTAGAAGATGAATCTAGATTAGGTTAGATTGTGTCGCTGCTGACGCCATAAAGACCCCGCAAACGGTCATTTAGCCACGGTCAACTCTCAACCACGCTGTCACTCTCTGTGTGCCTCTTTCTCTCTCTGCAAGGCTCGCTATGCTGTCTGCAGAGAAGGTTGCCCCTGACAACCGTTGCTAGGAGACCATTCTGGAGTGACTTCATAGCACCGGGCACGCTTCTACCGTGGCTCGCGATGAATAAAACCAATTCACGATTCCTTCAAACACCAATGTGTATTGAAATGGGGGGAACTGCATTAATGCACACATACTGTATGCGGTGGGTAGACAGAGTTTTCATGTCAGTGCTGCTTCAAGATTTTGTTGAATCTGGCTAAACAACAAATTTTTCGGACCACAAAGGCTGCTTCTTTGGTGGATAGAAGTTATGGAAATGACATTGATTAAATATTCTCTCTCTCTCGTTCTCTTTCTCTGTCGCTGCTATTCTCTCTTGCTCACCCTCTCTCTCAATCCCTTATGTCCTTCTCCTGCAAAACCCTGCTCACATTACCCTCTACCATCCATCTTTCTCACCCTCTAATTCTCTGTCTCTCTGCAGTAGTGAGATAAGATGTTCCTCCCTCTGAGCTGCGGTGAGGTGTGAGAGAGGAGGGTCTTTCCCTTTCTCCCTTTAACTACCTCCAGCACTGCAGGCCAATAAGTGCAGCCACACATAACACATGTATATCTGTGCATATTGGTGGCGGACATTTTCTGTGTGTGTGTATGTGTGTGCATGGGCGTATCAATGTGCATGTGCAGCATGTTTCCTGGTATTGCTGTTTAATGAACTCTAGATTGGATGTCAGACAAATTCCCTCTGGCAACAATCAGCCCAGCTCTCTCAAACATGGCCAGGAACCTTGGCTCTGGGAATGAGCTAAAGTAGTTTCACACTCCAATATATCATAGTATATCTCAAGCTTGGCCATGAGTCCGACACCAAACAGCACCAATTGCGTTAAAATCTTGTTGAAAGCTCCTGGAACAGGGACAAACCTCTCTTAGGTCTTCAGATGTGCAGTATGTGTGTGAGTTTTAAAAATGTCACGGCCCATCATTGCTGGAGTAATTCCTGGATTAACCCATCTACTGTACAGCAGTTTACCTCAAATCTCTACCAGGAATGAGGATTTTAAATATTTAATGACGCTAATGTGGTTAATTGATTTAGAGAGTAATTAACACTCTTCTTGGCTTACTACTTTAATCCCACAGATACATACCACATAGGTCTGCCAATATTGATTTAGAGAATTGCTCTTTTTACCTCAGTAACTGACTTAATCTGGATGCTGAAATTAAAAAAAATGGTAGTTGAAGTCTCTGTGTTGATTTAAAAAAAAAAAAAAAAAAAAAAAACATGAATTATTTTCCTATTCCACGACAATGAATAATGGATTCTGGCGACTGAAATCTTCATCTGAAACGTGTGAGGGTCCAGTCTATCTCGTTTTCCATCAGACCACCCACAGTATTGACAGTGATTGTTAGCAGGCACACATCTTGTCTCTCGAACTCCCTCCCGAGTCGATGCTATTGGTCTGCGTGGACCAGAAGTCCCAGTGCGGTGTACGCAGTTTGCTCTCCAGTGGCATTGATTTAGCTGTAATGCTGTGACAGGGTTGCACATTGACTCATGGGTCCCTCTGTTCCCAGCCAGATTCCTGGGCACACGCAGTGAATAACGATGAATATGACTTCTCTCTTTTTCTTTTTCCTCCTCTCCTCCTGTCACTTTCTTTCTGTTATGCTGTGCCACGGGGCGGCCAACCTGCTTTTTCAATTTGATCACCTGGGTTGCTGGACCAGGTAAGTTTTTGATACAGTCTTCTTTTAAAAGGAACACACAAGCAGATATTCCCTAGATGAAATTTCACTATTGAAATATCAATCTAATATCTAATATCAAAACGAAATAAACTAACTAAACAAATGGTGTCTGGCTAAGTGAACAGCGGAGTTTTGGAACGGCCACAATGGCAGATGGGACAACAGATTAAAAGACAAAAAGACATCGGGTTGAAGCATGGAGTTGGAGCAGCTCTAAAAGAAAAAAGACAACCTCTAATGCTCCTTTTCTTGCCGTGGTGTAGTTTAATTGATAATCATTGCAATTAATTCCTTTGTTTCCCCGTGAAGTTACAGTCTGTTTAGCAGCGGCTAATTACCTCAGCCCATTGGACGTCTGCTTTTTGCAGTGTAATTGTAGCTCTCAGTACAAACACAAACAGCCAGAGAAAATTACACACCGTTTTTTTACATTTGTCGGCGATGTGGCTCTCGTATATTCGCTCAGGGCAAAGGCTGTTGTTTGTAGTGCGCGTGTATCAGAAAGTATTGTAGCTAAAATGAAGTACTGCATGATATAGAAATCAAAAAGGTGAAAGCAAACTAAAACCACAAGGCATTAGACACACTCGGACCAAGGTGTGTCACTTCCCATCCACTTGATGGAAAAACTCACTTGGGATTAATTTTGGGGTCCAGCTGGGGCGACAGGGACAGGATTGAGGATGAGGAGAGGGGAATGGGAGAAGGGGGATGGTGAAACAGAGAGGGTGGGGATGGGTTTAAGGGCAGTATGGCGTATATTGCAGTGTGCACTGCACTGTGCAGTATTGTCCTGTGATTGTAATGGTTATCAACCCCTATATCCCATCCACCCATTCTCTCCTTTATGTATGGCTATGTGCAGGTTTAATAGTGGCTGGGAAGGTTTGGGGGCAGGGACGAGGTGTGTGTTTGGTGCGTTGGTGTGTGTTCATGTGGGATTCGCTGACAGGTTAACATTCACTGTCAGCAGTAATGCGTGATGGGGATATATGGGGCTGTATGTCACTGTGGCTTGCCAGACAAATACTCATCCAGCCTAGTGGGGGGAAAAAAGCACATTTTTAACCTTTCTTTATCCTAAAACAATATTTCTAAGCTGGCACAAATACAGTTCTGCCTAAAAACATAATCTTTCCCATAAACACATGAAGAGCAAGGCTAAAGTAGCAATATATATTCAGTTAACATTAAGAAAGGAGAGAGTAACCGACATAGAAAATGAATCAAATGAAGCATTGTTTGAAAAAAGGCATTCTGGGAATTGTGAGGGGTAAAGGTGCTCAAGGTTTATTTATAAGGCTGCATTTAGGAGACTACCTTGGGTCTACCACTGCTCTGAGGTCAGAGGTCAGCTGAATAATGAGATTTTTCCCACTGCCTTCTTATAGAAACCTCTGTGACACTTATCCAATTTTTAACACCAATAAGTGTGCATGAGAGAGTTAGGAGTTGATATAGTGTGTGCGTGTGTGTTTATCTGTGTCTGTTTTGTGTCCTTGATGTGCGGGTGTGTGTGGGTGTATGTGTGTGAGCATGTGCTGTGATACAATCATATGGTCTGATGGTGATTGTCCGTGTGAAGTGGTAAATTGTCTGATGTGAAGTGGACCAAGGAATCCACCTCCTGTGGGAAATCTCCTGTTTAAATATGCTTTATAAATGAAATACATGACTAGAAATCCTGTTCGTGGTAGTTCATTTTAATTAGATGTTATTTATCTCAATGATTATGAATATTGCATCACGTTTCACCTTCTCGGACCTCGAACAGTGTTTTTGTTCATATAGATTAATTAATTCATTCATTGTTCACATGTTGTGATCATGCAGTCCAATTAAAATCCAAATGTCAAGTATCCATAATTAAATCTCGGGAGAAAAAAAAATCAGGTCAATAAAATAGTATTCTTTCAATTTTTTAGGACACTCTGACATTCTGATTCAACATGGATCAACTTTGACACTACCTTTGCTGCATTAGCACACACACGTATGCCGTATAGGGCCACAGTGGCCGTGCCATCTGCAGGTTGAATGTTATGTTATTGATCTCGTCCACACATTGTCGTGCTGAGATGTCCGCGTCGTCCAGGCCAGCCTGCGATCAATGCTTTTATGGTACAGCAGTTTCCAGTCTTTCTGCTTTTTCAACGCTGCAATGGTTATGTGACGGTGTAACAGTCGCCATGCGTTTTCAGCTTGTCAGCGCCAATCAATCAGCAGACTATTGACCACCAGCTGTGGGGATGCAAATGTATGTTAACACACACTCTTTAACACCAAATCATCATCACACCCATTTATTTTTTACTGTGGCAGAGAGAAACGGATGTTTTTCCAGGACTGAATGTAAATAGGTTAATTTAAAATATGAAGGTCATCACTGTTACAGTGACAGTACAATAGGTAGTTGTGTGTGAAGTTATGTGGTACAAGCCAGGGTAAGGATATGTTATACTGTGCTTAAAAGCTAATCAGGGATCCTCAACGGCAATGTCCATCGTGGTTAATTTGGTTAATTTAATGCTTTTTTTTTTTTTTTTGTCTTATCTGGGCCAATACAGAAAAGCCAGGCTAAAAATAATTGAGAGAGAGAACGGCAGAGAGAGCACTTCACTTGGTGTCAAGCAGTCCAGGCAGTGAGGCTCGCTGCAGTCGGGAGGCTGTCACCTGAACCCCTGGTGTCTTCCCGCTACATAGTTATTTCCAACCCCTCCAACTGAGAAAGGCAACAGGCACAGGAATGCGCCCATTTTATTTATTTATTTCAGTTTTAATGGTCTCACTGCTTTTCTGTGCTCCTACCCTGGTGGACATTGTTGCTATGGCAACGGCAAGATGCAGCTTGGACCAGAGGTGATGATTTGTCCGTGATATCGTCCATTTGAAAAGGAACAACATTAACACGAACTTAACGTAGACGCACGTCACACACGCAAAGATGCACTTTGATTTCTCAGTCTGTCTCCTTTACCTGCATCAAGCCAGAAACCTGTTACATGTTGTGAATGTAGGTTATGGTGCAGCTGTATGAGGGTGTGTGTGAGTGGAAAGGAGGGAAAAGGTTTGTGTGTTTGTGTGTGCGTGTTTGTGTGTGCGTGCGTGTGTTTTTGAGAGGGTGACTCATGCTTTGTCTATTAAGAGAATAAAGGGTGATCAGGTTGCTAGGCGATTAAGAGCCACTATTGTCTGGAGGGACAATAGTGGCCCAGAGAGTGCCCTCTCTTCTCTTTCTCTGTGTCTCTTTCGGTTTCTTTCTTCGTCTCTTTCACACACATACACACAATAAATGTACATTTTGTCTGACCCGGCGGCTTGGGGCTTGGGCGGGAACAAGGAGTTGACAGTGAGCAGGAGGATGGAAAAAGCAGCATTACGGGAAGCTGAGAGGGTGCGAAGGGACAGACGAGAGAGAGGGGAGGAGAGGGAGAGGAGAGGAGAGAGAGCACTAGCAGGAGAGCTGTACCATGAAAAAAAAGGACCTGCAATCATTTGCCACATTGAAGGGAACAAATGTAGCTGGAGGCAGTGAGGGAGAGTGAGAGAAAAAGGGACAGGCAGAGAGAGAGAGGGAGTAACGATAAGCCAAGGAGAGAGAGACCTTCCATGGACATTGCACATTCAAACCACACAGCTTGATAGGGGAAGATCACACACCAACTGACAGGTCGGCGGAAGGAGGAGAAGCACCAGGACTTTGGCATTGCCGTCTCTCCTCCTGCTCATCACTGTGTGTGCCTGTGTGGGTGTCACGGACATACACACACACACACACACACACACACAGGCTCTCTCTGTGTGCCTGTCAGTGCGCTGGGCTCTCTGGGTGGGTAGGGAGCTGCGTTGTAGAGATGTTCGCTCTGAGGATGAGACAGCGTTTCTAACAGGATCTATATGCGGACTGGGATAATACACTGACACAGCTGAGGGGACCCAAGCCCACCGGAACCAACTGAATCAGCCATGGAGGGACTGCTGTCTCCAATGAGGACGCGGGTAGGTTACCATGGGGATTACAGAGCATCCCAACTACTGTTTCCTCTACAGGAATCCATCACCAGAATAGCATATAAGGAGACAGCGTGCCTTGCACGCAGCTGGGCTGCTGAAATGAATCAGTCCGTGCCGCTGCCACCGTGGTGATGCTAGAACTCGAGCTGAGAAGTTTCCGAGCTGCCAGCGTTGCTAGGGGCGATAGGCAGAAGGATGTGAGAGTGTGGGAGACACAGGAGGTCTCAGTGTATAACGTGTTTAATAATTGCAGAACATTTAAATACAGTTTCAGTTTGCATGAAAAACGTATGCGTGCATGTGCATTTGTGTGTGTGTGTGTGTGTGTTCGTGCACAGATTAACAAGGAGTTGCTCTGAAAGAATGACTCAGTGTTTCAGAGTGGTGCCTATCTCCCTTCTGTACAAACCACTGTCATTTTGATTTAGGGTGGAGAAAGATGTGCAAGGGAGGAACTGGGTTCAGTTTGTACAGTGAATTGGGTGAATATCTGAAAGTGGCAATTCACTATTGTTCTTGTTATACATGGCCTTCTGTGTTCGATTGTTGCGTCTCTGTCTAACATGGAAGCTTTTAGGTTGGTGTCTCACTGTGCTCTGTCTGACAGTGAACGTCTGTGTCTGTGCCATACAGAAAAGGCTAATGAAAGAAGAACATCTGGTGTGTGTGTGTGCGTGTGTGTCAGAACACACTTGGTTATTTATCTGTATCCACGTCCCTGCATGTAACTTCCAGCACAATTGTGTGGACAGTAATGGACCCAGGGAGGTGTCTCCCTCCCAGCTGAGATTTGAGATGAAAACCTGTTTGTTCCGGCTGGGATTTTATATTTGAGTTAATATACTGAGAGTTGGTGTGTGTAATGTGTGAGAGATGAAAAGGAGATGGACAAGAAAACCACTGTAATATAGAAGCTGTGGTAATGTTATTAATATTTATAAAGGCATGATTGCATTTTTGAAAGGAGACGAGACTGATTCTTTTTTTTTACCGTTTCTTACAGTTAAAACCATATCCAGACATTACTCATTAACATTGGGTCCGCTGTAAAATATAGCAACAATTTGAATCAGCTTTCCACCTGAAAATGAATAGTCTTTGGGTATTCTTTAGTTTCCACAATTTCGAATGCATTCTTCACCTTCTGCCTGTTCCTCCCCAAGAGGACAGAGATGATTGAGCAACCTGGCTCTCTCTTCTATATTCCACCCTCCCTTCCCCCTCCTTATTTTATCATCACTGGTACAGATCTATACAACCAAAAATAAATCCTTGATGCATCCTCCACCAACTATAAATGGGAACATTTGCATATATTTTTATAGTCAGTTTGGTCATATTCCAACATATAGGGTTAGCTCAAAACCTTATAGTAACTCCCACACAAGCCTCTAGGAGATGTGAGGGTGCTGAAATGGTTAAATCAGTGGGATGACCTGATGGTGTTGTCACACACGAGTACACCCGTCTGCTCACTTCTCCTCCCTCACCTTTACAACTCGCCCTTCTTCTTCTCCTCATTTCATTGTTGCTCTGGCCCTCTTTTTTCTTTTTCCTTGTGCAGGATGAGCAACACACTCCCATTTGCGTTTACGCCAAGAGTGTGTCTGTCTCTTTCTCGCTTCTCCGTCCCGTTTGTCTGCCCACCTGCCTGTCTGTCTGTCTGTCTGTCGGCCCCTCGCCGTGTCTTTGGCAGTTAACACGAGCGCTGTAATTGGTATTTGCAGATCGGCCCATGATCTAATCCAAAGAGGAGTGTTAGCGGGCTGTTTGGAGATAGACTTGGCTTCAAAGTTATGGCGTGGAATCAAGCCTGCTATATCTGTGCTGTCTGCCATCCTGGCCAGATTTGCCCAAGAGCTGTGGGAATCACTTTCAATGACTAAATGACTTTTGCATTTATCTTCATCAGCCACATTGAGCTTCACTCGCCCCACAGTCGATGTGTGTATGTCAGTTTTGGCATCAAAGTGACTTTAGTAGATTTACGTGAATGAATCACAGCATAATGAGCCAGTGCAGGAGTCTCTTAAAGTTTACTCTGCATAAGTAGAGTTTTGGCGGCTGTGGCTCAGGAGGCGGTCGTCCACCAGTCGAGGGGTCCGATCCCCGGCCTCTGCAGTCAGCATGTCGAAGTGCCCTTGGGCAAGATACTGAACCCTGAATACTGAAGTGTTGTAAAGCGCTTTGAGTGCTCGCTAAGATTGGAAAAGCGCTATGTAAATGCAGTCCATTTACCATAATCTACCTTTTAATGCGTCTTTTATAACCCTTAGATTTAAAAGGAGGAATCTAATGAAAACTGTGATTTTTGGAAAACATTCATCCTATCTTTTTAGTTTACTTGTAAACAGCAGCAGAGATGGGAAAAGTAAAGAGGGGAACAAAGTAGAAGCGGAGCAATGTGTCAGGGTCTTTCTCAGTGGAGCGCCGTATACTCGCAGCCAAAGAGCACAACAGCATCCGTAGTAAATCTGAGAAAAATGACTTCAAAGTTCGTCCTCTGCCTTGATACAAAAATGGTAGCGTTACCTGATTAATAGCTTTCATGGTTGTCATTTTTCACTCGTATAAAACCAAAACCCTATTCAATATTTTTCTCAAGTCAAAAGACAAAAAAGAAGAAGAAAGAAAATCAATTCCTTCTTGTCTTTGAAGGCCAGTATGCCCAGATCTTGCTTAAGGGATACACAAAAGGTGACCTCAACCCCAAGATAGCAGACAGGGAATAGCAATAGCCTGTAAAAGCTGCGCTACTCCTAATCCCCAGCTCACTAAAATGGGAAAAATGTGCTGAGATAGCTGTGTAGGCTATGTAGTAGACTTTAGAAGAGTTGTATTCATATCTCCTCTATAAGCTGCCTTTCCTCTACCTCACTCCAGCAAGTCTATTTATACTTGCTCTCTGTACCACTCCTCTCTGTTACTTTCTTCAGAATGACAGTAATGGGCAGTGAAGCAGGAAAATGAAATAAAATAATAGCTGTGCGTCTGTGTTGCCTTTTGTGTGGTTACATACAACGGGAAAGCAGGTCAACACGACACACAGAGCATGCTGAATATAGTAAGCCAATTTTTGATCTCCGGTGTGCCTAAACTTTTCCCACGCGTATTCCTCATTATTGTATAGTCTCTCTTGACGTCTTTTTGATGCGATGTTATAGTTTGCTCGTAAGGACATTATTGATTCACATAGACGTTATTGCAAACGATTTCCACATCTCTTCCCTGCGTAACTGTGCACACTATCCGCTTCTTGTCTTTCTGAGGCAAAGATGAGATAAATACAGATTCAGATAGGCATCTATGAACACGGAGGCACACTCACAGATCTAAAAGTGAAAGATCAAGTTCCCTGTTGGTATCCCCAGTTGTATATAATATATGCATATAGGTCAGTAGAACAAGGAGCTCTAGCTTCATTGAAATCGTCCTCTGGAGGACGTGTGCTGTTGTATGGCACATCTTCTAGTGTGTGTGTGTGTGTGTGTGTGTCTGTGTGTATCCGCTCTCCAGTGAACTTGTCCTGCGTGTTAGAGGATCAATAGGGAGTAGTTATCATGAGATTAACCCTGTCAAAGCTCTATCAGTCTAATCAGAGAGACTCCTCTGCTCTTCCTCTCTTGTTTACTCCAACATTCATCGTCGTTCATCTGCTGGCCTGTTTTTTTTTTTTTTTTTGGCATAGTGTCACTGCCTCTCTCGTCTCTAGCCTCTTTCTTTCGTGAGGTCATACGTGTGGACATGCATGTGTGTATGTCCAGCTGCCCATGACAGACGGAGCCATTACATAAATGGCCAAGGGCCTGGACATACATGAACACTCACAAACACATATTTATTCCATTAAGGAAAGGTCATTTTCACACACACACACACACACACACACACACACACACACACACACACACACTTCGCACCTCGTCCTCTTCTGTTTTGATGCTTTAGCTCCACTGCATCACATGCAAACCATAACAAACACTTGACTTTGGTCAGACTCATTTTCTCCCTCCCCCTAAAATCCTTCATGCCCTGGGTACCACACATGTTTCTTTTGCCCCCCTTTGCTCCTTCCTTTCCCCCTCCATCCATCCACCTGGTTCATTAGTGGGCAGGCGGCTGTCAGGATGGTTAAGGTCAGGGTGGCATGGAGAGGACAAAGCAGCCAAAAGGGAAGTGACCAGACCCACATCCCTGAAGTCGACGGCCTCACTACTTGGATGAAAATAATTAGGAGAGAAAGGCAGGGCTGGTGGGGTTTGGATTTGCAGCACAAGGTGGGGGTGCGTTTGGCAACCCGCTCTGAGACACACACATACACATTCAATACACAGCAGGTTGCCTGGCAAAATTTAAAGGCCAAAGTAAGCAGCAAAAGAGGGATGTCTGGTGGCTGGAACCACTTGAGGCACATGCAAACAAAGACACACACACACACACACACACACACACACACACACACACACACACATACACACACACACGTATTGTAGAGCCCCATCTCCCAGCTGTCATCTTATCCCACCAAGCGCAACAATAGATTTTATGTCAAAGATTTGGTCACTATGTACTGTGATTTAATTTAAAGTAAAAAAAAAAAAAAAAGGTCCCAGCTATACCATTTAGGAAAAATAACAAAACATTTTCAGATATTTTGTATCTTAAACCTAATAGAGATGCATTCATTATTTGTTTTTTTATGATTGAATGAGGTAAAATTGGTCAAACTTTTTTTGATGCGCCAGGCCTCACGTGGCTAAGCGGCAACATTATTATAAAGTTAATTATAGCTAATCATCTTTACTAACTTTATTAGCTGCTGACCTCTTCCTACAGTGTTCATAAAGAGTACAAGGAATATGTTAATACTAACAAAGGACTCACACGTCCGTTGGGATATAAATCTATGCATTCATGACACACAGAGGGAGGCAGATAAAGATAAAGAGCGGCAGAACTGTTGCTTTACTGTGTAAGACGGGATCAGTGGGATGCCATGTAGAGAGAGATAGATCCTCCCTCTGTTCCCCTGTTTGAAGCGTTTCTTCTCTTTCCCGATTTGAAGATGTGTCACTGCATGTCGGCCGTACGCCATCTCTGATCGTGTGTGTGTGTGTGTGTGTGTGTGTGTGTGTGTGTGTGTGTGTGTGCGCGCATGTGATCTTGCCCTGCTGTGTCAAGCATGTCAAATGTACTCTTGTCCCCTTGAAGAGGCCCGAACGATGAGATCAATCAGAGCACAATTGAGCAACCAGAGAAGCAAACCAGTGATGCACTTAATGTTAGGTGTTGTCATGGAAACACGGGGTGCAGATTTTCCACTTCATTGGCTGCCATCAGTTTACAGGCATTTTTTAAAAAAAAAGATTTCCAAGAAAGGTAATTGAAAGATGGGAGGGAAAATTATTCAAGTGTCCACAAAGATAGTTAGAAGACACAGCAAGACACAGCAGTATCGTAATGAGAAATTCACTGTTACACCATGCTTCAATTAAATGCACTTGTGTTTGTGTGTCAGTGGTAAAAAAAACGTGCACTTTAGATTAAAGAGCCTCTAGCAGTCCTATTATGTATATTGACTCTATCTCTGTAATTGCATAGAATGGATAGTCCCAAGAGGGAGCTTTCCCTATACAGCTTTTAGCCTTTGGAAAACCAGAATGGCAATTACACTTTCCTATATTAGAATGCAATCACGTGCGCACACACACACACACACACACACACACACACACCTTTGATGAACGAGCAGAGGATTGGTAGTGTCACCTCTGTGACAAAGGGTGACCCTGCATTGAATAGGTATCATACATCACCCAATCATTAGATCTACATAGCGCAGACAATTTTAAGTGTACACAAATACACGTACATACGCTCACACAGGAAACAGGAGATTTTTTCCTTCACCCTATTATGCTCTTATCTCCTCCAGTCACAAGCACATTTCCTCCACTTTTTAATGGGCCATTTTCACCTCAACCCCAGCAGAGAGCCACCATTTCTCGCCCGCTTCTCCCCTCTTTTAGGCAATCCTACCTCCATCTCTATACTTTTCCCCCTAGGCTTTGAACTCTGACCTCTTTACATGAGCAGAGAGGAAGGTGGCAGCATTCGCTATCAGCACTCCTGAAATATGATTGGCTGACCGAGAAATGGAGTGGTGTCAGCACTGTCCTGAGGGGAGAGAGAGAGGTGTGTTGTTATAGAAAACAGAGAGGGAAGAGATGATGGAGGCAAAAGAACAGCATGTATTGTGGAACCTAATTTCCAAAGGTGCTAAGTACATCCATATCAACAGAAAAAGAAGCCATAAAACAACTCAACATTTAATACTCACAGTTGGTCTTCGGCAGCAACTGCGCTGGTCCAACTCTGACCTATTCACATTCACTGAGGGATACTGGCTCTATTACAAATACAAATTCAGCCTGAAGCACTGGGTAGTGCAGAGGAAAATCACTCCCCCACCACTGCAGGGACTCAGGTTCAATCCCTGGCTGCTGTGTTTCTGGCTGCTGCCCCTTTGAGTGAAAATTGCAAAGTAGCAGGAAAGGCTGCAGGAAGCATAAAGGATCATATATTTGTAACTGATTGGCTACCATTTATTGGCCGGGGCACCCATTTAGGGGGGATTACATAGACCTCCATGTGTTACTGCCTCCTGGTGAAGCTCCTAAGTGGCAGATGAGAAAAAGCAACTTGCAAATCCACGTCTATTTGGAGTTCTACATCCTCCCCAGGAGTGGGGAAAGGACTGCAACACAAGGAGAGCAAACATAAAAAGAAAAGAAAAAATACAAATTCTGCCATTTTGTGTTTCAAACAGGTTCTCTCTCAGTGACCATAAAAAACAGTATTTAGGCTTTGTCCTTCTAGAATATTTGTTAAGTTCATGAGGATAGTAGAAGAAAAAGCGATAACGGTGGAACATTTTGTGACAGAACATCGTGTTACAGATTTTACAGCTCATATTCTACATCCTTAATTTGTGTCTTAGTCAGTATAATAGTGTCCTTCCTCTTTCTTTCTTTTTTCATTCTTCAGTAATTTCAGTTCAAAGTTGAGACCATGCACAGATTTTACATTTGCGCCTTTCATGCTCTCGCACACTAATGTCTAATTCATGATTTACTTACACCACTGCTCAAGGAGACAAAGACAATGCACACTTTCACCCGTACATGCATACAGATGCACACACACAAAGTGCATACCCACAAACACATGGATGCACACTGGTCAATTTGCATGCTCCATAACATCTACATGCACAGCTCCAGACATATGGACCCATATGCTGCCACCAGACAGCCTTATTGATGTAGGCCTGTCAGCCTCCCAGCATCAAGGCTGTCGCTAGCAGGTTCAGAGCTGCTGGCAGTAGGGATAGATGGATAGATGGCGGGATGGATGGATGGATGGACGGAAGGATAGATGGATAGATGGCAGGATGGATGGATGGATAGGATGAGGGCTGTGATAGAATGACAGACAGTAATGGTTGAAGGTGCCAGGATGATTGGACGTAGAGGGGGGAGGTGATTATTTCGAGCCAGTAGTTTCAGAAGCAGTAGTCCATGACACCAATGGCAGTTTACTAATCCCATCTGGCTTTAGTGATTTTATTGGTGCATCTCAGAGAGAAAAATCAGCAGCAGAACATGCTTTTAATAACTGCGTCTTTCTAGGCCAACACTAAGGGACTGCTTGCGAAGAGTGTGTGTATTTGGGTGCACATATTGGGGGCCATTTAATGAAGCATACTTCAACTGTTGTGGGAAATCACAGTATTGATTTTTTTATAATTCCAAGCTTACCCTCTGTCTTGCTTCATCACCAAAGTGTAGGTAGTACTTTTGAGTTTTATAAGACGCTTCCTGTCAGATATTTGCCCTCTCATCACCAATCTGTTTCTCTAGTTACGGACACTCCGCAGCGGTTGCCAGGTATCCTATTACCACCTTTCTCTCATGTGTAGACAGCTGCCATTACGCTGAATTTAACCCAAATATGAAATCAAGGTTGCCAGCTTGATGCTCATCCATCCTCCAAGGAATACTTACATCATCCTAAGTGTCTTGCTGACCCTCGATGCTCTCATTACTGCTTGTTAGAACAATTAAATGTGACATGTGTCAGATTTATGACTCACCCCTGTGTGTGTTTGTGTGTGTGCCTGTGTTTGTTTTATTCTGAACAGATGTGAGCATCTGCCACTGCAGTTAAGGCCATTAATATATGTCTAGAGGTGTTTGTATGTGTATGTGTCTGGTTTTGGCAACAGCTGTTGTTTTTTGCTCTGTTCTCTGTTTGTACATGCACTTTTGCAAGTTGTCTGACATACCTGATTTTAAATGTGCATGTGTATTCATCAGACAATGTGTGTGTCTCTCAACTTGGGAAATGACTGGATCCTACGCTTCCTTTTTTTTTCTATTACAATTGCAGATATGTTCATGAACACATTTAACACATACTTAAAACACACATCAACAAGAGCTACAAAAATGGCAATTGGTAAATACTGATACAAATTTCGTACATATATTTTGCATCAATCGCATGTTAGGATTCTGGGAAAGTGAATATTTTTCTTGCTGATGTGTGGACAACTCTCACATATATAGGCTTTTAAACAGCTATCAATAACAAGCTACTTTTTCCCGCATGCAGGATATTCTAAGCTACATGTCTACACTTGTGCATGGCTGGAACAAAACTAAGTAAGTGACTAATAATCCATAAATATGTAATAATAATATATAATTAAAAGGAGGCAGACCCTTTCCATCCGGTACCCCGTCAATCTCACGTGGAATGTTGTCCTGCAAGTCCTGAGGTGGGTGCAGTTGGATGTTCGGTAATTACAATGGAATACAAGCAGCTTCATAATAATAGTGCTACAGCAGAAAAAAACATCTTTCTAATCCTAATGTCATTTTTGACGAGGCAAAAAGATTTCCCATAGGCACTGATCCAATTCTGTGGTAACCAGTGTGTTGCAACTCTCCTGTCTCGATGTGTGCTTGTACCCTCAGTTCCTGTTTAACAATGTTAGAATTGTCTGATTTTACAATGTGCTGGTATCTTATGAAACTGTTACTGTATCGCTGCACATGAAACCAGGTGTCATGTGACTTCCCTGGCAGTCTTGGCCTCTTTGACGTCTTGTAGATGTGTTTTAAATCCTTTTAAGTCCCCTTTCGTCTGCTGTTTCTGTTATTTCAACCACCTCCGAACCATTTACCAGAGCTTCTCACCTTGTTGCTGCGTTTCATACTATGACCACCAGAGTGCACTGTGTGATGGGATTCCCCTTGCCCAGCCCAAGGCTTCCCTAAATCATGAGCCTAAGCACTTAGAAGTCCAGTTAAGTTTCATTAACTGAAGAAGAGCAGGAATCCTTAGCA
The DNA here is from genome assembly GCA_943593645.1 of Bovichtus variegatus. Classification (NCBI taxonomy): domain Eukaryota; kingdom Metazoa; phylum Chordata; class Actinopteri; order Perciformes; family Bovichtidae; genus Bovichtus; species Bovichtus variegatus. Next base: position 13,673,221 of record CALSCE010009442.1, read on the forward strand.
CCATGTTCGAAGTGGTGTCCGTACTTCTCCCTACAGCTCCTTCAGTAAATTGTAGACTGATCCTACCACAGCAGTAAGTAAGTACTGAGAAGGTCAGCACTAGTGAAGAACTCCTGACATTGCTTAAGACTCGCGGTTGTCAGAAGCAACCAGCCTCCTATTCGCCATGTCCTGTCTGATGCATGGAGCCAATAAGGGGAGACTTTCAGCTCTAATGTGCAGTGGTATGCTGCTCTGCTGCTGTGTGTGTCAGTGCTGGCCGTTTGGCCCCAATAAACACTAAATACCCAGCTTTATTGGACAACTCCACATTTCCTCTCATCTGTCATAACTGCTTTCTCAGAGACACAAGGGCTTGTGGAGGAGACCAGGTGGGGAAGGAGGAGAGTGAATGTGTATGTGTGTGTGTGTGTGTGTGTGTGTGCGTGTGCAAGGTGACCAGGGAATGGTTATGTGTATAATTAATGACCCCATCCTGCTCCTCCTGCTGTCCAAGAGGGGGACAATAAGCAGTCGAAAGACAAAGAGCAGGGAAAGCAAGCGAAATCAAGAGAGAGAAAATGACAAGAAGGAGTAAGGGGAGGACAGCGAGGGACAAAGAGAATGAAGGAGGGAAGCATATGTTAGAGGCTGCACTTGATTAATAATGAGTTTTGTCAGTGACTGAGTGGCCGTCCCATTACCCCTGCTGTCTACTGGAGGGGCTATTACATAGGATTTACCCCCCAATAAATCCTCCCCCTCTTCTCACAGTCCTTCATTTTTCATGTGCCCTTCTTCAGCTCTTTCCTGCCTCCCTTCTCTTTCGTAGCTTCAGCTGTCTTTCTGTTCCCATGGCGATGAGGCGAGCTGAATGTAAATAAGTAAATACCAAGGGACAGGACCTTGGCTTGGAGTGAAACCTGGGACTGATCAAGCCCTGCCTGTCACTGCTGGGGAGGTGAGGAGGTGTATCAAGGACAAAGACAAGAGAAGGGTGGGAGGTGACGGGTATGTCTAGCAGGGGACTCCAGTGGAGGCTGTAGCCCCAGGGGGTCAGTCCCCCCCCCCCCCCCCCGTAAGCCCACTCCCTCTCTGGTTCCTTCTTCGATCCCATCCATTTTAGATATGAGTCCTAAATGTTTGACCTTAAAACATGCAGAGTATTAGCTGACCAGCAATACCTTGATAAACTGCATTGCTGTGACTCTACATTTTACTTTCATAATGATGAGAGGGATGGCCTGGAGTAACGTCAGGAGAAGGTGGAGAACTCCTCAAATGACGCCTGTCTTTCCCTGAGCCCCAAGGGCTCTCCTCCCCTGCACGTTAACAAAGACAATCTGCCTGAGTCATTTGACCAGTGTTTGGCATTGGTTTGTGTGGCAGCGGTGCACCTGTCAGAGGTGTAGGGCCCATCTGTACAGTAACAAGCAGCTCAGACCCACGCCTGCAGCAAGAGGCGGAGCGGAAACAGTCTGGCTTGGGTTACTGCACTCCTGGGAGAAGGCATGCATGTGTGTTGTGGGTTATAGAATGAGTAGGTCATGTTTGCTCATTAGAAGAACAAGGAAATGCAAGTGTGTGTGTGTGTGTGTGTGTGTGTGTGTGTGTCTGTCTGTGTGTGTGTGTGTGTGTGTGTGTGTGTGTGTGTGTGTGTGGAACGGTGTGCACAGGTGCATCCTCTTTGTACTTTGCATTTGTTTGTGTGCATACTAGTTTGTGGTGTGCATGCCTGAGGGATCGCAGTGATTCATTGTCTATAAAGAAGGAGAGTTGTGTAGTTACGAGGGGCTGAGAGGTTTACAAGGGTTATAAGCACAGCTGCATCCTGCTTGTAGACAAATGAGTCTTACGTAAAGGTCTGAGGAATGAAAACTCTTTGGCTGGAGTGTGAGGAGTGCAGACAAGCTTACATTAGTTTATGTATTTTCAGTAGTTAAAAATGAGGCAACAATTTTTACAACAGCTTTGACATTCTCCTAAAGATGAATTCCCTGGATGCAGGTTCTCAGACATGAGGATGTGCTGTTTTTCTTGTTTTATTTCATTGTCAATACAATATCTTTGAGTTTTGGATTTTCTTTGGACAAAACAAGCAATTTGATGACGTCACCTTGAGCCCTGGGAAACTGTAATAGCCATTTAAAACTATATTCTGACATTTAATAGAATCAACTGATTAATCCATAATGCAAATATTTCTGATTATAAATGATCAGTCCATATCATTAAAGCACCCAGACACACACACACACACACACACACACACACACACACACACACACACACACTCACACACACACACGAAAATGTGTTAACCCATGTTTCCCCCTTTTCCCAGTATCCCAGTATTCTCCCCTGGGAGTACGATCATGTATAACCCATTTCCCCTCATGATCTGGCCTGTAAAGATTAAATATGTAGCCGTATCATCAAACATTTACCGCTCACGCTGCTACAAATCAGATTCCTAATCGTGTGTGGACTTTGGCACACGTGCATGTCTTGATCCTAAGTTGATGTGAGTGTGCTGTTTGCACGCTAGAGTAATTCATAAAAGTAGTGCAGACTTGCTGGCAGACGTGCGTGCCTACTTACCAGAGTTAATTGTTAAATCAGTGTCAGGAAAACAATGTTTTTGTATCCACTTAACGGTGTTGGTGAATACGCATGCTTCTATCTGTGTCTATTTCTGTGCCTGGCGTAGACTGGGAAGCCTCCTCTGCACTGGGTAAAGTGGGCTAAGTTTACTGGGGCAGAAAATGCTGGAGCGTGACTCAATCCACTGCCTTCATACAACCAGCCTCTAAAATATGCCTCTGTCGCGTTCTGTCTGCTCAGTGCCTCTCAGACACACACTCACTGTGTTGAGAAGCTGGTATGTAGGACAGGGAAGACAGAAGCAAAGGCTGCGACCAAGATAGGAAAGGTGAAATGTGTGTGTTTGTTTTATGAATTACTTTTGATCCCCCTGCATATCAGATATTCTATTCATATTCTACTCAAATATTTCAAAGAACATTTGTTCCGAGTATGAGTGGGCTTAGTAAAATCCAAGGTGACTTTCACTGCAGCATGAATGACATAAGATAGTAGAGTGCACCTGCCCCTCTCCCCTCACAGGCCTTTCTAGAAATCCCCCCCCCACACACACACACACACACACTCACACACATACACACACAAGCCTGCGCCAAGTGAGACACACAAACAGAGAGCCGTTCACTGTAATGTGGAATGACAGATTTGGGGTGCGGAGTGACACAGCAAAATTCAGATTACTAACTGCAAGTGCTGCAGAGAATGACTCAGCAAAATCCCTTCAAGTGCACTTGCTGTCAGTTGAGGCTGATAAAAAAAAGAAATGAATGGAGACGAAAAACCGGAAAAGACAGAAGAACTGACAGCACAAAGATAAAACTACTGAAAGACAGAAACAGACCTACATTAAATAAAGATATGTTAAAAATGCTTACAGGCACAGTGGGGTAGGGATAGAACAATGCAACAGAAGGATAATAAACTCACAGTACGCCATACATTGAGTCAATAAAAACATTTGAGTTCATTTGGCCGGACACATGAGCAGATGAGGTGCAGTGTGTGTTGCTTTCTCTGCAGACTTTAACACCTACTTGTCCAGTGCAGTAAACCCTTTAGACAGTTAGCTGCAAACAGGTGCTTAAGAGGCTTTATCAACATGTCTGGAATAGATACTATTTTTGAGTGTGTGTGTGTGTGTGTGTGTGTGTGCAAACCTCAAACCACTTAGAAGATTGCCCAGAGTTTGATTAGCACATATCCCTATTTCCTCAAGCCGGGTGGACATCACAATCAATGGCGCTCACACAGACACACACTCTGCGCTCTTCTTCAAAATTAGAATTGAAGACCAAAACTGTCCTCGGAGCGTCAACTATCAGTCGGAATCAGAGAGGCTTGTTAAGGCCAGTTTTGTGATGCTCAGTTTGAGCTGCTGCTCGAGCCAACACTATGGCGTTCTCGCTGCTTACTGGATTACCGGGACAGTCAACTTCCACGAGGAAACCGGTGACAAATGGAATAATTCCTCCGATTTGAACTGCTTCAGTGCGTGTCATCTTAAGGTACTGTTCGGTGCAATGAAGTTGATGATGATGATGATGATGATGATGATAATGATGATGATGATGTTTTTATATCTATCTATAAATCTTTGTAATAGTTATTTACTTATGTGTGTATGATAATGTTCATGTCGCAGTGTTCACAGGGGGGTTCTTGTAAATTCCGTCTTTATATTCAAATAAATCTTTGCAGAAACAGTAGCTTGGCTGTCCAAACTCCCCCTTTTCCCGTAAATCACACAGGAATGTGTTGGCACATGTGCATTTGTAGACACAGGAGAGTGTTCCTTGTATGTGCGTGATGGAACATAATGGGTTGTTTGCTTCTGTGTATTATGCAAAGAGGTGAGGGGATATTCAGCTCGCTCTGTGATGACCGCTGTAAACATTGCACCGGCGATTCATTCCACTAGCTTTGACATTCTCCTAAAGATGAATTCCCTGGATGCAGGTTCTCAGACATGAGAATGTGCTGTTTTTCTTGTTTTATTTCATTGTCAATACAATATCTTTGAGTTTTGGATTTTCATTGGACAAAACAAGCAATTTGATGACGTCACCCTGAGCCCTGGGAAACTGTAATAGCCATTTAAAACTATATTCTGACATTTAATAGAATCAACTGATTAATCCATAATGCAAATATTTCTGATTATAAATGATCAGTCCATAATATCATTAAAGCACCCAGACACACACACACACACACACACAAACACACACACACACACACACACATACACACTGGATTACACACAGAAATCTGGGTTTTAACCCTAGCCGTAACCAAGGAGTGACACTGGGACATGCTGTCCTGTGTCGCCTCTCTGTTGGGGGCTAAGCTCCTCACTAATGACGAATGCTGGTCGAGATAGGCTACCTGCCGCTCTCGACACTCTTCGCTGCATTCAGACTCCACGTGCCACCTGCTTCACAAGTCTTAGTGGCCATATACTGTCCATCTCCACCATGCAGGAGGGTATTTATAATGCATGAGCGGCATGCAGATGAGAATTACAGGGATCTTTTTTAGTTATTAATGGTGGGGTGTTACATATTCACAGCAGGCAGCATTAGGAGCGACTTTGGGAAGACAGGGAGGCCTCCTGAGGGCAACAAAGGACTGATGGATCTGTGCACTCTATTTTAACACCCAGGGATGTGTAATAGTGTGTGTGTGTGTGTGTGTGTGTGTGCACATGTGTGCGTGTGTGTGTGTGCAATAGACTTGGTCACATCCCAGTGCTCCTGACCACAGAGTTGATGTGAGGACTGATGAGTGGCCGAGCTCACACCCCAGAGAGGTCAGAGGGCAAAGGTCATCGGCACTCTGGGTCTGTATGGTTTAGGAAGAGGGCAGCAGGAGGAAAGGAGGAAGAGATAAGACTGAGAGACATGTGTCTGAAAGAGAGATAGAGATGAAGCAAGAAGAGAGAAGAGACAACTGCCACGTGGACAAAGGTCAAATGTAAACCAAAGGAGGGAAGGGGTTCGATTTGGCAAACAAAGGAGGAGGTGTGACCATCAGAGCCTGTCCTGTCACCCCGCTATCAGTCACAACAGTCACAATAGTCACGCCCAGAAATATTGTTAAGGACGGCAGAAGCAGTTTTCTGATATGAACTCCGGAAATCATCCTGGGAATGAGGTCTGCACATTGTCCGGAGTTTAACCTTCACCTTTAACCTTGTCAAAAGCCTTCTCACTAACTGGTTTCACGCTAGCAGTGATAGAAACGTCATCAACGCGCCCACTCACTCGCCATGAGGACCGTGAGGGGGGGCGCTATTCACACGTGGGCTCAATCGGACATTACACAGACTTAATTTCTGCTCGGGCTGCGCGGCACGGAGGATGTTTTGACTGTAACTGGACTGACGGGCTTCTGGTGACACATTACACACACACACATGTTCATTCCCATGCACAGCCAGCAGTGATAGTTTTTAATAAATCTTCTGAGCCTGCTTCAATTTTAGGCCTACATACATACATAAAAAAGTAGAGACAAGTATAAAAAAACTAGACGCAACGTTATTCTATCGTGGTGCTGCGCGCGGCGATTGATTCACTCAGCCCCTCCTTACCTGGGCATTGCAACATGTGCCTCTCCAGTCTATAGATATCATTTATATCTATGTCTCTCTTCAGCTTTGTTTTAGAATATAGTTTTATATATCATTGTTTTTCTTAAATCAATATTGTCGGTAGGGGAATCTCAATATTGCCCAACCCTAATGGAAATGTAGTTTGTGTCTCCCTCCTTACAGCTTGTTACCATGTTCAATCATATCCTGTTTGTTGGTACAGCCCAGCTAAACTCACTCTCACCCTAACCCCCTGCTGTCTGACTCTCAGTGTCTTGCTTTCTGTAAGTCTGGTTAACACAGAGCGAATGGGGGTACATTCCTCCAGCGTTTGCCAGAAAAACAAAAACAACCCCTCTCCATGGAGCAACCCACCAGCATCCTTGGTCCCCCTGCTTCCATTATTTTCTCCTACTTCCCTTCTTCCCTCTCTGAATCTTTCCTCTATGCTATTCTCCCTTATCTTCCCTCCCACCCTCTCCTTCCCAATCAGCCCTCTACCCCACATGCCCTGTCCTCTGCAACCCTCACCCACCCCTCCCCGAACACTGTTACATAAGCTTCCAGTCATAGATCCAGGCCATATCGCTGTTGTTTTCGCCCTGTGTCTATTGGAGCCTCAGCATCCAGGGCCAGCCCTTAATGAGGCCCCTACAAAGGCCCATTGATGAGGATCCCAGTGTGAGAGAGGATGACCCCAGCCAAGAGCACCCAGAACTGGGCATCAACTGCCCCAGGCTCTCCCTCCACACAAAGACGTCCACTGTGGAGAGAGACCTGAAAGGGCACAGAGAAAAACAGGGAGAGAGAGAGAAAGTAGAAAAAGAGGGAGGAGATGTCCTGTTCAAACAACTTAGAGAATGTAAGATAGAAAGATAGAAAAAAAAAATGAAACAGATGCATGACTTCATCACATAGTAGTCACTTATTTGACTATTAGCTTATGCTTCTTCCTCCTCCTCTGTGCATCCTCAGTACAGTGAGACCCACCCTCTGCCAGGGAGTTGTCAGTGTCTCTGTCTCACCCATGGATCATAACTCAGAACTGAAGAAGGGACTGCAAGGCTCTAGTCCGTCACAAATCCTCATCAGCAGCCATAGGTTGCTCAAAGGAGCGATCGAAGCTCTTTTGAGGGGACTCCCACGCTCTTTTTGGAAACATTTGGAGCACTAACCGGAATCCAGACGGTTTTCAGAGCCAAGTCTGGTGGAGATAGATGTGTTTGTTTATCAGATTTGGACTACAACTGGTTGTTTGGGAAGCTCTCTTGGATGGAGAATGACAGGAGAATGTGGACAAATTAGATGTGGACAAATTAGGCTGGACTATTAGAGGCTGTCATGGTACAATCATTTGGAGAATTGGGACGTTAAATGACTGACATGGCTTAACTACCACATTTAAGTCATCTGCCAGTATCCCATGGTTACACGTAATAACAGCGAGAAAAAGAAGTGGAGTCAGAGTTTGAGTCTTTCATTTTGTTGAAAAATCTTTATTTTCGGGTGTCGTTTTTTTTCGGATAAGCTGAAGGATGACTCTTGCAGCACGACTCGAGGACTTGGAGGTGACCCTGGAGCACATGCTTATGGATGTTTTCGTAAGTTTTCCCACTTTTTGTTTTTAAGTTAGCTTTCACAATAGTTGTAAATCGGTCATAAAGTTCATTTAACTGAACGCATTCGTCTTTCCTCACTATTCATCTCTCTTCTCTCTGCGTTTCATCTGGGTGACCTCTCCGCTACAAAATTGCATTTGGAGACCCGCTGCCAACATATGTTCGCGTCTCTTTCCAGATGCTCTCCCATTAATTGGCACAGAAAAAAACGTGCTGATTAAACGTCAATCTCTGCTCAGGGAGATTTAGTTAATATACTGGCTGACCAGGAATGTAAGCTGGACTGCATGGCCAATGCATGACTCAAGACAGGGTTAGCCCACTGAGTTAAGACTTTGGGAATGTTAACTCAGCATGTAAGGAACTTTCATCCAAGCAACTCCAAAGTGTACTGGGCTTATTTACGCTTTCTGTGGTCAGCAGCCTTCATATTTGTCTGCATGTTGCCATAAATCTTTTGATTAGGAACGAATGAAATATCCAAGTGAAGGAAGTGCGGATTGAGAATGAGGAAATGAGGGATGAAAGAGGAATGAGAAGGAAAGTTTGATGGATTTGATCATCAGGTTTCTATTGGCTGTGACGCTTGGTTAGTGGTAGATTACTCAGGCCCCTGTGGTTTACAAAGCATTCGGGCTGCGGGAACACTGCTCTGCACTGCATCCCTCAAATGTGCACTCAAACACATTTAGATACAATAACATGCAGTCACACATGCAGTCTACCTCTGCAGACACACGCGCATTGTAAATGCGACTTCAGAATCCCTGGTTGCTTTGATCTGCCGGCTGCTGTAATGAGTTTGGTCGTTAAGCTGCTGTTTCCCTTTAACATTGTTTACAGGCACAGGCATCTGTTCGAGGAAACAGTAATCTGTACTTTCCCAATATATACTGTGCTTCCAATGAACACTATCAGGGCTCGCTCCACTGCCGCCGGGCATCGATGTCACTGACATGCGGATATATGCGTCCTGAATCCATCGACCTATTTTGGAGATTTGGTCATTTTCATATATCCAGGAGATGATTTATGACTGAAGCAATAAAGATTAGTGTTTATGGCCAGAACAGGATTTGGATTATTCATGGATGCATGTGGGATGGAAATACGGGAGTCAGGAAAATGCTTCCTTCCTCTACATTTCCCCTCAGCATCCTAATTAGACTGCTTATTTATTTATTTCCCTAATTGCTGGAAGAGGCTAGAAAACAGAGGGTTATATGGCCACTTTGCATACTCAAATGAGAAATATTCAAATCGTCTGCACCCTTTCCAGGCTGCTTGTTTACTGAGCGTGCATGTGCACACACACACACACACACACAAATGTTTAAGACATGCAGACATGAGCTAAGAAGAAGCCTATTTCAGTGAACCATCAAATGAAGGCAGGGTGAATTAAATATTTTTATGGGAAGGCTTACCAGCAGCAGACTTCATGTGTCATGGATGAGGCATCTTATATTACTGAAAACATTTTGTGTGTTTGAGTGTTCCAAAAATGTTAAACATTTCTGTATGTGTAAATTAAACCAGCAGTGAGCAAAGACAGGGGTTGTTGGAGGAATGTTAGGGTCATTAGAATAATGACAGTGCCTCTTCGACCTCCAGAGCCCCATCTATGATGCTCGTTGGCTTGAAGCAGCAGCTGAGTGCGCAGCTATATTCAAGGGTGCACAGCTATTTTCATAACACATATGAATGATTCAGGAAAGCCGAGAGTATCCGAGGAAACAAACTTCCATTACAACCTCTTTTACTACGAGAAAAGGAGGTCACTATTATGTTGCCTTGATTGCTCACAGGAAGCCGGAGTCGAAGCAAGAGTCATTTCTAGACTGGTAGATTTTTCAGGTCAACACTTATATTTCGTCTGCATTCGAGACCACTATCATATATTTAAAGCACATGACTGCACACGACATGGTTACAAAGTCAAGCCTACCAGCTTAGAATTCAGAAAAATATAGTGAAAAAAGCCATCAACGCTGTTAAAATCAGCTCGTAGTGTCAAAAAACACAACACTGCCATTGTTACAAAGGAAAGGAACATATTGACTAGAGCAATTTCATCTTTGTTACTATATAGGTTGATTGATTGATTTACATAGTGACACAAGACCCTTTGACAGGAATAAGATATCTGGTGATTGGATTTGTTTTTCTGGCTGTAAAATGACAGTTTGTGGCACCATATCAGCTCCTGCCAAAGCTGGTGTGTATTGTGAGAGAGAGAGAGAGAGAGAGAGAGACAGAGAGAGAGAGAGAGACAGAGAGAGAGAGAGAGAGACAGAGAGAGAGAGAGAAAGAGAGAAAGAGAGAAAGAGATGGCAGCTCCTCTTTCAGATGCTGCCTCACAGTCTCGCACAAAGGCTGACAGTCACGTAAGGAAATGGAGCGGCGTGATTAAAAATGCATTCCATCCTTGTGTAGTTTAATTGAATCTCCTCCTCGTGCATCCCAGAAACGTCTCCACCCCCCAGTCCTCTCTCCCAACACCATCATCCCATCTATGATGCAGGCCTAGAGGCAGAGCTACGCATCCTCTCTCTCACTCTTCTTCCTCCCAGATCCCTCGTTTTCTCCTCCATCCCCCTCGCCTCTTCTGACTGAGGAAGAGCTCAGCTGGATGGGATTGTTCCCATCACAGCTGCAATGCTTTGCTCTGCTTTTTTTCAGCACTGTCTGCTCTCTTTCCAGCTGCCATAAAGCAATAGTTCATACCTTAGGGAGATCTGGTCTGCCACTAAAGGCCCGTGGTCTCTGAGAGCATTCAGTCTGCCAGGAGCACAGACACTGTGATGTACTGACAGCAAGAGCTTGTACTCTTTTGACTTTTGACTCTTTTGACTGTGCTGCTGTAGATGGGTTTTTTTTTTTTTCAGATAGAGGCTATTGACTGGGTGTACTACATGTGACTATTATGTTATGTAATGGTTGTGTCCTCTGGCCAGCAGTGACAAAAATGTTCAATTATAGCTAGTTCTCTCTCCCTCCCCTGTCATCCCGTCTACATTAATCTGATACTGGTATTGATCAATATGAGGCTGGAGTCACGGAGTCAAGTCCTCTCAGGACCAACACATAACTTAGGAGAAATCTCAAAGCCTTTTCTCTGCAACCTTACCCTTCTTATTCTTTTTTTTAAACGATGTTATTCTGGCATTTTTGTCTTTGTTTGATTCCAGACAGTAGAGGCAGATAGAAAACAAGGGGAGGAAGGTGGCTTACAACAAAGGTCCCCAAGCAGAATCTAACTGGGGACATGGTGGTTCTGTGAAATGCTGTTGTATACCCATTTGTCCGATTTTTCAAGGGTATATGCCGGGTGTATTCTATACAATACTCAAACAGGAGTAGATAGTGTATTTATTGGGGACTATTTTCAGTCGCGAATGAATGTACGTAGAACATTCAGTGTGCCCATTTTCACTGTAATGAAGGAACAGGTCATCCAGTGCAGTGGTGTGACTCACTGGTTTTGGTCTAAGGCACAGAAAAACAAGTTATATATATTTATATAGCTATATCAGGGTTTGGCTGCACAGACAATACTTGTTAGTAGGGTCTATTCATTGTTAGTCTTGGTCTTTTCATACAAAATATAGAAAAAGAGAGTAACACATTATTTGTTATTAGTTTATGCAAAGTTCTGGGACACTTTAGTTCCCTCCATAATATCAATGCAATTTGAATGCTATAGTGAGATTTAGCAATCAGATGTGTCTCATTTTCTTGCCTCATTCTTCACTTTGACTGCAGAACCACCAGAATAAACACAGAAAAGACAATTAACATAAACTTGATCCCATTTTTTATGCGCACGCCTATAAACTAATCAGCTATTATTATTCAGCATTTAATTTATATTGCATGCATGGTCCAGATTCTGATGTTGACTGGCCCAGCACATGCAGAAGCTTTCCAATAGACCTGGGTGATTATTCTGAAGCCTGGTACGGTATTCACTGGGGCAAATTGCACATCTAGCGCCCCATTCAAGTCTGCCGCTGCCCTCATAATAGACTACTGATTGGCCCTTTGGAATGATATATTCTAATTCCATTAAGGCATGAATGACTGCATAATAGCAGTGTTTGAGTCTGAATGTGGGCAAAGATACAGTTATTTCTCTCGCGGAAATCTCTACGCACCAAGGTTGTAAGCAGAGTACATTTAAAGATGGAGGGGATTTTTTTTTTTTTTTTACAGTTTGTCTACATTACTTTGGTGCCACTGGCTAACATTTTAATCATATTGAAAGACACACAAGCAGATATGCAGTGTGTGCACACACATACACACACACACAGTCACCTCACAGCGGGTTGAGCAGATGTTGTGCTGAGCGACACGGTTTGTCCAGGACAACCTGTCCCCGTGTCCCACCAAATCTCTCCGAAATATAAATACGGCCCAGTTTTCACAATGAGTCACACAAATGTCCCAGTTTCCTAAAACATCTCTCAGCCTCTCCGTTACCTCTCTGAGCATGTAAAAGTGTTTCCCAGGCCTTCTTACACAGACACTGCTGAGGGGATGATAATTGAACTGGATGCTCCCCTGTGGAGAAGTCGGTATGATTGGTTCTGGCCTGATGAAGGGTGGGAGGCCCCGCTTTCTGCTCATCTCACTCTCGTAAGATAGAGAAAGACAACACTAGCATACCCTTAGAAGCACAGACAGAAGCAAACAGTGAGAAATGAATAGAATTTTGCTCTCAGGGTGGTATTGTTTTGCCACATAACCGTTTGTCTGTGTTTCTGTGCAATGGTGCTGTAACTCAATCCTTTGTAATTTGCAGAGTCTTGGAACATAAACATTCAACCCCCTCCCTCACTGCCTGGGATGGGGAGAGAGTCCAGCTAGAGGGCATTTCCATAAACACACCCACACACACACACACACACACACACACGCAAACACAAACACAAACACACAGTGAGGAGCAGGACCATAGGGATGAGTCAGACTGCCGTGGGCAGAGACTGGCTCGGTTATCTGGGTAAATTAATGCGTAAAGATGCCAGGAGTCTACTATTGAGGAGCATTGCTTGTTATTATTACAGCTATATGAACAAAGACTTAGCAGACACAAACACAGTGGCAGTCCAGACGCTTTGTTTGCTCCTCTGTCATTAGCATCTCTCATAACCAGGTAGTGATCTTCTCTCTTTCTTTTCTTTCTCTTCTTTTTCACTCTCTGTCTCTCTCCTTATATGCAGATTTGTTGGAAATGTATTAATAGCGGTTAGTTCATTTTGAGGACAGCTGGTGTGAACTGATCCAGCACAGTGAAGCATGTCAGAATCTCCCAGCTTTTTGCCAGATTTTGGAATTTTTATGCCTTATTATGTATGCAGTTTTGTATTTCACATATTTTTTATTACCAAGTGCAAATCCCATTTGCCTTCATTTTTGCGTTCTTGTTGACTGAAATGGGTCATTGTGTATCCAGCCCGAGGCATCAAGAATAGTAACATGTTGATTTTTTATTTATTTTTATTTATTTTCCTCCTGTCAAGATGAGGGTTTATCACCTCACTGGATTTGAGGCAGTGGAATTCAAAAAAATCTCAAATGTAAAAAAAAACATAAAGAGCCGTGGAGGAGAACAAACGAACACAAACCATACTTAAACTGTTCAATTAGAGAGTGTATTGTCATCTCCCTGTCAAGGTGTCATACGAGCTCCCCATAAAAGCAGCAAGGTTTTGTCTCCTAAATCAGCAGTGGCTGTTAATCTCTGTCATCACGATCTGAATTAACATCAAACGCACACATCACACAGAGTACCGGGGACAGTGCAAAGAGAAATGAATCGTGGATCTTTTTGCTTCCCTTTTTGCTTCCCTTTTCAATTCCTCCAGGGTGACATCTGCAAGACCTGGATGTCTGCAAACTAAGTTTATAAATAGCCCTCTGATATTTCTCATGTAGGCCGCAGTCACTCACACACTAATGTGGGCCAGGGTATTGAATAAATAATGCTTACTGGGGATTACCACTGCAGATGATTTTCTCCTGTATGCTTGTCGCAGAGCTTTAGCACAATGCATGTGTTTTTGTGTGTGTGTAGGTACTGTAAGTGTGACATATACAGTACTATCAAGCCGTTAAAGGTCCTCACGTAAAGCAATGATATGGGGGATGGAAAAAGCTTGTTTGGTTGCTCATTTTGACCGTTGGCTTTAATCTGATTTTATACCCTGTGACCCAGAATCAAATCACCTCATAAATGTGATAACTACGCTAAATCATACTGGTTATAATACAGTAGCTAGTTGACCCATACCAGATGTTAACTGTTATATGCGTGAACCTACTGTACATGCACGTGTGCATATGTGCATACCGAACATCTGCGTACGCCTACACATGTATGTGTGCATGTGTGTGTTGATCCACTTAAGTTAATCAGCTGACAGTTCAGTATTGATGTGTAGAGGCAAACAGAGCTCAGCGGTGAGTGATGACGAGAATATGACAGTAAGTCACTAGGTGCAGCTTTAACTCATGAGTCCAATAGCTTTAATGGACATGTAAAGACCACCGTGGTGGAAACACAGAGGACTGACTCAGCTCTCTGTGGCTGCAGCCATCAAGATAAAAGATCTCTGCTGGAGCCTCGCAGCTAAAGGTCTACTAATGTCACAGCTTTGTGGGAAAAAATCGGACCAATTTCCATACTTTTCTGCATGCAGACGATGAACCAAGTGATAAGCTGATCAATATTTGTATGCATGAGCATTGTGTGTGTGCTTGACTGCAAGTGTGTGTGTGTGTGTGTGTGTGTGTGTGTGTGTGTTCCCTCTTTTTGTGCTAGGCCAGACAGTGCAGGGAGAGAAAGCTGGATGTGGGATTTCAAAGATAATCTCCCTACCAGATGGCAAAACATCCCATATTCCTTTTGAGGTTCCATATGTGATCCCCAGTAAGGGCTATGTGTGTGTGTGTGTCTGTGTGTGGATGGTGGGGGTATATGTGCTCACACACTCAATTATTATTAGATCACGTGACACGGGCGCGTATGCTAATAACAGCCGTAACGTCACATTAATCCAGTGACCTGGTTAAGCCCCCAACTGAAGGAAGTGAGTGTGGGAGGCAGGGAGGGGGAGCTGCCAGAGCCGGAGAAGAGAGAGGAGAAGAGAGAGGAGAGACAAAGCGCGCTCCCTCTCTCTCACACACACTCTCACACACTCATTCACCTCCTGAGCGGCAGAGTGGAGCGTAGCTGAGAGGCGCAGAATGGGAAGTGGGAATTAGAAGCAGAGAGAGGCACATAGAACCGGTGTGGGGCTGCTGCACACACACACACACACACACACACACACACACACACACACATACATACTTACTTACTTACATCACACTTCTTTCCTCATACACACCCACGCGGCAAGCTCGCGTGAAACCCGGCTGCCAGGCTGGACGGGACAGCGAGGACACCCACCTCACAAACTTGCACACATGCTCGCACACCCACGGACACACACACTCTGGAGCGTACTATGGGGGTCCAGGGAGCGGTGACGCCCGGAAGAACCCGCCGGCTGATGCTTAAACTGCCGGTGGGGACTCTACGAAGGAACAGTGGAGAGAGGGTAAGACCCAAGCTTCCCTCTATTCCTTCTATCACACTTTCTCCCTTCTTCTCTGACTTTGTGTATCCCTCCTCTCTGTGGCCGTGCCTGGCCGTGCTGTTGTGTGTGTGTAAATGGGATTTAAAAACAGTCCCTGCTAATCCAGGGGGCGGTATTCGATTTGAATTGGTGGAAGGCAAGTCAAGAGCAAAGCTTTTAATCTCCACAGTGGACAATACTTCTCTGTGTTTCTCTTCCTGTCAGTCCGAGTCTGTCAATCCTTCCAGAGCTCAGTCTGTCTCTGTCACTGCTAATGTATTTCACTGCAGTCCTCGGTTTTCAAGGTTACAGGGGAAGTCTCACTGTGGGAGAGCTGGCTTTGAGTGCAGCGTGTTTGCCCGTCACTGTCAACGCAATTGTACCGACTTGAGACACGAGTTAGCTTCCTTTCATCAAGGAAAGCCAAGCATAGCCTTGTCTTCAGCGTGCTGTGCCGGAATGTGCGATGCAAATTTAAACCTTGTTGTATCGACAGGCTGCAACCTGCCAGGTGATTCACCTCTTTTCCACCAAAGTTGTTTACTCCGCAAGAAAGCTGCGCGTGTGTGGACAAAGACAGTAGCACTCAAGTTTGCAGCTGTGAGTGTGTTTGCGTTGCATTCATTCTGTGATGCACGTCAGAACTCTTTCATGTTGTAAATACAGCGGTATTAAGCAAATCCGATTTAAGTAGAGTGTGTGTGCAGGTGATGAGCCAGCTGGGCTTACGGCTCATCCAAACTGCTTGCCCAAATATTATAAGGTGCCTATTGGACCATATAGAATTTTATTTAATCTCCCTTTTGGAAAATCTCAGTCTTCTTGACGTAATGTAGTTTCATTAACACGCCTCTTTGAGTGTGAGTGTGACTTCTGGGAATCGCTGATCTCTTTGTAGTTCTCTCTCTGACTGTGAGTGTACACAGAGGATACAGTATTACACACAAGCACACATACTGTGCATCATAAATTATACAGTGTGTCTTCTATATATTGGATGAAAACAGCTTTCGCTTTAATAAGCCCGGACATATTCCCACCCTGATAACTACTATAGCCCTCACATCTCCTCACACAGAAACATTTATAGCACAACCTGGTTCCTTTGCTTCTGCAGCCAAGTTGAACTGAAGTAAGCAACTTAGAGATCTTGGACAATAAAAGTTAGCATTTGTTCTGATGCTTTCAGGTCTCATTATCCAAAGACTTCAGGTTGTGTGTCATTAATTCTGTAGTGGCTGGAAAACTGATTAACTGTGATCTAACTGGCTGGCTGTCGTAATACTGCTTGATTGGAAGAAACTGAATATTCACTGTCCTTTTCAGAGAAGTAATTGCTACTGGCTGATTGGCTGGTTCCTGTGCACACACACACACACACACACAGTCACTCAAATCACCTTAATTATTGGAGAAAAGCTGATTTTCTCACACAGGAATGGAGAGAGGTCTCTCTCTCTCTCTCTCTCTCTCTCTCTCTCTCTGTCTCTCTCTCTGTCTCTCTCTCTCTCTCTCTCTCTCTCTCTGTCTCTCTCTCTCTCTCCTCTCATTCTCCTTGCAGCCAGCTGTGTGCAGACAGACTGAAGGGGGATTACTTGTTGTGATTTACATACACTCACTCGCATTATTGTATCGTTGTGCTAGAAAAATGACTGAATAGATGGATGTGCATCAGCTTGCTGTGTGAGGCAGTGAATGCTTCAGATTTTCAGAATAGTTATCCATCAAACCACATGTGCGGAAGAGTGTTCAATGAATCGACAAAGGTTGTTTTTTTTAAAGATAATTTAAATCATCGGACTGTGATACTGCGTGATGACAGGTACACAGAGCTCAGTGATCGACCAGCTTCCCTTGAGGCTGCGTAAAGGTTGACTGTCTGTTGGGTTATGACTTTACCTGCCAATGTCCTCACTGAACCACTGAAAATACTTTCACTTCTACACACAGCTGCAGCTTTGTCCTGCTCCGACTTGTCATGTTAGATAACTCATTGTTTTATCATCCAATCTCCGCCTTATGCAACTGCGTGAGCTGCATAAAGAGTACCAGCATACCGAAAAAATATTCATAAAGACCTGTATCTATAAGCAGCTGACTGAGCAGAGTAGAGTGTCGTAGAGGAAATGTTTATTGCTGCGAGCTTAGATCTAGCTAAAAGCGTTTTGCAAAAGCTTCATTTTTTTTGTATGATTCAGCATTTCCCAGTGAATATGCAGAGGTTTGTGGGTGCGCATCGCCGCTGGCTATACACTTTTCTCCAAAACCATTAGCATGAGTTAAGTTGTTTGAAAAATCTTTTTAAAATGGATCCTCCAGATTGCAGAGTGAAAAAGGCGGACCACCTTCTCATCTGTGCCCTGTCACTCATCTAACGCAGATGAATCGCCTCACGTCTCTGTCGTTTCTGATGGATGTGGGTTTCTATCACAGTTAATTGAGTAATATCTACTGGGAGAACATAGAGCGTCTTTGTTCACGGTCAACAGCTATGACACATCTGAACAAAACGTGCCTCGTTAACTCCAGAACAATAGGAGAGGAGGCAGACTTGATTACTCTTCTTTTTCTCTATGAATCACTTTCTCTTCTATAACCCATTCCCTCCTTCTGCTCCTCGTTATCGTAGCTCAGAATCCTGTCTTCGTAGCTGGACTTGTCATGCTTCTTTCCCCCTCATTCCCCTCTTTTTCTGGCTCTTGCTTACCTTTCATTACAACAGCTTAGAGAGAGTAAAAGTGGCAACACATAAAAGAAATGTATCAGCATGGACAAAATCGGATAGAAGGACTTATAGATTGTCCTAGAAAAACAGTAGAAGTTTACAGTATAATATGATGATAATACTTTGCACAGTTGGTGTTGACTGTTTAAAACAGCTTCTTAAAGGGATGTTTACTGTTTAGATTACCTCTGTGAAGGCCGGAATTAGGATTATCCTCCACTTTTGGTATCCTGCTATCATGTTAAGCTGCTCAGCTCTTTTCTGTGAAATCAAGAACAAAAACAACAAACAAAGGGAAGACTGAGAAAGAAAGAATGAGACATGCGTGCGTGTGTGTGTGTGTGTGTGTGTGTTTGGCTCTTAACAGGCGAAAAACATTTCAGATTTGAGGAGTGTTGAATCGCTCTCCAAGGAAACATGTTGTTGTCAGGGGCACCACAGGGGAGCGAGGGGTTTAAAGGTAGGAGGGGTGGATCACTGTCAGAGAAGTTCACACAGGCACACACATATAGCGACGTAGACACATGCATGTGTTCAAAACACACATTCATGAGCGGAATAGGAATGCAAACACACAATGGAATGACTGTAATTTACCACAAAAGGCCTGAAAGCTAGAGGCAGCCAGGCAGGTGGTGAGACAGGAATACTAATCGATCCTTGTTACCTTTAAAACATCGCGTCTGCACCAATCACAGAGAAGGTCAGCACTGGACTCCGGCATTCTGTGGGTCAAGTTGATACTTGTTTCTCATCAGACTGATCGAATTGTCTCGACATTAGAGTCAGGATTCATTTGAGCTGCTGCAGAGTTGATGTGGACACCAAAGGAACAACATTCAAAATGAGTTCCTGTTCCTTTTATCAACCCTCTGTTAGCACATATCAGTTCGGAGCTTTGAGTTTTTCCCCCTGCAGCTCCGCTCTGCCTCACTACAGTATTGATTCCTAGGGATCTCAACCTGCCCCCAGGACTGTAGGTGAGAGAGAGCTGTGGTCAGTCTGTCCAATTAAAGAGACAAAGAAAAGAGGAAAGAGGGGAAGAAAGAAAGAAAGAAAGAGGAGGGAATAGCTGCAGCTAAAGGCTCCTGAAGGCCCCTCTTGCACCACACCCTGTTTGGCATGAAAGGGGACCCCCCTTTTCTCCCCAAGGCAGCTCACAAGGAAGAATGTTTTTGAGCAAAAGAGGAAAGGGGGGAGCACATGGGAGACTCCCACCCTGCCTCTTTCATCACTCTCTGGTATGATTTTTTTTCCTCTGTCTTTTATTCCCTGTCCAAAATCAACCCGCAGACCTATAGACACATGGCACAGCTGCGTACAAGTTCAAAGTAAATCTGAACAGAGCACGATCAAACAATGAAGAGATGATCGCCCATTGACTGTGAGTGAAGGCTGAAGAAGGCAGTGAGCTGCTGATAATGTGTTTTCTCTATGGAGACAGTTTGCTAGCAGGGTAGCTATGGTGAGAGTGGACTTCTCTGTCCTCTGCCAAAACATCCCCAGTGGATGAATGGATGTGTGCGTGTGTTCCCATCCTCTGCCACATTCATGCAGAGCTCAGAATGATTTCTTCATTATCTCTCCCCCTCTATTCTAGAAATGACTGTGTGGAATCCTTTTAAGAAAGAGAGACAGAGCAGAGAAAAACAAAAAAAAGACGAGTGTGGGTTGATGGGAAGGACTCCGTCGGATTCCATCTTCCCCCAAAACAGGATGTGGAGACCCCAAAATGTTCCTTAAATATCCCAGCACAATCTGTGCTCTTTGTTAGACAGAGATAACACGACTCAGTGAGAACGGAGGCACTGTCTGTGACTCACTTACATGAAGGGGTTTATTCATAGTTTGTGTGTGTGTGTCGTAGACGTCTGTGTGTGAATCCCATTCCCGTGATAGAATAGGGCGAAGAGAAAAAGGAGAGTTGGGCAGAAAAAGAAATGATTTCTGTTGTAAAATAGAAAATAGACTTTCTTCAAGATGTTGTAGGAGTGTATGTGTGTGTGTGGGGGGGCGTGTGTGTGGGTGTGTATGAGTGACAAAGAAACAGAGCGGGAAAGGGTTAGAGAGAGAGAGAGAGAGAGAGAGAGAGAGAGAGAGAGAGAGAGAGAGAGAGGTGCAGTCTCTTGTTTTCCTGTGGGTGTACTGCAGTAACATAGTAATCCTCATTAATATTTATCTGCCAGGCAAAGTGGAGAGAATGATTAGCTTTTGTGTGTGTGTGTGTGTGTGTGTGTGTGTGTGTGTGTGTGTATACCTTATTACAACATATAACACGTGAACTAGGTCAACTTCAATACTTAAGAGTCTAATAAGTCCAGATACTTCAAAGGTTGTGTGTCATCATGGGGGTTTCTCATTCGCATGCACAGTAAACAGCATTTTCTTTATTATTCCAAGCACACATATGAAAACTGAAGCTCATGCACATACATTCTCACACACGCATAGACATAAAGAAGCGCCCTGCTTTTATCCCCCTCTCGAGCCACGTTACGTTCTGTTATTGATTTCCCTGCTTGCACCTCTAATGCAATCACATTAAACTAGACTGATCGGAATTGAATTTCAGACTGGGTCTATACACGTATGTCACTTATAATCTCCGTCAAAGTGATGGTGGTGTGTGGGTGGGTGGGTGTGTTGCAAATCAACCTATACGAATATTAAGCGTGCAAAAAAAAGATGCCAGAGGCCAGGTTTATAGTCAGAAGAAATGCAGGATTAGTTTCTGTACAACTTTTCCTGTGTTTCATATGCGCTTTCTCCTCTCTTGAGCAACTGTTTTTGTGAATTTGCGTGCCATAGTGCCTCAGCTGAGAATGTTCTCGTGAATTTATAGTGTCTGTGACCCATTTCCCTCCACTGCTCTCTCTCTCTCTCTCTCTCTCTCTCTCTCTCCCTCCCTCTCCCTCTCTCTCTCTC
>CALSCE010009442.1:13703666-13768832 GCA_943593645.1 Bovichtus variegatus
TGTGTGTGTGTGTGTGTGTGTGTGGGTGTGTGGGTGTGTGTGTGTTTATTTGTTTATGACAATCCGCAAGAAAGAAAGAAAGAAAGAAAGAAAGAAGAAGTAATAGAGATAGATTGGTTTACAGGCTAACTAGTAGCTAAGTTTACTAAAAGAGAGTACACACACACACACACACACACACACACACACACAGACAGAGAGACTGTATAGATCTATAAAGGATACTATTAGCAGTGCAGAACCAAATACCCCGTTCTACGTCACTGTGTCTTTCTGCATGCATACCAAAGAGTATCAGTGAACACAGGGTCACTCAGGTCTACGGTGATTTCTCACTGTGTAAATTATAGATGAAGAGAGGTGGTGTGCGGGTAAAAGATCCTTCCCCTGTGATCGACTCTCTCACAGACACACACACACACACACACACATACTGACAACCTCAAACCTTTGCCGATCAACCCCCATGATCACTGAGACTGTGTTTCATTGAGATAAAAGTCCTAAAGACATGACATCACTCGTACCTTTTTGTCCTGAACCTCTCTGCTCTTCTTGTTAGGCTGTCGGTGCTCTGGCTCCCCCTCTCGCTCCTTTCGCTTTGTGCTCTGTCCTGTCTCAGAGGCTACTTCAGTTATTGAACCACCTCATATCCATTTCATCAAAAACACAGAGTAGATGTATGGCCACTTTTTCCGAGGGACACACACTGAGATATACACACAGACTGTTGTGCTTATAATGGCTTTATCCACCAAGTGCTCCCTTTGGACTGGAATTTTAGGAATGTCCAACCTGGGTCAGTGAATGGCAAAGCCGGACCAGAAAAAGCAGCGCCTGAAATAGAAGGAATGATAAACCGTGGAAGAAAGGCAGGCTGTCCCTCCTTTAGGAAATAGGCAAAGTGGAATAATTACTTTTGACTATTTCGACTATCATCAAGTTCAAACACATTCAAATAGTTGGTGGCATGCAAAAAGCGGCCAGTAGTGACTTGCTCTCGAACAGACACACTGTGGCGCGGTGTCAGCGTACTGTGCCCATGAAAGGCTTTTATTTGCTTGGATGTCATCAAGGGAGACATTTGCTGTGGTTTTGTTTTAGAGCTTTCTGTATTAAATATAACTTCTCGCTATATGTGAGTGCATGGGCACACGTGTGCATCCATTTGACCCAGTTCTTTTCAGCCGCATAGCTTTGGCATCAGTGAAACCGAAACAAACTGTACATTGTGGATTGGGAGAGGAAGAGAAAGAAGACAAATGAGTAAAGAGCAGTTGTTAACATGAAACCAGTGGCTGAGCAGAGTAGGAGGATAGGTTACTAGTTGGTGGCTGAAAAGGAGATAAAACGTACAGCACAAGATAATGCTCCATTACTCACTGTTACACTAATGACATAGTTATGCTGGATATCTCTTTAGAACATTTTTTGGATTATTTCACATCAGACAATGTGACCGTTCTGTGGGAATTCTGAAAAGAATAAAAACAAGAATTTGAGACCTTCAGGAATTTATGAAGAACAAGGTGAGGTTGTTCGCGTTATGACTACAAGACCTATTCAAATGTACTGTTCCAATACAAATAACAACTCTCTGCCTTCCTGTGTTATCTTCACCGCTTTTCTTTCCCTTCTCTCACACACACACTCTGTCTCTGTTGCAAAGCGCAAACCATTGGCTCACATTTTGCAAATTATTTTGAGAACCTTTATTGGTTTGTTCTGTTGGTGAACATATGACTGCTGCTTTGCTGTTGCATACATACCCATTTATATATATCTATAGCTACCTATAGATGTGTGATGAGCATGTAAGAAGCAACTTTTTCACTTCTTCTGGGACTTGTTTAGCATGAGCCAAGAGACGATGCCTAATTCTTTGCAATTCATTGGGAAATGAGGCTCCTGAGGATGCATATGCCAGTGAAATTGACCTGAGGCAGAGATGGATTTGTGTGATGGATTCAGAACAACAGAAGGTTGGATCACACAGCATCTACTGTAAAGCATGGCTTCTGATGTCTTTCTTGTGCCTACTAAAACACCTCACAGCGATGTTCCCAGTGAAAGCGCCTATGTAGGATTTGAAATTCATAAGCCCCTCCATCTGTCAGTTTTAGAGAAAGTTGTGATTCTATGTAAAAATGTGGTGAAACATCTCCTGAAAAAATGAGAACGATATTTGGTTAAGTCTGAGAATGGTACTTTGAAGTAAAATGGGAACAAAGCAGAGTTGGCTACAGAAATATCTCCAGTTTGTTTGAAGTGCCAGTGTGTTTCTGATTTTAAAAACACCCTAACTGGAACCACATTTCAGTCCCAAAGTCACTCACGGGCAGGGAGGGTGGAGCTCACAGACACACGCACACAAATACACACTTAAACAAACAAAACAGATCTCTCCCGGTCAGTCGTTTCTCTAGACATTCCTGGCTGCTTTTCCATGACCCTCCCTACTCCGTCTCACTCTGCCTCTACGTGAAGCTTTGGATGGAGAAGATGGATTTGGCCCTGCTATTATTTTTCCATCAGGTTTTCAATAACTTATTCAACTGAAACTGTAGAGTATTGAGAGCCACAATGTGTTTTGCTGAATCTTGTCTTGTAATCTAATCTGCACCACATGCAGATACTGTTACATTAAAACGGACGACGAGTCATAAAGCCTATTCAGCTACAATGATCTCAGCGTCATAAATCACCGTAGGACTGCTGGTGTCAGACCATGCTTGCTCTCAAAGTGACGTGTTTAAGAGTGTGTGTTTGTTTAGTCTCCATACATATGGGAGAGATGCAGACAAGGACAGACAGAGCAAGAGCATGGTGTGTGTGTGTGTGTGTGTCAGTCTTAACTGCCTACCGCAGCGTCCCACAGTCAGGGTTAAAGAGATTCTCCATCTTGCTTCAATTAACCGCTCAGCGCTGTTTATATCACATTCCACCAATATAGGTTACCTTTTCCAACACAGACCATCAACCCTTTCCCCGGCTCGACCCTAAAACCTGACTCTAATACCCACCGCCTGTTAAACCCACCTCACCCATCCAGATCTTTCCCCTTTGGAGCCCTACACCCTAGAAATACACCAGATCAGCACCTCATTACGACCACACCTCAGCCCGGAATAGAAGCCCACTGGTTCCCTAAAAGGGCTATGTCAGGGCCCAGATATGTCACACCTGCAAGTGTTTCTCACCTTGTGCGTCTTGGAAACACCCTCTGTAGGTCATTGAAAGGTGACCATGTATAGGGAAGTTAAGTAGCATGAGCATCGGACAGAGAGGCTCACTACATCACAGCTGTTTGTTATCGGCCCTTCCTTCCTTCCTGCCTTGCTTCCTTTCTTCCTTCCTTTACCTCCGTGGCTTTTCCTGAGAATCTGTCTCCCTCTCGTTTAGTATCTCTGGAGCTCCTCACATCCATTCCAAACAGGAAAAATCATTCATAAACTCATGTAGTATAAGTGTTCAGGATCTTCCTACTACATTGTTTTTTGCCCTCCTCTTCGGTCTTTGTCAGTTTTACCCCATTCCCCCACTGCCTGCATTGTCCTCTTCTCTCTCCCTCCCTTGCTTTGGTCAAACAACAGGCCCCTTGTGATAGCAAACTGAGGAAGTTACCAATAAAGGGAGATATGTATTTGACTGGAGAAAGCGAAGGAGGGACGGGTGTTTGTATTAAAGCCAAAAAAAGAGTCATCTGGAGATGTTTAACTTGGACAGGCCAGTTTCCGGTGTCTGGAACAGGCCAAAATATCCAGAAACAGAAAAATCCAGCAGGGAGGGGAAAGGATACACCTCCTCATTTCTCATGTGACCTTCTACATTCAGCGAACTAAGCTGAACATTGGGGCTGCCGCAGAAGCTATGGTAGCAAGAAAATTGTTCAAGCCAAGCACATTACATGTAATTGCATCTTTGTATTGCTTAATGTCTGGGAAGAGAGTATTCCTGATGAATCCTGCAAATATAAGACTATGAATCGGCTGTCGTATTTTAAATATGGTGCAACTGCTTTTGGCTCAGACAAACTGTATTTATGTCACAGACTATCTGAAAAAGTTAAGATAATCTTTAGACAACAAATTGTCAAGTATCCCTGATGCTGACAGCTCAGTGGGAGGTGTATTACATGTGTGTGCTCACTGTACATGTGCTACATGTGGCCTCACTGTTTTCATAACGTAGGGATTAGCCTACTCATGTTGTAATACAATAATAGAAAACAGACTAGCCTACGCTTGCCGTTTATTCAAATACTTTATTGACAGTAGGTATTGGCTTAGCCCTGTCTTCACAGCACACGTTAGTTTCTACTTATGGTGCCAAAAACCCGACTGATTTTGTTATGTTTACAACTTGGTGGTTTCAACGGTTGCTGCTCCAGCTGTGTAAGGTGAACACAACTGCCCCAATTTAGGTCATACAAAAAAAAAAAAAAAAAAAAAACACGAGTCAGTCCAACGGCTGCAGTGGACTGAAGGCCAGAAATCCCTCAAGCAAGCCAAACCTGAGAGCAAGGAGATCTGTGTTTGAAAGTGCAGACAGGAAGTGACAAGGTGGGGAGAGAGAGAGAGACAGCGAGCAAGAGAGAGGAGAAGAGAGAGAGACAGAGAGAGACAGAGAGACACACACAGAGAGAGAGACACACAGAGAGAGAGAGAGACAGAGAGAGAGAGAGAGAGAGAGAGCAAACCAGGGATGTGGAGATCTGAATCTCCTACTTTTTCTAGCAGACCCACTTAACCGTTTCTTTTACACATGGCATATTACTGTATTGCCAAAGTAATAAGACATATGAGGACAGGGTCTTTCGAGGGAACTCTTTCCCCCTCACACAGCCTGCATTTATAGCTGCTTTAATAAAGCAGGCACATGGTTACACTGCTCATTGTTATGTATCAGCAGTGCATCACTTGTTTTAAAGGCAGACTATGAATGTGCTCCGCAGACACAGATGTCTGTTTGGGTTTGTAAACTCACACACACACACACACACACACACACCAGGGAGAGAGAGAGAGTGGGAGAGAGAGGTCTGCAGTTTCTCATGGCTGTGAGCTGCTGCAGAAAATTTCCCCTCATCTCCTCCTCTCCCCGCCCCCACATCTTGCCTCCATTATTCCCGTGTTTTCGAAGCAACTCCGATGACAGCGAGAAACATAGCTGGCAAGTGAAGGCAGGCTGGAATACGCTCGACCGTTCGCCGTCTCTTCCGTCGTCCCCCTCGGTTGCTGACCGTTGGTACGGTCTCCTGCTATCCGCACGTTCACACACCGTTGGTGCCGGTAGCGAAAGGGGGGTTGGTCGACCGCGACTAGCCCCGTGAGAAGCTCACTGCTTTCGGAAGGAGGGAGAGAAGCGAGCCTGGGAAGACGCTCCGCGGTCTCCGTTCATTAGCGCAGAGTTACCTCTTTATTAAATGGCGAAGACGTGAGATACAACGTCTGTGTGGTGTGAGGAAACAGGCGAGATACAGTGAGCTGCGTCGCTTGTAACTAACGTTAACTAATGGTCACTAACATGGATGCTGATGTGCCTCCTCCCCTAGGCCGGCCGGGAAAGGGGGTGTTTTTTGACGATTTTCTGGCAGTAACACGACTCGTTTCTTTCTGGGATTAATACATTTTTTATTTTTTTTTTTGTTTTGTTTTTTTTCCTCTCCCTTTTGGAGCCGTTTTTTTGTGAGGGAGCATCGCAGGGAGCGTTTGTTTGCAAGGTAACTAACTAATGATAACGTTGCTGCCGTCGCCAGCACTGACCAAAGCATCACTGTCAACTGTCTGTGTGTGTGTGTGTGTGTGTGTGTGCGCGCGCCTCTGTGATTTGGGTGTCAGCTCCAGGGAAATAATTGTTTTCCACATGGCTGATTTATACATTGTTCAGTTTCATGTTTTGTCTTTTAATTTCACTGTATCTTGCCCGTGAGTCAGACCTGAGGATGTAAATTGGCCAATTCAAACCTGACTAGTAATGGGTCAGAAATGTTATTGGATTACATGCAGCATGAATCAGACACAAGTGGATGTTGCCAGTACCACATGTGTTTCTAGCCTATGTTTCTCTCTCAGGTAAAATGTTTACAGCACACATTAGAGGATAGAGTCAAGACGCAGTAAATTTATTCATTGATTTTGTCATGTTAAAAATACTCTTTGAAAATAATGAGAGCTATCTGTCTGAACTGTCTCTTGGTGCTGCAATATTCCACATTTTCTATTTTTTTTTCAACACAGTGTAATGGGTAGAGGCTATTCATAGGAACTTTATTACATTTGGTTTCATGGTGGATAGAAACTCAGTAGCATGTGTCCAGTACCACAAAGTGAATTTTATGACTAAAACCAATAAGCGTCTGTCTCTGCCAGATTGGGCTGCCTAATTTTAGCCTGGAGGCAGTGATTTGTTACCTTGACGTTAAGGTTTGTACTATTCCCAGGTGTCTCAAGCAGAGTGCCAGGGAGAGTGTGTGTACGTGTGTGTGTGTTTACACTGTCTGCATTGCAGTTTTAAGTATTCTGCAGACAAGAGACTAAAGTTAGATGCGTGGTCAGTATACTGTAATTCTGCCCTCTCTTCTTCTACATGTGCAGGCTCAAAAATGCAGACAGAAGATTAGTTTGGCCAGCACAATGTTTTCAGAAATTAGATATTTGCATACAGTCTTATAACTTTGCATTTATTAATACACTATAGAATCAATCATGTTTACACATCTGACCTACTCAGTTGTCATGGCAGTACCACTTAAAATCACTGTATACAGTATAAACATGTAAAGTTATGAAAAGGCAACGTAACTGCAAGACGAGAGGGTTGGAGATGAAAACAAAAGCCAATATTGGAAAATGTGTTTGTGTGTGTGTGTGTCTGTGTGTCTGTGTTACTGTGTGCACAGGTGCACCCAATCTAAACCCTCAAACCACAGGAGATCAATGGTGAGTGGGAGGGTAAACCAAAGCCTTCAAAGTAGAAGCCACACATGCACACACCAGTAATCATTCAGCAGAGTTCACACAAAGATGAGTGTTGAGACGCAACTCTTCTCCCTCTCTTTCTGTGGCATCTTCAGCTCTCTGCTAAACCTGCCACCTGGATGCAAACTGGCGTAAGCGATGAGAAAGTAAGAGTTATGTTATTCTCATGTTGTGGACACACCCTTACCAAATTGCAAGCGCCTCAGGTGGCCAATATGATCCTCGTGGTGAGGAGTTACAAACCGGTTACGCTCGTGCTCGTGTTTATGGCATCGATGTTTTGGAGGGAGTTCTCATCAAATGTTGGACAATGATGATTTCTTTCTTCTCCCAACATTTCCTACCCCTCCACACACCTCCCCCTGGTGTCCCTCCCCATCGCCCAGATGTGAGGGAAGTGTGGGAGGAGCCAGGGGTGTTTGTGTTCCTCAGGGTCTCCGCTTCCTGCGAAAATTGGAGAGAAACTCCACATGTGCTGAAAACACCAGCACACACACAAACAGACAGTAACAAGCTGAATACTCTGGCACAGTTTGTACACATTTTCTTGAAATGTTTGACTTTATTTCAGCTGTGAATTTTTGAACCTTAGTCCTTTATTCGTAAAATTTTTTTGTCATGCATAAGCAAGCTTTCAGACAGATTTGGAAAACTGGCGTGGCTTTGTCGGCCGTAACAAGTTTGATCTAACTTTGATGTATGTGGCTCATATTTCCTACTATGTCATCATTGCACCTGCTTCAGTGTTTACGCCTGGACTTGGCGGACGGATATTATCAGTTTATTTGCAGCTCAATTCTGCAAACCTTGTATCAACGACGCAGAGAAACACTCGAGTGAACATTGTCAGCATGCAGGTTCACTCATTGTGCTCACTGTATTCCACCGATGGATAATGAATTTCCTGCTCTAAGAGGAATGCTAGAAATGTCACTGAGGAAGAGAGCAGGACCTTGTCTCTATTGGCCCATTGTGTGGTTAGGTCATATAACCTTGTTAAGATATACTGAGATAACTAGGGAGGCACTGATCCAATTTTTTCACTCCGGATACCGATACCTGGGCTATGTGTATCCGCTGATACCGAGTATGTAAGCTGTATGCCTCACTGTGTGGAAGTGACCGGATCATTCTTTTATGTGTAAGCCCCCATCAGGCTTGACTTAAACATTTCTTTCCTTACTTCGTAAAACAAAATTCATAAATATAAAAGTACTGAATTGTTGTTTATTATTAAAATGGTAAATTGTTCGCCAGCAACTTGGTAAAAAATGTCATGAAAAAAAAATTCCAAAGAATTATTTGACCTGATGCTTCTGGAAGTGTTTGATCAAATTGGTTGTGTAATATTTTGCAGAGTTTCTGCCACCCCTCAAAACAGTTGGCTTTCCAGATATTGCAGGTAGCCGTAGAACTTGTTGGCGTGGCAAGCGTGAAATACCTCCAAACTGCGGAAGTGTTTGTTGTTAGCTCCCTCAGCTATGCGGTCCACCGGTGTGCTACTGACAAATGACGTAGTGCGCACACGTTTAATCAGATACCCGATCCAGCTATTTACAGTCAAACCTTTCCATACAGCACATGTCTCCAATACTTATTCATGTAGGGATGCATCATGGTGTATGGAAATTGAAGTACATTATTTTGTATCACTGGTATGAGTGGAGACCCATTTGAAACCCCGCTTTTGAACTGTATTGGTATCACATGTAATACCTGTAATCAATCTATAAACAAGCATCGCTTTTCTTTTTGTCTCTTCTTCTCAGATGACAGAGGGGAGGCGATGTCAGGTCCATCTCCTGGACGACAGGAAGCTGGAGCTTCTTGTACAGGTGAGTCTCTCTTCCTCGCGCACTCTCGCTCTTCCTTCTCTTTCTTCCCTCTCTCTTTGCGGACTCTCATTTCCTCAGAGCCAGGCAGGGACTCAATTACTGCTGACCAAGAGAAATTTGGTCAGCAGTAGGTGACTTTGCTTTTCCTTGATGCTCACCTGATCTCTCCACACACACACACACACAAAACACACAAGCGTGCAAGCAACAGACCCTGCCCTGATTTCAGAAATCCTTTATTAGTCCCACAGCAGGGAAATTTACATGGTCACAGCAGAACGGTAAAAAGAATGCAATAAAATAAGTGGACACTAAAATTAAGTGGAGAATTGAATAAAGTGCAAATGTACACAGTAATACAAAAATAACAATAGCAACAATACAAATAACAATAGATAAGTTACTCTTCCTGTAGAAGCTATGCATCCCAATGCAGAGTTCAGTCCTAATAATGTCCTAAGCAGAAACTCTTACTTCCCCTAAACTCATGCTTCACTGCTCATTCTTCATCATCCATCCCTCCTGCCTTCCCAGAATGCCTCAGAAATGCCCAGACTCATCTAACAAAAAACATCAACTGTTTGTGTAATTGACAATGCTCCATGCTATCCTCCAAATGTCCAGGAAAAACAAAGCACCATGCTGCCCCCCTCCCCCCAGCTCCAGTGATCAATCCTCCCAGCAGGCTTTCCTGCAGTAATAGGCAAAGGCAGCAGCAGTGGCACCCACAGCTTTGTATACACCCCTACCCTTTGTATATAGCTATTTACTACTGTAGGTCTGCTCTGGTCTGCTTTCTGTTCTATACGTAGGATTAAACCCTCTTATAGACATATATATTTAACACACATTAACACACATTTCATTAGGTCGGGATTTTTTGTTGTTATACATGTTGTGGCCCTCTCTGCACAGTTACCTCTCCCTACACTTCCTCTTTTTCTGCATTGATTGTTGATGACATTCACTTTCATCATCTATAAGACCCGTCTCATGGTTTTGGCTTCAAAGTCTGAAGCATTTTCATGAGAGGCTCCTTCCACTTTTTCTAACCACCCTCACCCCCCTTTGGGTCGGGCCATTACCCGATTCCACTGGAAAAAGAGAGAAAGACAAAAGGAGGTAATTGCCCTGGAACAGGATAAGAAGAGCAAGCGTAGAATAGAAAGATCGACACAGAAACTCAGGAGGTTTAGAGGGAGAGAGAAAAGTGAGATTTGAGCTCAGGAATAGAGAGACAGGAGATGACACTAAAGGGATGGGAATGGAGAGGAGAAAATGGAGGGGAGAGCCGAGGAAAGGTCTGCTGACTTTCTGATTCAATTACTCTGCCAGAACTGATCCTCTCTTTCAAATTGGTACTTCTCTCTTCTCCTTTTCCACTCTCTCTCTCTCATTCTCTCTTGACTTTCCACTTCCCGCTCTTCACTCTCCATATCTTCTTTTCCCAGCTCCTTGCTTGCCTTCACCTGCCCCGGCTCTGTCTCCATCTAAATCTCCAAATACAGCTGCAGCAGCTTCGTATCTCATCCATCATATCTTCTGCTCGTTCTTCATCCTCTTGGCCATCAAGAAAGGAAATGTCAAGGAAACAAACAAAAAGAGAGTTCAAGAGTTGAATGAAAACATTTCAGTAATCTTTGTTTTATGTAACGAGTTTAAAAGATACTTAAAGACGTTGTGATTGAGAAAATATGTTGTGTTTACTACATAATATACACAATGTAACGAATGGAGTTTGGCAATGGCATAAGCAAGAGAGAAGTTCGGAAGAGGGGATGTTATTAACAAACCATTGTCATATAAATCAGGATACTCGCTTCTCTGCGTTGGGCAGATGTACAGTAGGCTAGTAAGTTGTTAGTAAGACCACAGACAATCAGCTGGTGAACTAAGAAGTAGTCAGGACCTCCATTTATTTGTAAAAAAGAATTTATTGAAGGGACGATCATAATCAGCAGTGCAAACAGTTTCAAATATTAAGGCAGTGCTGCAGTATTACACACCCCATTGGGTTATTTTCATGTCTTCACTGATCATTTAACAGCAGTGTGGTCGAGTCATTCCTGTTACGGTTTTGATATAAGTTCCTGTAGCACGCCAAGCCTGCCAGCCAGCTATTCTCTGAAAGGTTGGATCTCATTTCTGTCACTGACTTGTAACATTGACCAGCTGTTTAATCCCAGAAGTGTCGTTCACCTTTTTCCTCTTCCTCATCCCCTTCCTCCTACCTTTTGATAGTCTGTGGTTTGTTTCTAGAGCAACGCCTCATTGGCAGGGAACTATGTGTCAGAAGGCCAACACACCTATTGACCAGGCCGTTAAGATTGAAGCTAACCACCAAATGCACCACTGGGTGAAAATATATCTCAGTCGTATGTTCTATCACTCCCTAAGGCTAGAATGGTGTAGGTTGGAGAGTAAACGGGGTATTAAGGTGTGTAACAGTGTTTCTCTTCTATGCCAACGTTGATGTGAAGAACTCTACATTAAAAAAAGAGACACTTGAGGGTTTTACTGTAACATAGTAAAATGCTACATAATAAGTCTGTATACAAATAATTGAAAATACTAAAACATCTAGGGCATGTCGTGGCTAAAAACCTTTTCCTTACCCACCCTTGGACCCTAAGGACTGGCACTGATATATTAGTTAACATCTCATAAATCTGAGCAATCCTGAAGGCGCCAAGGGCCTGGCTAGCTGTTTGCAGAGATTGGGCCGTAACTTCTGCCAGCCAGGCAAGTGAGCTACTGTTGTGTGTTAGTCACTTGTCTGGGGGGGTTTGCTTTAGCATGTCTCCTTCTAACTTGCACCTCCCTGTAATTCTTATGCTGTTAATTATCTGTGGTGCTGAGGAGGCACAGGCTAAATGTCTATTAGCAGTAATGCTGTCTAAGCTAGCAGAGAGCTTTACTGTCTGATAGATGGCTCCATAGTGTGTGTGTACATGTACAGTATTATCTGTATACTTCTGCAGTGCGTGTCTCAGTTTGTGTGTGTGTGTGCGTGTGTGTGTGTGTGTTTAATGTGCCATATCACATACTATATTACCTGTCATTCACTGTCTGTATCACTGTTGGTATCTTCCACAACATTATTACACATCCGTTAGGTATCTGGCATCTCACAGATAAGCTGTAGCTTCAGGAAGGGATGAGTCGTCTCTTGAAGAGAGAACCAAACTCAATTATACTATCAAGTGCGTTTTATAGGGGTTTTTACAGTCTGCTTGGTATTCATAACATTGTTGAGGCAAGAAGCTTAGCTTAACCTTGCAGGGGTCCTTCTGTTCTTTCTAAAAGTTTACTCCATGTGTCCATGTGTCCATGTCCCCCGCTCTTTGTTTGTTATGCTGTGGTGGCGTGGATGTTGTTTAATTGATATTGTTGCCAAGGCAGTTGACTGCTGTGTGGTAATGAGAGACCACGACTGTATGTGTCTCAGGCTAAACCAAAACATTTATTACTGCTAATACTATAAAGATAGCCTGCTTCCAGACCTAACATTTTCACATCTAAAACATTTCTGAGCACTTCAAAGAGATCTGGTGTCGCTTTCGTAAATCGCTGCTCTCCCATTTGGAGAAACAACGGAGCCGATCAGAGCCTTTGCAGATGAGACTACCAGTTTTTGTCAGAGTCAGACGGATCAGAACGTAAACATTGTTAAGGTCAGCACTTATATCTGTGCTCTTGATGTATTAAACTACATGCAACCATAGTATAAATACAAAGTTTGCATGTTGAGATGTGAGTTTATCATTCTTACTGTAAATATGCATTCCAACATTTTTCTTTTAGTGATAACCTCAACATTCATGAATTTAGCAGTGTGGGAGTATCCTAGATAATATACCAATGGATTTTGGAATAAAGTTAGATCAAAGACACATAGAGACAGACCTAGTACAGTAGCCATTTTGTTTTCTGTTTAACACTTTTATCTGCTACATGAATGTGATACATGGCAATATAAGGCAGAATCAGTGTATATGTTAGCTTCTCTCTATCACTTCTCTTCTCTCCAGAGCCTTTTTGTGTTGCAGGATCACTGTAGGCGTCGTGCTTAAGTGAGATCTAGGTCATTGGAGACGTGTGTCTGTGTGTGCATGTATGTGTGTGTGTGTATGTATGCTTGCTGTGTGCATGACATCACCTCCTTCTCTTTAAATAGCTCTCAGTAGCTTCTGTCACTGAAGTTGTAGTTATGCAGTGAGTAGATAGTACAGGACCTCAGGGGGAGATTGTTAAGAATGTGCAAACTATGTCACATGTAGCATGTGTGTCTCTGTGTGTGTGTGCCTGCATCTGTGTGTTATGAAAGGGTTTCATGCATGTTGTGTATGGGCTGTTGTGTGCATATGCGCATGCAGATTTGTGTGTGCGTGTAATGAAAATGTAGGCAGCGAGGCACACCCATGGTTAACCTCAGGGTGGGGCTACTGTTACTCAGGATGTCACAACCCAGCAGCATATGGCATCAGTCCCCGGCCTCTGCTTGGCTTTAAGATGCTCTGCATGCTCTGATCGTCGTGATGAATGGAGGTTGTCATTATATATAGCTTAGACAGTATTCCACAGTATTAACTTGTTCGAAAGTTCTGATGCTAGCTGCAGCCCTCTCTCTCCAATACTGTGGTTGAGCCCAGAGCCATGACTCTGCAGTAGAGGTTTGGGTCAGACGGGCAGAAAGGAGGGAGGGATGGAGGGGAAGGGCAGGGTACCTGCACTGTCAGCAACATCCACACACTCCATCCATCTTTCTCGCACTCTCTCTCTCATTTATCTCCTCCTCTCTTGCTCTTTTCCCCAGTGTTTGTCAGAATGCTTAGTCATTACAGTAAATCAATAGCTGATAGAATACATTAGCATAAAGCTCTACACATGTACTTGTTCCAATTAAACTACAGTGTGATAAACCATTGCACTACCACACAGGGACATTTATACCTGATAAATAAAACCATAATGAGAACAATACTAATATTTCTGTCCCTCTGCAGCCCAAGCTGATGGCTAAGGACTTGCTGGACCTTGTGGCCTCTCACTTCAACCTCAAAGAGAAGGAGTACTTTGGAATTGCATACACAGACGAAACGTAAGTCACATTCAGATAGTAATGCTATTGAAAACTACCACTGTAT
Organism: Bovichtus variegatus; assembly: GCA_943593645.1. Taxonomy (NCBI): domain Eukaryota; kingdom Metazoa; phylum Chordata; class Actinopteri; order Perciformes; family Bovichtidae; genus Bovichtus; species Bovichtus variegatus. The sequence continues at coordinate 13,717,629 of CALSCE010009442.1, forward strand.
ATTGTGTATCAGTATTCCAGGACTCTCTGTAATTTGTCTTGTGTGTTGGATTGGGTTTGTGCTTCCGAATATCACCGTAACTACATCCAGCAGACAATAGGCAAAGTCACTATCAAATTTCAGGTGCAACCAGTAAACAAAGCAAAAAATGCCCCAAGAGTGGTGTGTGCAGTAAATGAACAAGTTCATATGTTTCTTGAGTCTTAGAACACCTGTGAACTTCTTTGTGTTTTGTAACTAATGTTAATGACACCGTGGTCAGAACAGTTGTAGTCATAGAGTACAGAGGTTAAAATACTTTAAGTTGAGAATTATCTTTTTTTAAGTTTTAAGCATAATATGTATATTTTGCTTTCAATGTTATTCCACATGTCTTTTCCAAGACCTATTTCTTACACAAAACAGTATTATTTTAGTGAAAGGAAAGAAATGGCACTCAAATAGTATGTACCCGCTTATTGTTTTAAAGAAAAAACGATCATCAATTACTTAGAGTGAACATTAGATGCTGCACCATGAACAAAAACACCACTATGAAAACTCCAGTTTCCAGGACATTTTAGAAACCTTACAGTAAAATGTGGCTGTTGGTTTTGGCCTTTTTTTTTCCTACTGAATTTCCAGTATGCTTTTATACTGTATACATAATATATATACATATTATAATACTGTAGGTTTATTTAGACTAGGTATGAATTGGCTCTTAGATTAAAATGTTCACATTTAACTTAAAAAACCTAGATATCCAGTTTATGGTTTTCACTTTTCTGTGAAAGGCAACGGTTATCCTCATTCAAAATAACATAATCATGATCATGAATATCACGCTGAACCATAAACTGATGTATGATCAAAAACCTAGTTACTATAAAGGACTTTAATGTGATGATGAGGCCATGATTGTCTCGCTCTGGGCGAGCTAAAGATCACAACTCTATGTTTGCCAGAAGGGTTGCTACGAGAACTGTGCTTGAAATGTAAAAATGACATTCAAATTAGTTTTATGGTGTTTGGTGACCTAGAAAGACAGACGCAGCACAGCATGGTCCAGAACTAGTCATGCAATATACAAGTGATTTACATACAGGCAAACATTGCCATGGCCTTTGTTTTTCTCTCTTTGATGCCAAGCAAAACTGGCCTCTGCTCTATGGCATTTACATGGCTGTGACACATACTGTAGCCAATGTCAGTCCAGTAAAGCAATATCAGCTCTGCAGTCTTAGTCCCCCAGGGCTAATTCTATGATGTGTAGATTTGCTGCATGTGCCTGGGGAGTGCAGACTGTTCAGCTCTGACCGCTCAGTGGCCAAAGAAGCCGTTTGGGAGGGAAAGAGAAGATAGATTGAGAGACGGAGACAGAAGGAGGGACAGTTTGAGAGAGATCTTGCTCAGTTGCTCAGGAGACCATGCAGGGTTACCAGGGTGACAAGCTGTCTCTGCAGTTTTTCTCTCTGTTGGAGGGGGACAGAGAAAAGAGAGGCAAGGGGGAGAGAAAGGGGGGAAACAGAATGGAAGACATGGTAACAGGAAAAGAAAAATGTTGAGGCTTAAGCAGAAAATGTTCAGTGTCATGAGAAGAGTTTTTGTATATCCTTGTTGGATATTCATACATCCCGGAATAATAGTATTGATTGGTTGTTTTGTCTCATCAGGGGCCATTTTAGTTGGCTGCAGTTGGACCGCAGGGTATTAGAACATGAGTTCCCGAAGAAGTCTGGTCCCATTGTCCTCTACTTCTGTGTCAGGTGAGTCCTTCCTTATTAAATGAATCCCCTAACTAACACGTGCCATGGTCTCTGATTGCAGACAGTGTTTGAATATGTGTGAAAGAGAGAAAGAAAGTATGCGTCTGTATATGTGTTTGTGTATGCACATGCCTTCATGTGGTAATAGGAACTGATTAACAAGGTTAGTTATGACAGGCCCCTATGAAATTGCTTTGACCCTGGTGTTTAACTCCCGCCACGGGGCCTCTCAGCCAATCATGAGCCTCTTAGACCTCATCAGTATCCGCTGCATGCAAATCTTAGTCTAGTAACTTTGAGGTGACTACAAAGTGCCGTAATCCAAACAAGATGGTAGAATCCCATACGAAGAGAAGCCATTTCTTCTCTACATTAGCACTATACATTTTCATGCAAAAGCACTTTAAAAAAGGTTCACTTGTCAATGTAAACAGCATCGAAAAATAACCTGGTACTTGTAACCTATGATGAGGCATGTGCCCTTGCAGTGTGCTCTTTTGCTGATGCTGTATTGGAGTCCTCTCCTCATTTAAAGCCAACTCTTCTATGACCTGTTATGATAGGGTTATGAAATAACCCTACAATCCCACACTCCTCTCTCAGCCTTTGCACTGATTATACAATGGTCCCTCTCATATATATAACTCTCCAGGCTCACACACATGCACAGGATCGTGTGTGTATATGTGACAGAAATACAGTGTGCATGTTTGTGTCTGTTTCTTTGTTGTATGTGGGTGTTTAATCTTCAATAGGCTATTGAAAAAGTAAGAAAAGGGAACCTGACCTGAAAAGATATTTTCTGATCTTTTTTAGCCTCAAATGAAAATGCACAGCCTCCCAACCCACTCTCTGCCCAAACACACACTCACACACAGGCACTCTCAGTTAGATCCCGGAAAGGGAAAGCCAAGGCTTTGTTTTGGATCCGCTGGTTTACTCTGTACCCAACAAATCTCTATGATGTCATATACACCCCAGGGACTGAGCTTGGTTAGCAACGTACATAGTAACGTGATGCACATTAACTCTGCTAAACAATGTCACTGAATAGCCATTTCCAGGTCGACATTTACGACACAGCTCGTCATGACACAATGAGGTGACTGTATAGCAACATTTTATCCTTAGCACATAGACTCATGGTTCACCCTAGTGAACAATAGTGCCATTGTGCAATCTGATATAGTTAAAAGATGTGCAGATAAGTATATTTGGCTGCTGTAACTGCTGTCTTAGCCTATTTCAGTTAAGGTGCATTGATAGCCACGGCTGACATCTCTCTATACCTTAGTTCAGCTATCGAACCATATAAACCAACTGTGTAAGTGTGTGTCTGTAATGGTCAGGGGGGGGTCACTTTGTGCGTATTTACGTAGACTAGGTGTTATAGGTGTTTGAGGGTGTGGTGATGCAGGGGCTGTGACATTGTGAACCTTGACACCATTTTTGAGGCTTCATACCCCCTTTTATTCTCGCAGTTCAGTCCAATCTCTAACCTCAATCTCTCTAAATGTCACACTGAATACACCCCCTCCTCACACACACACACACACACACACATCCTACCCTATTTCTTAGAAACACGTACACACACATACGCAGATTCAGGATTATAATGGAACAACCATCAGCCCAAATGTCAGGCCTGAATCCATTATCAATTTGAACATATTGTTTTCATTAGCACAATGTAAGGTTTTTTGTGTGTGCGTATGTCACTGCGCAGGTGCATGAGCGTCATGGATTGGCATGCTCATGTGGTATCTGTGTGATGCTTGTGTTCCCAATGAATGCTAGGCAGATACCCACCTCCAGCTGATTCAGTGGGTGCCTTTTTTACATCCTTGATGCTGTGCTGGCACTGTGTGTGTGTCTCATCAACACTGTGACTTTAATTAAATGTTCACACTGAATATTGACATGGCTCCTCTCATTTTCTCCTGCAGCTCAATGGGTAACGCGATTTAAACCCTCCAATATTGATCCTCCCACAATCCCTCTCACTCAATGCCTATACACTCATATGCACACAAATCGACACATTCATTCACGTGTGTTCGGAGGAACATGTGCTTAGGCCACATTATACGCACTTGTAAGGTTACTTCAAGTCATATACTGAAGGTGTTTCTTTTTGTTATATTTCGATGAGCGTTTCCACCAGAAAAAGAGCTAACAATGAGTAGCTTCCTAACGTACCATCATAGCTCCCCTCTGGCTCTGCATGCATTCATGAGCTAAATTTAGACTGCATTATTATGTTAGCTCCCTCCTCACCGCTCTGCCAGAAGTGGGTTACTGTGCTTCTCTCTCCAGTATGTGGCTGTGTGTGTGTGTGTGTGTGTGTGTGTGTGTGTGAGAGAGAGAGTACTTTATGTGCATGTGGAATCACTACACACTGCTGATGATGCAGAGAAGCAGACAATGTGTGAAGTGCATCATGTGCACATTCAATCCGTGTGTGTGCGTGTTTATATGTGAGAGTGTGTCCATGTGTGTGTGTGTGTGTGTGTGTGTGCATTCAGATTGTGGAATGTGCTCACACTAACAAACTAATTATGGATCATTGCCAGCCACCATGGTGAGAGAGGGAATTGGTTTAAGGGGAAGTGAAAGGATGTTGGTATCTATGGTCAGTGTTTGTATGGTGTGCCCCCCTCTGGTCCCTTTGGTCATTGCAACATTTCTGTCACATGTGCACATGCCACTACCATAGCCTGCATGTTTTAACTCCTATCTTATTTGTGTGTTATTTTTGTTTCTGAAGCAAATGGATAATAAACCTCACTGATCTTCTTTATAGGACTAAAGGTCAACCTATATCATCGTTCCATCGGCTGTTTCAAATGTATTAAAGCTTTTCCTTCTATGTGTTCAGGTTCTACATAGAGAGTATATCCTACCTGAAGGACAATGCCACTATTGAGCTGTTTTTCCTTAATGCCAAGTCCATCATCTACAAGGTAAACATATTATTTAGTTGCCATATTGCATATTCCTAATTCTGGGATTCTATTTTTATTTTTTTTTACTCAGTAATTTTGTATTTGAATTTTAATTAAGTTTTCTTCTGGACTTGTTAGAAAAAGGTGGAGGTGTACATTGGGTATATTGTTTAACTTTATTTATATTTATATATCTATATTTTATGCTGTTAGAAGCATGCCACTTCATTAGCCCATTTTTTGGTTCTAAATGAAGAGGCCAGCTTGTCCTTCGGTGCTCCACACTGATTTGGTCAAGCAGAAAATGTGAACCAATTGCATCAGCTGTTGCCCATCATGTAATGTGCTGCACAACATTCCAGCAACTAACGAATAATTTGAAACATGTTTTGCCATCTGTCAGTACTGAAGCACATTTATTTCAGCTGTTTAAATAAACACTGACAGCAAGTCTCCCACAAAGAAAGGCAAATATATATTTTGTACATTTGGTGATTGACTTAAAACGTTCCACTCAAAGAATACAATCTGTATGTTTGCTGTGAGTGAGGGGAGATTATCTTATTCAGTTAACTGGTTCACTATGTCTTATCATTAGTCTACCTGCTGCTACCCCTGTGCATAGATATACTGTAGCCTGGTTAGTGTACAGTAGATGCAGTCACAGCAGAGTTCAGCAGTTATTTGTCATGTCCAGAAGAGGGCGTATGTGGTGTAAAGGAAAATCATGGGGAAGAAACATCCCAATCAAAGCTCTGTAGAAAACTGTGATAATGTCATAAGACCAATTATTTTCTGTACTGACAGTGATAAAAAGCTTTGTCAGTATATTTAAATACAGTGTATAATCAATCCATGAACATAGAGCCAGGACTTCTCACCTGTAATGTTTAAATTTTGAAAGTTCAGAGTACTGCGTCATACACAGGTTTGTTGTATGCACGGGGTATAAAGGGATGCCTTCCTTACCTAATGTTGTTAAATAGTAAACAAACCTAAGTTTACATTGGAGCCTTTAGGTTGTCTAGTTAAGCCTAGTTGTTCCATATGCAAGTATCTGTCTTACTGTAGTGTCGATCGGGCAGACACTCAGGGGCGAATTCACAAAGAATGGGTTGCAGCCGCTGATAGCACCATGAATCGTGCATCACTGGCAAGCACTTTCTGCCCCGACTCAAGGTTCAATATTCACAAAAGATACTGCGCAAACACACTCATAAAGTGTTGCCGCTGAAAGCAATTTGTGACAAATGTTTCCATATTACTTCATTTAAATACGTGCAAAAAGGAGCACCGAGATGCTATTTGCTTGGCAGCGCAGTTAGGGGAGCACTTGACCCTTTGTGGGTGCTTTGAGAATTACATGGTTTCATTTTTGGCTTATTTGTGCCGGTTTAGCGGTTGCAAGAGCGGCGCAATCCTTTTATGAATTTGCCTCTGAGACTTGAATGGCAGTGACTATGTAACCAAGTAGTCAGGGAGAGACTCGCCCACAAACAGAAGGTTTCTTACTCAGTCACACCACTGGCTCTGTAAAATGTCCATGACGGAGATACCTGATCCCTCTCTGCTCATTTATCACATGTCACCCTGATAAGAACTTCAGCTAAACACCGATGATCTCTCTACCAGCTCCAGCATTAGATGATCATGTAATATTTTTAGAAAGCATGTTGCACATGCACATTAGTTCAAATATAGTAGATCAGGGTATATGTTCACCTTCTGCTGTTAATGTTTGTATAGGCAGTGAGAAACCTTCTCTGCTGAGCTATGGAAACACATACAGTACAATAACAGACACTCTGTGACGATTTGTAGCCACGCTGGGTGGTACACCCAGGGTGGGTTTGTTCAGTCTAGTGTTTCATCCTGGCTGTCTGATCTACCAACCAATTAAGTGGTCGATTGTAAAGGGAACATTCCAGGCATACTTGACCCACTACTCACTGCCCACTACCCTCCTCCTCCTCAATGCAGACATACCATATGTACACGCACATGCCCGGTGAATACACTCACGCCAACACCAAACTCCAATTATCATGCAGTTTACATGTTTCCAAGGAATCTCCACATGTCATGTTAAAATAAAAAAACAGAAATACATTGTCCTTTTTTAAAAACACCTTTGTTCTGAGTAATCAGTAACCAGAGCATCCATGCCTACCCTCAATCCCCAAACCCCCACGGTTTGCCTCTAATCTTTGAGCTTCATCCACATGAAGAGGTCATGAAATTAGAGAAGGGAGAGTGGAAAAACGGAGGGGGAGTGGTTGGGAGATGAAAGGACCTAGCAGCCCATCTTGGGGGAAATGGATGACGATCAGAGGCACGTCCACTTTCACTCCAAACATTGGAGTGTGTGTAAAGAGAATGTGCCATTCATAGCCCTCTCCTCTCTTTTCTCTGTTTCTTACAGGAACTTATTGAAGTGGACAGTGATGTTGTCTTCGAATTGGCTTCCTTTATTCTCCAAGTAAGATAAAGCATGTTTGTTTATGTGTGTGTGTGTGTCTGTGTGAATATTTGTTTTTCACCATCAACACATGCAGCCAAACTCACTCATTATTCCAGGGGCTGTTGCTCTGCAATGAAACAGTGTGGAAACAGTTTGAAGTTTTCTTCCAAAATGTCTCCACCAGCCTTTGATCCTAATTGAGTGTGATTAAACTCACATTATCTATTGCAGTCATAATTGAGTATGATTAAACTCATATTATCTAATGCAGTCATCAATCTGTCAGTGATTTGCAAAGACGCTTGGAGATTTTAAATCCTAAAAACCTCAACTGTCTTTGTTGGTAGCAAAATTCTTGGTTACCAGCTAAATTCTTGGTGCAGTCAGTCAGTGCTAATATAACACAGAGCAGCAGGGAAACTCTTTTGCTTCACAAATTCTCCTCAACGCCAGCCCTTTCTCTCTCCTATCCCTTTCTCGGAGTAGGTTAGTCCATTAACCGTGATGCTGCAAGGTCGTGTTACACATAGACTGGGCTGAGTGGTTTGTCTGTGAGTGCGTGCCCTGTATGCAGGTGCAGAAGCACAGTATCAGGTATCTGCTCTGTAGGCCTAGAGAGGCTTCACTCCAGATGGAGGTTTAATATTTCTCTCTGATTCCAGCACAGCAGACCTTACTGCACATTCACCAATGCAAACCGAACATAAACACACATTTTACGGTCACTGCCTGGTGCTCGCGTATCCATATATGTAAATCCTTTCTCCTCTCACTACTTTTCTATTTCCCTTTCTGTTTCACAGGAGGCTAAAGGTGATTTCACCAGGTAAGCACATCAGTAACTTGTAATGATTATGTGTAGTGTACATGTAAGAAAGTATGGGTTGTAGCTGGGAGAGTTCTTTTCCTATTTGTATGTCACATTTTCTGTCTCGTCTTCTAAGTTTCTTCCCCTGTGACAGGGGTGGTTGGGTTGATACATGTTGATTCAGAAGGGAGAGGCACAGACAGAGGGACAATAGAGCTGATATCAGTCGTCTGTCTGCTCTTTTTCTCCCCTGAGCATCGAGGTGCATCACTGAGAACTCTTTGTTTCTGAGCTTGATTTACATCCCTCCCTCCTTCTTTCCTGCCATCGCTGTTCCACTTTGGCTCACTCTGTTCAGCCTGTGCTGCCACTCATGAAAAAAGCTGGGATTACATGTATTTGTGTGTGCGCGTGCGTGTGTGTGTGTGTGTGTGTGTGTGCGTGTGTGTGTAATGAAAGACAGAGGGTCTTGACGTCCTTCCAATTTAAGACTCACCATTAGGACATGAAAGATTTACTAATATACCACCAGAAAATGAAAATATATATATATATATATTTTTTTTTACCGAGAACTTCAATAAGTATCAGTCTATAAACTCAAATTAATTAAACTATATAGCTTTAGAGTTTTTCCGTTTACATGTTCCACGTGAGGTACGCTCCACATGTGGCTCTTCACATCTGCGTGATGTTGGCCTAAGTGTACGTCGTGCCTCATCCCCTCATCCCCTCTGACCTCATTTCCGACGGTGAAAGGAGTAAATAAACACAATATCCTGCAGAGGGCTGGAATGTGACACACTCTGGAGACATTCCTTTCTCCTTCCTCCCCCCTTTCCTTACCGTCTTCCTCCCATGCACACATACCTCCATTCTCTGAAAGCACTACTCCATACACTACCCCTCCTCCATATTACGTTCACTATATCTGTCACTGCTGCTCCCCGCCTAAAAAATACCAATTATGACGGCTAATATATGTTCTCTTTTGATATAATGTCTGTGAAATCATTTCCTTTGTCAAATACAAATCCATCTGTTCCAAGATTTTCTCTGAATCAAGAGTTATTTTCTTGATGCTCGTGTGGAATCAGTCTCATAAGTCTTATTCTGTTCTTACACTCATTTTACCGATATTTAAAAAATCTTGCAAACAGTGAATATTCATTGGAAAGTAAAATTTCCAAAATAAGCGTTGTATTTGTTCAAAATGAGTCCTTGTCTGCCCTTAAACTAGTACAATGCCAAAGTTGTGCCCACAACCACGTATACCTACTGAGAAGTTACTTGAATGCGTATCAGCCAATCCAGACACACAGCTGTGTTCACACATTGAAGAACAGGCGGGCAGGGTGGATGGGATCTCTTCCAGGTCTTTAGCTCATAGGTTGTCATGTTCCCAGGGCTTTCCCCGATCCTCTGAGGCCTTGGCAGAGGCTGGAGAGAGGCTCTGGGATTAGAGTGGGGTTTTAAGACCTCCTGCCACTGGAGGTCTGGAAACGGAATCTGGGGCCAAGTCTCTCTGCGTGGTTCCCCGTCTCATTTACTCTGTGTTTGTGGTTATCTTTTGTCCTAGGGATTCCGCAATATACCGGTATCGACCTTGATATTTAAATAAATAATAATACTGTGTAAATAATTCAGCGCCTTTTAAATCATTTACATTTCTTACTTTTTATACGCTTTTGTACAGTTATGGTTACAGACTCTCTCTCTCTCTCTCCACCTCCCAACACATCATATTTTGAGTGTAATTAATTTGACAAAAATAGCCAAAACGCACAATAAACAAAGTCAAAGATGAATTTGACTGATAGCATTACTCTTATTTTTATTATAAATTTTCTTTGGATATCGCGGTAATATTGCTATTGTGAATTATTTTGGCCACGATAACCATGCAGGAGAAATATTTTGACAGCCATATTCTGTCCCTCTTTTCTCTTGTTTCCAACTGCCATTGTCTCCGCAGCTGTTCTGAGATAAACAGCGCACAATCTCTGAAAAAGAGCAGTCAGGCCGTCCGCATTCATTCCTCTCTCTCGACTACACTTAGTTCCTTTCACATCACATTTTCACATTTTTTCCAAAGTTAACATTTCATTTCTTGTTGCACTATATACTGTTAGGCCTACAGCAGAGAATGATTGTTCTTGCAGAAGTAGCGTTGACCATGTCTTGTGGTTTCCCCCTCACAGTAATGATGCAACCAAGTCCGACCTGAAAAAGCTGCCTGCTCTGCCCACCCAGGCCCTGAAGGAGCACCCGTCTCTTGCCTATTGGTGAGAGACTAGTCAGTTATCCACCACAACATTGCACAAGCTCTCCTCTTGTTATTCCCTCTTCCTAACATGTTTCCTTTGTTTCTCTTCGTTTACTGTCCTACAGTGAAGACCGGGTCGTAGAGCATTACAAAAAGCTCAGCGGGCAGTCCAGAGGGCAAGCTATTGTAAAGTAAGTATGTGAACGTGTCTCTGGTCGTGCTTGTTCACTCTATAGAAGGCTGTGTTCTCTGTAACCCTTACATGTCTGTATTTCTGCTCCTCACAGTTATATGAGCATTGTCGAGTCTCTGCCCACATATGGAGTACATTACTATGGTGTAAAGGTACCGTTTTACTACTTTGCCTTTTCTTTTTTCATACACACACACACAGACACACACACACACACACACACACTAACATTTTTGTTGACTCTGGGAGTTTTGGATTATGGAGATATGATACTCTCTCTCTTTATCTGTCACTTGTTTTCATTCCCCTTCTCTCTCTATCAATCCCATACATATGCACAACCGTTCTTCCCTGAAGTTTTTTTGTGTGTTTTAGGACAAGCAGGGGATCCCATGGTGGTTGGGTCTGAGCTATAAAGGCATCTTTCAGTATGACCACCAGGACAAAGTAAAACCCAGGAAGGTGAGATGACGCTCCCTCTGATCTCTCTGCACCACAAACTAAACTGTCCTCTGCACAGCCATCAGTTACTCTTTCAATAAGCCTTAAAACATCAATTGGTAAAATTTCCAAAATTGTAAAAGGTTGTGGTTTAGCACAGCCTTATTAACACAATATTCTGCTTCTGTATGACTTCCAAGATATATTTTCAGTTTTGACACCTATTTCCTTCCACTCTCCTTTTTTAAAGAAGATTGGGTGGTTAATATATATAACATGTTACTGTTCAAGGAAATGGTTTTATGGCCACTGCTGTCTATTTTTTCCATTCAGTGAGTCAGGATATCGTGTTTGGGAAGAACACTAACAATGCTGTACAAATACTACTGTCTGGAGACATTCAGTCCTGGAATGTTTTGCATCCTGTTTTGCTTTTATTTCTGTGAATGGGATCCTCCTCCCAGTTCATGCAACCAGTGGGACGTCTGTGAAAGCCTTTCTTACCTCACCTCTGACCTCCAGTCGTCTTTAGAGCCTTGATCTCTGTCTTATAGGGTGATTATGGGGTTAACAGCATCCCTGCATACTGACTGACCACCAAGACACTCTCACACACGTATACTGATACTCTGTAGCTTATAAACACACACACACCCACACAGTTTGGATTTAACTCTGAACTCACCATTCTGATGAATACTTCCTGTCTGCCACAGCTTTCCTGTTTGGTACTAACATTGTTCTCTGTGTGTGTGTGTGTGTGTGTGTATGTGCGTGCGTGCGTGCGTGCGTGCGCCTTGATTGGTGCATTCCAGTGTCACCACTGAGCACCGTCCTTTGCTCATTAACAAGTACTCCAAATGTTATGGCTGCTTAGGTGTTAAATAACCATGGTTATGGAAAAAATGCAGTACACATTTTCTCGCTTCAAACTCACAGACACAAACACCAAAACATGCTGAGAAACCTGCGGAAATGTCTCAAACTGTATGTACATGTTGGTTGATACAAATCATAGCTTTCTCTGAGGTAAGAAGAAGAAAGAAGTAGAGGGATTTTAGTTATTTTAGAGAAGGATGGAGGGAAGAAAGAGTTAATAGCATTCCCACACAAGAAACTTATCAAGCATTCAGCTGCCATAGCAACAGTCAGTGTGAGTCATTGGTGAGTTAAGCTCCAGCACTGACCCACTCGCTGTCTTCCCTCTCTCTCCTTCTTTCTCCCTCAACCTCACACACACATTTAACAGCAGAGAAATAAGACCGGGCCTCCTCACCGCACAAGTGGGATTGTAGTCTTAAGAAGTTGACTCAAAAGAGATTTGTGGACTGCATGTCTTGTTAATGAAGCATCACAAGACAATGAACACAGTAAGGTTTTTTCCCACTAATAAGGCAGACAAAAGAGGGTGGGTGGTGCTCCTTTCCTAAGTTGTTCAGTGTTTCGTAGGAAAAGACACTCATAGAGGTCACTGGGAGCTTTCCATTTGTTATGGTAGTAATGAGAGTCCTCGCTGTTTCAGCAAACCAGAGGAAGAGCAGTTGTTTTGGTGATTAGTCAATCAGCCAGTCCAGTAACCAGTGACTCAGAGTGTAATCACGGGCTTGTCACGGCTCAGGTTTTCATTACTGTGACTCAGTAAGGTGGAGGCAGAACACTAATTATGAGACATTATGGGCCAATTACTGTCTTTTGTTACAGTAAAAGAGGTTAATTTTTTTAACACTAACTTTTTTATTCATTATTAAGCGACTAAATGACTTCAACCTGTGCTGCAGAATTGGTGTGTGTGTACTGGAGGCAGTTGTGTTTTATCACTGTGTCTTTTTACAAGGGGAGATCCCTGTTGTGTCTAAATGCAGACCATCTACCACAGCCTTCACGTTTATTTGGGGATGTTAACATACTTTTCCCCCTCTCCTTACCGCAGGCCACATGCAGACACACATACTGTACACACAGACAGGGGTTTACAACTGAACCACACACCGTACTGTTGCCTCGTTAGTGTGTTCTGACTCATTTAGAGAGAGATTATAGGGTCTGCGTGTTGAATGACTACCTGACACAGGAAAGCTTCTGTCAACACTGTAAAGAAGCCGCAAGAAGGTTCAATCAAACAGCAAACTATGGTTTAAATGAGCGTCATCTCACATGCATTTCACTGCATATTTATGCGTTTTTCTGCAGTCGATTGAGAGTACACACCCACTGACTTTAGTCAGCTTCTGTCTGTGTTTCATTTAGAGCAAATAGGCACAAACAGCCTGTTCTGATTAGTTTCTCTATAAATGTCATCCCTCCAAAACACAAATAACAGGAAGGGCCTCCAGAGTGTATCTACATCTCCATGACAACTGGTGGATATAGTGTTGCACACCAGAGCCCCACCCATGGGTCAAACAATAGTCTTTGAGAGCCTCAGGTCCCGTACTATAAAATAATAATCTGCGTTTGCTATTTAAACTTTCTATTCTTCCAGTAATCCCCGGGGAGTCCACTACACCGAAGAAAGGCCTTTACACTATATCAGAGCTGACCTTTTCATCTGTAATGGATGTGTGCTCGGGTGCACAAACATTACTGTGAGACAGACGTGGGTCTGTGCACATGAGCACTCGGTTGTTTATGAATAATGACCAGTCACTTCCTCTGCTTGTGTGTGTTTGTGCCGTTGTGTGCGAGTGTTTTACAGTCAAAAGGGAGAGGATTTATCACATCTACACCAGCCTGGCCCTAATAAATGAGGCACCCAACAGCTTTGACTGAGTTCCTTAGAAATAATCTGTCAGCATGTTTTTTTTTTTATTATCAGATAGTCATGCTATTCACAGTCTGCCATAAAGACTACAAAGGCTTCGTTAATACAATGGGCCTATGTAACTGGGGCACTTTTTGAAACAGCCCAGAATCACAACAAAAATGTCTCAATTTAAACTTGAGGGTGACTTTATTGCACCTGGTTGTAGATCATGTGACTGCTGTTTAGATACTCCAGATATATTTGAACACTATTTGCACACTTACACATGTACTAGCGTGAAACATCAAAGCCTACTTCCAAAATCCCGTTGATGGAGAGGACAGCTTTAGCGGTCTCGTGCCAGAACACAGTTACAAACACCTATCTTATCTCGACAGCTCTGGCCCATATGTAGCCAACACACACACACACACGCACACACACACACACTCGCACAGTCACTCTCACTCACTATCTACCCTGCCCGCTATATTTAGCACCATGCTACATTAGCACTTCACACTCCATTGAAAATGCACGGTACAGCAACAGTTTTGATAAGAGCGCCAATTTTCTTTCTTCCTGCTTATGCACACACACACACATGCAGTACATAAAAACATACATTAGGCTTCGTTTACATACTTTTTTCATCATACTTTTCCCCGTCCTCCCCTTTCCTCCCTCTCATCCCTCTGTCCATTGTTTTCACAGGCTGTTAAAATTCCTGTGCTGTGACCTCTTCCTCCCTTAGCTCCCTTTCTCCTCTTTTCCTCCCTCATCCTGTCATAGTTGGGTCTTCTACTTTGTTTCTTTTCTCCTGTTTGTCAGTCAGTCTGTAGTTTAACTTTTTTACTGATGGTTGTTCAGTGTACATCAGAGCTTTACGTGTGTGTGTTTGTATTTCAGCTCCAGCTGATAGATGCAGACCCACTCGTGTTCTGAAATAGCCCACACTCTACTCTTCTCTAACAAGAAACAGACTTTGTGAATGTGTGTATGTGCGTGTACACACAGAGGTCTGACTAAACAAAGCAAGGGCACTTCAATTGCTAGGGCCACAGAAAGCTTCTTTCCCCCTTCATCACTCCTCCCCTGACCCCACGTTACACATACACACACCTCCCAGCCACAGAGCCCAGAGCAGGAAGCACAGTCCCTGAGGGAGGGAGGAGGGGTCAGGAGGAGGGGAGGCATTAACACCCCCTCCCTTCCAGAAAAGCTACAGGAGAGGAGGAAACTTAACTTTACACACTCTCTCTCCACCAACACACACACATGCACATGCCTACAGATGGTGAACACCCACCAACTCATAACGGTCTGTTCCCCTGCGTCTGGGAGGATTTAAGATACACACATGCTGTGGAGTACGTCTTGGGGGAAACTTTCTCGCCCAGCTGGCTTTGGCTCCATTTAAAGAGGAGCGGATGGTTCATAAAGGGGACGGAAAGAGAAAAAAAGAAAATCTTAGCAGAGGAAAGAAAGCCTCCTCCCTCACACACTGTCTTTCTCCAGAGTGAGGTCATCCATCGAAGGGATCTGCTGTGGACAAGACGCCGGTCTGGACCTGATCAGAGGTCCTCTTCTCTCCCTCCACCTACTGTTCCTAACTCCTCCTTTTCGTCAGCGTCTTCCATTTTTTTGTCCTCTTCCTCCGTATCCATTGCGTTTTCACTCAAAACAAATTGGAACATACACAGAAGAGAATAGAGGATTTGGCTGAAGGCTGTGTGGATTTAATGTGAAGCATAATGTGAGCAGCCCTGAAAAGTGTGTTTCTCCTAAACCTCAGGTGTTCCAATGGCGTCAGTTGGAGAACCTCTACTTCAGAGAGAAGAAGTTTTCAGTGGAAGTTCATGACCCCAGGAGGTAAATTTATATCACAAATTTAAGCTGACTAACTGAGTGTTGAATTGCATGATACCAGTTCTACTTAAAGTGATTGAATGTTATTGCTATTGAATTTTCTCCAGCTAATGTTTGGACGTGATATAATTTTCCCTCAGTTATGGACACCTTCCAGTAGCTTTTACTGTAAATTACCACTGTGCTATATGTGAATGTGTTGAGATTCAAACTACAGTGCAGGGAAGGAGAGATTGGAATCTAATTCAGTAATGGTTGCAGCATTTGTCTTGGCAATAGAGCAAGATATTAGGGATGTCCCGGTGGAGCCTGACACAGATTGATAGGCTGATTATTAACACACTTGTGCAGCCACATGCATGCACAAACACATGCGCTCTTTCTCACACACACACACACACACACACACACAGGATACACCCTTGATAGTTTACCACAGAAGGATAGATGGCTTTACGATAGCTGTTTTGCAGAGGAAGTGACCTCTCTTGTGTTTATTTAACATGCCTATATATGCGGAGTGTTATTCTACAGACAGAGGGAGGGAGGGAACGGGAGAAAAAGAGACAGACAGGGTGAAACAGAGAGCGGTGGTGTTTTCTTTAAAGGAAGCTGTCATTAGGGTGAGCTGGTCTGTTGCTCAGCTACAGATGTGTGTTTAAAAAAGGATGAGTAAACAATGGGGAACATCGTGTGTGGCTTTGCATAAAAGATCTCTATCAGGTTCTCTCAAGCCTCTAATATTTTTTTGAGGGATGCATGATGCATATTGGTGCCGATAAATTAAATAACAATGCCATGGCATCTTTCAGGACTTCACCTCGCTCAGAGAGCATCCTTAACGTACCACTCCTTTGCAAGCAATCAAATTCAGGTGGAAGCTGGCTGTTCCGCATTTTTACAAGCCTGTCAGAGAATTATGGTGGCCTTCAGGTGACATAAAAAAGTGAAATGCCCTATCTAGAGCCAGAGTTCAGTTTGTCCATTCTGACTTACTGTAGAAACATGGCGGTGCCACATAGTGGACTGTGGCAGAGGACCTGCTCCCCGTACAGATATGATATTGGTTACGTCAGAGCTATGGAATATTAAATTATTCGTCTTTACTTATTACATCTTGGTCTTTTTTACCCTCAGGTATGCATAAACTACAGGTTATGAACTTCTTTTTGAAATATAAAAATGTGTAATTATCTGCTGTCTTATCGGTATCGGCCATGAGAAGCAGGTAATTATCGGTTATTGGTATCAGCTGACTAAAATCCACATTGTGCATCCCTCATTTTTCCTCTCTCTTAACAGCTGCATTAGTAACTGCAGTTTGAAGTTGAAGTAGTGGTGGTAGTGGTGGTGGCATTGTCGGGTGGGAGTGTTTTCACTGTTGTAAATATGTAGCCATCTTTTGTATTCAGTGTGTATAAGGAGGCCTTGTGTCCGCTCCTACTGTAGGGCGTCGGTGACGAGAAGGACGTTTGGTCACAGCGGCATCGCTGTGCATACGTGGTACGCCTGTCCTGCCCTCATCAAGTCCATCTGGGCCATGGCCATCAGCCAACACCAGTTCTACCTGGACCGCAAGCAGAGCAAGGTCAGTGAGTCAGGCACACCACATACTCACTAACAGCACAGACCATAGACATGATTATAAATGTACAAGAGATAAAGCAAACTCAGCAAGCATGGTCAGTGAGAAGTGTTGCAATTAAACTGCTTAATGTTGTGCTTTGACAAACCCTCTTCATTCTTATTTTTTCCAGTCTAAGATCCATGCAGCGCGGAGTTTGAATGAGATCGCTATAGACCTTACAGAGACAGGAACTCTGAAGACCTCCAAACTAGCCAACATGGGAAGCAAGGGCAAAATTATAAGTGGCAGCAGTGGCAGTCTGCTCTCGTCAGGTCAGTACATGGTCAGTGTGTGTGCCTGTGCTTGAGAGAGAAGGAGAAAGAGACTCTGACAAACAGGGAGTGTGGGAGATTGATATGTGTGCATATTAGTCTTTGTGTGGTGTTGAGGGGGCGTCCCGTTGACAACTGGAGAGACAGAAACAGCTGCTTCTGGAAAGAGGCCATTGATTCTGTGCAGAATGTTCTCACACACATACTGTACAAACCCCACCCAGTGTCTTTCTGTACCACATCCACCCTCCGTGTCACACAGACTCATCCTCCAGAGGCCCCTGCCCGCTCTAAATTTAGTGGGTGAGGGAATGAAAAGGGCAGCGGGTCAGTATACAACTTTGCCATGGCCTTTAAAACAATGCTTATCCGTGTTGAACAACTAATGAGTGTGACGGGAAGAATTGTACATTCACAGGAAAATGCCCTTCTAAACCCAGACAGACAAAGTGTGTTGCATGCTAGGAAAGCGCGTGCAGTAATTAAGCGGAGTAGGCTTTACTGAAACTTGATTAGCCACTGCTGCATTATTCACTTATAAAATGACATGCACTAGACCAAAGCAGCATCATTTATGATTGAAGAGGGTGTCTGTACATGGCTGTGGGGTTTGCTATTTAGATTATAGCAACCCTCACTGAATCAATTACTGTTTCCACGGAAGAAGAACACTATTCTCTTTCAGTAAAAAAAAAACTCTAGCTTGCGCTCTTCATTTTGATCCCTCCACAGCTCATCTTCCTGATCGGATCAGTTTCTTTTTCCTTTTCTCAGTATAGATTCATGTTTCTCTCCCTAATCCCTTCCCTTTATCTCTTCAGATAACCATCCCTAGTCACCTAATCTCCCTTTTTCCTCCACTTTGTCCCTCTGTAGTTGCACCCCCACCTCATATCATACAGGGTATGTATCTGTCTTATCCTTGGTGTTGGGTCAGTGTGTTGATATCATGATCCACTGCTGACTGGAGGCCATCTCTGCCCAGCAACATAAACATGTTACAGAAACTATGATGCCACATCCATGCACCTCCCCTCTCCGCCACAGCCAGCACGTCTCTGTCTGACTAGATCATAGAGTTTGTCTGATCAATTTGAAACCATGTGCGGCTGCAAAAATGAGAAACTAGAGAAATATGGCTGTTCAACATCCCTTAACACATGAAACTGAATGTGTTGCTGTAAGGACATTAGGATGTTCACTGCTAGGGTTTGTCTACCAGCAAAACGATAGTTATAGAAACGTTGAATTTAAATATAGTTTATCTTGTAACAATATAGAACCATTTCTTTCTGCCACAATTTTCAGCATTGGTCAGTTTTGTATTGTTGCTTGCTTTGACCGCACAAGTCACTGAGAAAGCAATGGAGAGAAACAAAGTGTGTTTGTGTGTGGGGGGGTGTATGTGTTTTTGTTTTTCAACAAGGCATGTTGCAAGCAAGACTGGCACCATCTCAGGGCCTTGGAGATTGTGCGTCACCGACTTTGTCCTAAACTGCCCCTTCCTTGAAACACTCACACTCACACGCGCACAAACACACCACTAAAACTAAGTTCCCTTATCGAAACGTTCCATTCACTTCCCTGTAAACATCCTGCGAGGATTGCAGGTGCACGCACGATTTCTACATCCCCTCCGCAATCTGCCTCAACACACACATATGCTCCTGACTCCTGCCCTCACGTTGTGTGTTGTCTGTACTCTGCAGGCTCTCAGGAATCGGACAGCTCCCAGACAGCTAAGAAGGACATGCTGGCAGCACTGAGGGCCAGGCAGGAAGCTCTGGAGGAAACGCTTAAAAAGAGACTAGAGGAACTCAAGAGCATCTGCATCAGAGAGGCGGTATGAGAAAACAACAGATTCTGCAAATATTTTGAACACCAGAATACTTCTTAGCTCTTCATTTCTAACTTGTCCCCTTGTTGTCTTTCGTAGGAGCTGACAGGAAAGCTTCCTAAGGAATATCCTCTGGATCCGGGAGAGGAGCCGCCCACAGTGAGACGGAAGATCGGTACCGCCTTCAAACTGGACGAGAAGAAAATTCTTCCAAAGGGAGAGGTGAAGCTGCAACTCCCTGTTTTCCACAGTAGCATTTTATCCCTCTCTCCAATCTCCCTGCTTCCCACACAGGCCAAATAAAAACAGGAGGTCATCTAGTGTGGCCAGTGTTTGAAACATATACATAATACCACGAGTACCTGCGCCAGGCACTGTGCTGCAGTAAATGGAATATGTCAAATGCAGCCCTAATTAGTTAAGAGTGTTTTTAATCCGGCTGTAATGTTAATGATCTATGTCTGAACATTATGGCCATTATAGA
Source organism: Bovichtus variegatus (assembly GCA_943593645.1). NCBI lineage: Eukaryota > Metazoa > Chordata > Actinopteri > Perciformes > Bovichtidae > Bovichtus > Bovichtus variegatus. The sequence goes on from CALSCE010009442.1 coordinate 13,737,326, forward strand.
TCAAAACTGGTGTTTAAAAGCTCTTTAAGATACACAGTGCGGATCAAGGGCTGTTCAGGATTAACTTCCTGCAAAACCAAGTATTTAATACTCACATAATGGTTGGGATGATGATTGACATGATAGTTGTTAAGTAAGCAAAGGAAACGGACCCACACAGAAAAGCTACAATCTGAGACGTCTCTGTCTTTTTTTGTGCCACGGGTAGATTTTCCAGAGCAGCAGAACTTCTAAAAATAGTCTGGCAGCATTCTCGCCACAGGAAGTGGTGATAGTAGGATTGTGTGAGCGCCTGTATGTGTGCAGGCAGGCATGTGTGTGTGGGTGTGTCTCGCTGAGGTTGTATGCTTTGAAAAGAATCCAGGCACACAGTATCACAAAACTGCCTTGCGAGCATAATGATGTTTCTTAATTTACACTGAACACCTTAAACTGATGCTCACACACACAGAAACCGAAGCCGCTCTGGCAGGAGTGTGAAGGGATCATTAGAGAGAGGGATTCCTCAGAACTGAGGTAGTCCAGTAAGATGTTGATGCAAATGAATACATCATCGCTCTGTCTCTCTGGAGGCAAGTGAAATCATGAGTGTGTGCTCACATATATGAGTGCACACATGATTGCCTTGAGTTTATTTCCTTGTCTATAATCACATTCGCAAGTTTCTACAATAATATACTATTCAACAGTATATTAAACCATATATTGCAGTATGTACAGGAGATACACATTTTTTCAGTGCAGTAAACATATATGCAATAAATGTGCAGCATGACAGAGTGTGTTTTATTTGGTACAAACTCTCTGCTACACAAATCTCAGGAGATGTGTAGTGGAGGGGAGGATGGATTGATGGAGAGGTGTTATTATTGGGGGACAGAGTGCCTTAATAGAAAATATCCGGTGGTGAGAAAATGCGAAGCTGCAGCACAGATAAATGATTTCCGCAGTGTGTTTTCTCTGGCAAGGCTCGTGTGTGTGAGTCTGACCAAATATGTTGCATGGGAAAGTTGCAGTCTGACTACGTGTCTGCAAACTAAGCCTTGTTGTTTTTGGATTGTGCGGAGATTTCTGTTGCTAAAACCGTAAGCGAAGCCAGTATCTTTGTGCGTGTGTCACTTTGCGCTCATGTTTGTGCGTCTGCTTATCCCAGGAAGAGGAGCTGGAGCGTTTGGAGCGGGAGTTTGCCATTCAGTCCCAGATTACCGAGGCAGCCAGGCGTCTTGCCAGCGATCCTCACGTGACCAGTAAGAAGCTGAAGAAACAGAGGAAGACTTCTTATCTGAACGCACTGAAGAAGCTCCAGGAAATTGAGAACTCTATCAATGAGTACCGGGTCCGCTCTGGCAAGAAGCCTACGCAGAGGGCGTCGCTTATCATAGAGGGTACTAATATACTCCTATTCACTACGGGGAAATCAGATTGTTTACATATCTCTTTTCTTCTATTAGCTGTAGTTGCACACATTGGTTAGTGAAGCTGACAAGTTTGCTTATTTGAGACGTCAAAGATTTGTAAACATGAGGCTTTTAAGCTTTTCGATTTTGTAATTGTACAATCTCTAACCTCTTGTCTTTGTTTCTCTGTGCTATAGAGGCCAATATTGGTTCTGAAGACAGTTCATTGTCTGACGCACTGGTCTTGGATGATGGTGAGTCTCTGTCCTTCACATTACTATTACAACTAATAATAATTATGTCTTGTGCTTTTAAAAAAAATTAATTATTTCATGAAGTGTTGAATTATCTTAATAGCTCCAACTTAATCGAATGATTACTCTATTCCAGATGATCCTCAAGTTACAGGTACTCCCACCTTCTCTCCAGTAGCATCGCCTCACAAGGGCCTCCCTCCTCGACCACCATCTCACAGTCGGCCCCCTCCACCGCAGTCCCTGGATGGCCTGCGACATCTGCACTACTCACGCCCTGACTACGATAAATCACCCATCAAACCCAAGATGTGGAGTGAATCGTCACTGGATGAGCCCTATGAAAAAGTCAAGAAACGCTCCTCTCATTCCAGGTATGAGGGAGTTTACCTTAACTAGCTTGAGCATAAAGCTAGTGTATATTAACCTATGTGTGTGAAGCTTCCCAATCATTTCAATCAAGTGTTAAACTACCACAAGTGCATTTAAGATTTAAGAAACTACAATTGCCGACTAAAAATACATGCCACACATGTGGTTTGACCACAAACTCAATAGAGCACATCATTCATAGGTTGCCTTTGTGAAAGGAGTATATAATTATGTAATAACGCTCATTTTAAATTCTGCTTATTTTCCTTGCCCCTTTGTCAAGTCACAGGCGTTTCCCAAGCTCTGGCAGTGCAGAAGCAGGGGGTAGTAACTCTCTGCAGAGCAGCCCCATCAGGAACCTCCCTCACTGGAATTCTCAGTCCAGCATGCCGTCAACTCCGGACCTGAGGACCCGGACCCCAAACTACGTACATTCCACTAGGTCGGTCGTTATACCTTCAATTGTTTACTGGTTATTTAGGACTGCACTAGGGTTCGCTTGGAAACCAATCGAGACCACCTCTTGCTAAATTTGCAATTCCATTAATTCTGTAGATCTGGTCGAGCCCAGCCCCTTTATTCAACTTTGTTTGTGATTCTGTGTCTCACAGGTCAGTGGACATCAGTCCCACACGTCTGCACAGTCTCGCTCAGCACTTTAGGAACCGCAGCTCAAGCCTTGAGTCCCAGGGCAAACTGTTGGTGCCCGACCCTGATGCACACCCGCACACCCTGGGCACACTGGGTAGCCCTGACTTCTTCCTGGTCCCAGGACGCAACTCCAATGGCTCTGACCCACTGGACGACTGCTCATCCTGCACCAGCCAAAGCAGCTCAGAGCATTACTACCCCTCTGGTGGACCCCCCGGCAGCAACCCCAACTACTCCACTCTGGGAGAGGACTCACCCTCCAAAGCCAGGCAGAGGCAGAGGCAAAGGCACAGGTAAGGGCCGGCTGTCTTTACACAACATCTTTTTTTGGCAATATGTACTATATATATGTTCTATATATGTACTAATATGTACATAAAGAAATGAACGGTTCTTTAGTGAGATTGCTGTATGTGTTGTCCTTTGTTATCTCTTCAGGTCGGCAGGTCACCTGGGTTCCTCTAACTCCGGCTCCATGCCAAACCTGGCAGCTAAGAACGGCTCTGGTGGAGGCTCAGGTGGTGGTGGGATGGGAGGGGGACACCATGGAGTCTACCTCCACAGCCAGAGCCAGCCCTCCTCCCAGTATCGCATCAAGGAGTACCCGCTATACGTGGAGGGCAGCCCCAACCCCGTGGTGGTGCGCAGCCTGGAGAGCGATCAGGAGGGCCACTACAGCGTCAAGGCCCAGTTCAAGACCTCCAGCTCCTACACGGCTGGGGGACTGTACAAGGAGGCCTGGGGGGGAGAGGAGGGAGGAGAGGGGAGCGGCCGACTCACGCCGTCGCGCTCTCAGATCGTACGGACTCCGTCATTGGGGCGAGAGGGTGGTGGAAGCGGAGGAGGGGGGAGGGCAGCAGTGTCTGAAGAGCTGCGGTGCTGGTACCAGAGGTCCTCAGGCAGCCTGAAGGATAGGAGTCACTCACATTCGGGGTCCACTTCCTCCGAGACAGGGTCACAGCAAGGCACTCTTGGACATGGTCGAGGGAGTAGAGTAGGAACACTCGCCAAGGGCTCACCAGGTGCGTCTTTTTCTTCATTTATTAACATTAAACCCTGTCTAATTTATCATGTGTTTTAGAGAAAAGCTTTACACTGTTCATGTTTATTTATGTTGACAAATATGTTGTTTATTTAGAGGTTCTAACAAAAAAACACAATGCCCCGTGTGAGGGTTGAACTCACGACCTTCAGATTATGAGACTGACGCGCTGCCTACTGCGCCAACGAGGCCTATGTTCCTGAAACTATTTTTGAGTTTTAAAATTTATTGACTGAAAACATTTGCATGTAATACAATTAGTGTTTTTGCTTTAAGTGATGCAAACGCTTAAACTTGTTCAACATTTTTTATTTTATTTTATTAGATTCACAATTAATTGAAAATGTAAAATAAATGACACACTTTGACTTCATTTGGTCAGTGAATGTTAATATAATGGGTTAGGGTTAGGCTCAAATTTTCGACCTTCAGACTATGCGATGGATGCGCCAACAAGGTTTATGAAGGTTATTGTGAGGTTCTAGCGACGACTGAGAACATTTGCTCATTCACTTCACAATTTGACATTTCTTTTTAATTCTAAATCAATACAAAATGTAAATTACTGAGAAACATTCTGGCCTTGTGGACTGAACCTTCGCAGACTTTGGTCACAAAACATTCACAACAAACCCACTCATTTAAATAAAAAATGCCACAGTTGGACTCTATAAATGATATAAGTATAAAGTATACATGGGTAGCCTGGAGTGTGTGGAAATCTGGACATTTTGATTAATCTCAAAACTGCGTTTGACTAGTCTATAGTAATACAGGACCTTTTCAAGTTAAATTACACATTGTGTGGACAAATGATGGAGATAAGAAAACACAATGCCCCGTGTGAGGCTTGAACTCACGACCTTCAGATTATGAGACTGACGCGCTGCCTACTGCGCCAACGAGGCCTACATTTTCCTGACATGTGACCTTTGTCTAAAATGACCCCTAAGCCAAATTCCTTTGCCGCTCACCTCACAGTAGCCTCTATCATGCGTGTTCGCTCTGTGTCTGTGTATCCATGTGTATTTGTCCCTTGTGTGTCTCCTCATGCTGCATTTGTTGTATCTCATTTAGCATAACTAACTGTCAGTTTTCCCCATAGCTGCATCCCCTCACAGCCAGAGGAGTATGACGCCCTCCAGCGAACACGCAGCCACACCCACACCCCCCTGTAGCCCACAGCACATCCTCAACTGGCAGAGCGGGTAAGAGACAAACCAACTCACACACACACACAGCAGCAGCCCGGACTGACAAGATGCTTGAATTTTACGCTAATTACGGACAAACTGCATCTTGGCTACTCAGCTTCTTCCTCCTAAACCTCACTCTAACATCCTCACAAGCTTTGATTGTCTGTTTTATCTGTCAGCTGATATTGTTTTACTCTGTTGAACTAATCCTAAAGAATGATTTTCATGTGATTTAGGGTTAACATCTATTTTTTAAACCTTGCTCATACTCAAATGATGTCCCTCCTCTTGACTTTTCATTCTATTCTGCTGTTTGTGTTTGTTTCACTCACGGCATCTTTATTCCTTGTTTCTTCACTCTTTTTCCTGTCATCTTTTCTTCATTGGAAATTCCTCTTATTACCTAATATTTGTCATTTCTTCCTCACCTCTCTCTGTCTGCACTAACCCTCCTTTCCTTGTGTGTATGTCCTCTCTCCTGGTTTAGAGGCACAGCAGACAGCTCTCCTACTGAGGACGTCTGTCAGTCTCCCCCTCAGCCCAGCTCTGATGCATAGAGGTACTGTCTGTAGTCTAAACCTACAGTGTACTGTTCAGAAGACACAGCAGCAGCATAATAGAGAGAAAATCACCTTGAAGCAAAAGATATTATGTGACAGCAGTGCCTAATTTACTCACAATTAGACTTTTATTTTTAGAAAGCTGACCATGCACAAGTATTACGCACTCATGCGTCATTACTAGTCGCTTTCATCATCAACTGTGGGGGGCTGACAATGGGGAATTTGGACAATTTCTTGCTCTTCGACGGTGGCGGTGCCTGTGTAATGTACTCCTTCTTTGGCTGCATCTGTATCTGACCTCTGCATGTGCTCTGCACTGTGCTCTGACACCGACACTGTGGCTAATCCCTTACAGGATCTACTAATAGAAATACTTAACCATGTGCTGTATGCGATGTAACAGAAAACATTCTTTAACAAAAAGAGTCTCAAGAGTAGATGAAAGCTTGACACCATGTTGATTAGTGTTTATTAAATGTCTCTCTGAAGTCAGTCTCATCCTGGTGTGTGTCTTCCTCTGCAGGTCTTTCAGTGACAGCTGTTTTCTCAGCAGCCCCCTTTGCTCAGAGCTGGCCGATGTGCAGTGGTACGGACACGATAAGGCCAAACCTGGAACCCTGGTCTGAGACCTTCCTATAGGGCCAAGAAAAGTCCCATTGCCCTCTCCTACTGCCTCTCCACTGTCCCTCACTACTACCCATCGACAACCAACAACCTCATCCCTAAGGCCCTACAAATACCCTGCCCTGGCGGACTGGACATGAGCCTCCCTCCTCCTTAAATCCTGCCCTTCACCCAGCTCACCACCTCTTTATTATGCCCCTCTATCACAGCTGGACAGGGACACACTCGCTGGGCTCTGAAAAAGGGTTGATTTCACAGGACAGACTGAGAAGTGCCACCTCAGCTGTTGAACTGTTGCCCTGCAGCACCACAGAGCCCGTTCTTTACTCACCCTCTGCACACAAGCAAAGGGGCAAGGGGGAAAGGAGCGATGGGAAGGGAGAGCCCAGAAAAATATCAAACATACAACTTAAACTCAACAGAACCAACATCGGACACACCAGGATCTGTTTCATATCTAGTCTTTGGTCCCCATACCTGAACTAACTCCAGTGCACTGCCACCCAATCAGAGGATACCTGCTGGATTTGAGCCACCAGTTGAAAAAAAACAAAAAAAAACATTTCCAGGCCCAAATGAACTGTGTTGGATTTCATTATTCCCATTAATGTTGTTTGTCTTTTTTTGTTTATTTGTCCCTGCATATTTATAAGAAGAGAAGATGACACAGACTTTTCAAAAAAAATCTGGATTAAACAACATTTAGATGAGAAATTCAACTCCTCTCAGTTCAACCCACAACCAAAGACAACTTACTGGATTGACTGGTCACGCCAGGGTCCCTGGGCTGGTGCCCCTGCAGAAGAGTGACCAGTCAACTGTATGAGAGTGAATTCACAGAGACAATGTCAGGACGGTTTATGGGACTCTATCTGGGATATTGATGAGGACTATAGCAATAACAAACTGTGTACAAGTATATGAACTGGTTTGAATCTACAGAGTGAATTGAAGCAGGCATTTTGCCGTGTTCTCGGCCTTGTGATGCTTGGAGTAAAAGCTCATTAGTGCATCATAGGGAGAATTTGGAGTTGTAGTTATTGGGTTTGGCATTAATCTATGCTTATTTCAGTGACTTCATCATTCATGTTCATTTAATGTCTTTTCAAGATTTCTCTGTCCACATGTTTGTCCACATGGTGCACTGTGATCAGTGAGAGAGTGGGTGGGGGGGGTGAAGGGTCATTCGGGGGTGTTAACATGGCCACATCAAATCACGATTACTCCAACAGTTGATGTTGCCTGTAGTTTTGAAACAAGACATTCTGGTTCCAACTTTTCACATTTTTCATTTTCACCCCTGAAAGTAAAATATTTCTGGCTGTTGACATCTGTTTGCGTTACTTGTGCTTGATATTGAGGCTGTTCAGTGATAAATCTCTATAGTGAATCATCTTTTCCATCACAAGTGTCTCTTCTTCTCCGTTGGTCTTGGCTCTAAAGCGGTTCTCGCCACCCTGAGTATCTGTCAGTCCCCTTTTGTAGCACTTCGCTTTCTCGTATTTCTGACCATCTCTTCAGCATGACAGCAACATCCTGACTGAACACACACAGTCTGAACCCAATGCCTGCTAGAACACAACACCTCATATTATGCATAATCAATCATGAGTACAGGTTTATCAGTGCCAAACATGTTGGTGCTTTACATTTGTACTGTAATTCAGCACTGGAACAGCCACTACTTCAAGCTACAAACAGTAAATCCCCACAGTCTATAGCCATTGTATGAAACAGCAGCAGACACTCAGACTTCTCTATGATTTGGCTACAAGCGTAGTAGGAATAATTTAAATGTACTTTGAAAAGCACAACATTAACAGTGTCTATGAGGGCTGGACCTACAATCAGTGTGTTCTCATTCTCACTCTCAATATTTGAATAATGAGTTGCATCAAAGTGCATAAGAGGAAACTAGGAAAGCTAGAACCACGGACTATGTGTTACACGCTAGTGCTCTTTTTATCAGTACCAACATGTGTATGAATTTCAGGTCTACAATAATAAATACCCTCACTGTCAGGGCAGAAGAGAAGCCATAGCCAGAACTGAAACAAACTATTCATTAACCCTCCCAAATGGAGATAATTATTTTCTCACCAATCAACAATCAGACCTTCAGAACAGGGTTATAAAAGCACATCTGGTTTTGTAAGAAGGAAGTAGAACTCTGCATGTTTTAGCTGTATCTAAATCAATTTCCCTCATCTTTCTCTAACCAGAGTTTATGTTTAGAATTGTTGTTTCATTTTTGCACAAAATCTGAATGAATCAGACGTTAAAGATTATGACTCTACACGTCAGTGATGGAGAGAAGGGGACATGTTTTTAAGCACCATTATGGCTGGATGAATGGTGTAAAAAAGGACATGACTCGAATATGACTTTTTAATTTTGCCACACGTACGTTTAGGGCATGACTCCTTTCTTCAGCGGGTAGTCTGGCAACTTCACCTTATACACGCAACACACGCTGAAGGAAGGCATCTTGCCGAAACGTCCGTGTGGCAATGTTAACAATTCAAATTGGGAGTGCTTTCATAATCTTTACTTTTCTTTATCATCTACATTCAGGATCCAGTAACCAGTCTTTAAAGTCTAATCGTGAGTTGAGCGCGTTGTCTTAAACTTTAATGGATAAATGGTGTAACATGTTGTATGGCGTGGGAGGAATTGGTACGCATCTTGTCCCTGTCCCACAGTGTTGTGTTTCCTTTATCCACTGACACCAGCTGTTGTTATCTGCCACTTTCTGGACTATTTAAATAAGGTTTAGCCCAATCCCTGCATGGTTGGTTCTCCAAGAGTTATCCACCCATGCCTGGTCAGTCTTTACCCAGGATTGGAACCAGCACTCCCTGGTTACCATCTTATAGAAATGAATTTCTCTAGTGTATTCAAGTCACCTCTTAGAGTACAAGTTAGACCCGCTTTGCTCACTCAAAGTCTTTGCTCACTGTGTGCTAAAGACACAATCCCATGCATGCCCTGCAGACCCACTGACAAATAAAGACCCCAAAGATATTCAGCAGACTTCAGACTTCTATAACGCAAACATTAGCACGTCTTTGCTCCATAGTGTTTCCTCGCTCCGCAGAAACTCCCATCTTGACCTTGTGGTAATCTCTGACCTCTGAGCCCGATGTGAAAAAGTGTGACGTCCTCTCCCTCTGTAGCTCCAAACACCATATTTTCTGTGCTCCATAGAAATGTATGAGGTTTTTGTAATACTCCAAGAGAAATGAACTAACTCTTTTATCAGTCTTTTCCTGTATGTACGGAGGGGCACTGTAAGGTTTTGTGGGGTTTTTAACATTCACATTCATTGTTTTAACAATGTTCCATTTTGTATGAACCAGTATTGTTTTTGTTTTTTTTAGTTCTGACATTGTAACAACCCTTTCAGGTGCTACAAAATGACCAGTTACTGCTTCGTCACGTAGGATCTAGACATCTTCATTGTTATCAATAGATTCAATTACCAGATGTGCAAAATGAAGCTTATTTTAACAGACAGTTTAATAGTAGAACACTTCCCCTACCAGACAATAGAGCATGTAACTTGATTTTATCAGTTCTGTTCAACTGTAACAATGCATTAAAGGTGTTGTAGAAAAAATGTGGAATTGATCAAAAAAATAACTGAATTCCACAGTTAATTTATTCTTTTTTCTATTAAAAATTTGTATAGTAACTTTACATTTTTCAAAACTGTGTTGTTGGAAATTGATGATGAATTTTCAAGATGAGAAGCAGTGGTGGTTCTTGAGAGTAAAGAAAAATAAATTATTGATGAATGTTCTCAAGATTATGCCTTTGTCTGTTTTGTTTTTCTCTCTTCCGTTCTTTAAAATGAAAAACATGAAGATATTTAGACATCCACTCATTGCCAGGTGGCTCAGATCAAATCCTTCCAGGCCGGTCTGCTGAAAGGTCAGAGTATCAGTCTGACTTATCAAAGAGGATCCCCTCGTGTAGTCACCACTTCCTCTCCTCCGGACACACTCACTCGCTTGTCATCACATCCAGGCCTCAGTCACTTCCCTCTTACACTCTGGCCTCCAAGAGAAGGAGAAGAAGGATTTCCTGTGGAGTCAAAAGGAAGATACACTCCAGAGATAAAAGCTATTACTCATCACCCAACCACGAGATTAAACAGCTGCACAAATGCATCTAGGCAGGCTTTATGTCACACATTTTGTCGCTTTTGGTTTTGCAGGCCACTTATTTCACGTGTTTGACTGCTACCTCTGATCACGCATGACAATCTCTCTTTGTGTAAATTCAGCATTCAAGTGTACTGGCAGGAGATGCAGACATCTGAAGAAATGGATTCTTATCATAAAACACTACACAGACTACAAACACAGACAAACAGTAGTTTAGATACTTTACCACACAGAACAGCAACAGGAATCAGTTGTCAGTGCCTGTGTGGACACCCAACCTCGTCATCCTGCTTCTTTTATTCTCCTTCTGTGTCCATTTACTAATGAATCCCATGTTTCTCTTTGTACTCGGTGTGTTCCCATAGCAGCTCTCCCAACCAGGCAACAGCTGGAAGCTGTTAGCCAGACATGCCGTGAGAAACTAGCTCCTCTGTGATTTTTTTTCCCTCTTACAAGTCTGTTTGTGTGCGTGTTTGAGTGTGTGTGCTTGCTATAGGAGCGGTGTATGACCTTGCTTTATATCCTTAATGAAATCCTCCATCATTTAAATCCTCCACACACCACATCCTTCACTGTGTCTGTACTCTATGAACTGTTGGACATCTATCCTTGTGAGGACCATAAAAGTGAGGACATTTTTGCAACATTATGGCATTTTGTTAAGTCCCTTAAGGGACAGTTTTAGGGCTGGGACCTTGTTTTAGGGTGAAGTTAGGGTAAAAGTAAAAGGGAATTAGTCAGTCCAATTGAGGAGATTAACGCAAGATTAGTAAAACAGAACATTTATTTACACTCAATGATCATTAAATTAAAACAGTGAATTGTCTTGAGAAAGACCAAGTGTGGTAGAAAGGTTGGTAGTTAAATCATTGCAGCTTAGTTATCTTATCTTCAATATACCAGCACCTAGTCTTGGGTGTACAAGTCAGCAGACAACTCTTCCAAATTCAAATTTGTATATTTGGCAACAGAAGAGAAAAGGTTTCATCATCTATTCTTAAACTAAACAGAGCAAGTTGATTTGTGGATCAGACTGTGCAACATGAACAATCACTGGAAATGCTGCCCTCTAGTGTTGAGCACAGAGCAGCATCTGTGAAAATGAGGAAAATTGGAAAACTATAATCAGTTTTAACAATGTAAGATAATGAGAGTGGTCAGCTGTTAAAACATGCATATTTTTTTAGTTTGATTTAATTAATCAATGCTGTGCGTTGTAAACACCATTGCTTCTTTAACATGCTGTTTATTCTGTGTAGGCTTTAACTGTGCTGTTGCAAAGTGAATTAAAATGTCTTTTTCTGGGAATCCCAAGGAGAAGTGATACTTTATCCTCGGTCAGGTGACATGATAACATTTCACAATATTTAAAGCAATTTCCTCAATCAGGATTGCACAAACTGTTCATAGCAGCCATACAGACTCTGATCAACGACAGTAACTGAGTTTACAAAAACGCTGTGCAGGAGTGTGTCGTCTCAGGTCTTTGAGTTTACAGACTGAATTCCACTTGTTCCAGTAGAGGCCCGTTGGTTTCATCTGGATCCTGACCACAAAAGAGCAAAATAAAATGTAGGCCCCATTAAATCTGACAATGTATGATAATGTTGTGCTTTTTTTTAATTAGGTATCTCTGATTTATTTCACTGGAAGAGAACAATTTCCCACAAAACATTTCATAATCTGTCATCATCACAGCAAATCAGCTGACAGAGTTAAACTGTATTCAAAAAAAAAGGTATTTCATCAAATTGTAAATGTCCGAACCAAAGCAACCATGTTAATGTTTAACCAATCTCTCTCTTATGCCCACATTATTTTTGAACATCCTACCCTACAATATTTACCTGTGAGATGCGGCTGTAGGCCCTAATATGGGGAGAACTGTAGCGTCGCAGGCCTCTCAATGACAGGAAAACTATGTAGACTGACGCCAGAAAACACTGTACAGTAAATGCTACGGAGCTCCCCTTTGCAACATATGAACCAATACGCTAGTTCGAGAAATGGGGAGAAAGTAGGGAGGACAGGTATTGGTGAATCTCTTGAAAAGAAAACCCAGAATAATCTTTATGCAATGTCCATGTTATAAATGAACTACAGAATTACCTGTTGGTTTGAGTTGAGTGCGACAGGCTGTGTAGACCTGAGGCTGTTGGCCAGGAGCGCAGAGAAGCCAAACAGCAGACTAAAGAGGTTCAGACCCATCAGAGCGATGATCTGTTCAAGATTAAAGCAAAAATAAGCGAGGCAGCTGATGAGCAAAAAAAAAAGCTACATTGGAAATGATTACACAAAGTGTTTACCTTTAATTTATTAGCTTTCCTCTGAACCTCTATCGCCAGACACCCAGCAGCCACATACTGTAACAACACAAACAGTTATGAACCATTTGACTCTCTCTCTCTCTCTCTCTCTCTCTCTGTCGGGAGGTATATCTGTCTGAGTGTATATCAGTTGAAGCAGATGTGGACTCACAAATAGGCTTGACCACACAGGGATTGTCATGGAGACGGAGCAGTTGTAGCTCACACATGCATGGGTGACTGTGGCTAGTATGCAAGCTAAGGCACTGAGAACCTGCACCACCTGAGGGGAAGCACATGTTATGAAGCAGGCCGACAGTTTAATAGCTTAAAAAAAAACAAAGATTTGGACAATCACAAGGAAGGAGCATCTCACCCCAGAGACTAATAGTCTGGTGTTAACCACAGTCCCAAACCAACGATGAATCCTGCCATTGAGTAGCTCGCTGGGATTGGTAACCGGGCTCGGTGGGTCGGTTGAGGGTGTCTCCTTAAAAAACACCTGGTACAGCCCCTCCTGGAACATGTTCTGCGTCATCTGTTGCAGAGGAAAGAGTTAACTTGGAGGAAAACAAAATGGATGTTGAAAAAGAATCCGTCACATTACACAACTTTGATTCGTATTTCACACTTGATTTCAGTCTATGTGGCTGCTTACCTTCCCCAAATGTTGAAAAGCTTTCACTCATTTATCCACAGGCCCTCATATCAACAGAAAATGTCATGTAGCTGAAATAAAAAACATTTAAAGGGATCGTTTTCTCACTGCTGCTGTTATTCCTCAGTGTAGGGCAGCAGATCCAGGGGGTCAAAGTTCACTCGAGTTGGGTGATAATGACTGGTTGAAGTCCACTCTTGAGGAAGTGATACAGGGGGATCATTGGCCATGACTAAAGAGCTTATCAGACTGTAGACAAAGGTTACTGTGACATCAGAGGATTGGTTTCATTTTAGAGAAAGATTGAGATTATACTTTGAGTCTTAACTCCATTATCCACTCTCATATATAAACATAAAGCTCATGACATCCATATACAGTACAAGAAGCAAAAATAAATACTAGTTTGTATAATACACAGAATTCCCCAAGTTTACAAATAAATGTGAATCAAAACTTAAACACATTCGCTTATTAACAACAAAAAAAGAAACGAAAAAATATAATGAGAATATATGACAAATAAGAGCAAGGATATTAGAGAACACACGATAAGATGTTATGAAGGTAAACATAAGATAACATATTAAAATATGTAAAAACAAGAGAGGATTACAAAGATAATACAGAACACCTGGCCTCTTTGGAAGGTCTTATTTTGATTTCATTAAGGAATTCCTCCAGATGTCCTGCATAATATTTAATTTGTGAGATATGAATCAAATCAGCCAGCCAGCAGGCTACACACCAATCCATGATTTTTACAAAAATAATATCACTGCATCATTCGATGTTTATTTTTGAGATAATTCTTCACACATGCGGTCATGGAGTCTGATATACGTCCCCTCTAACTATGAGCTCACCACAGGCCTGCCACTGCTGTCAGCTGCCTGGTATACACACAGTACCCAACTCCATCACTTCAAATATTGTCAACTTTTACATTAATGTAAAGCAGTTTTCAATAATTCATGACTTAAAATTCCAGTACCATTAGTGACGGAAGCTGTTGCTCAGAGTAAATAATGTTTACTTTTGTTTGGTGCAATCAGATTCTGGCATAAAAGAAGTGTAACAATAATATGACATCATGGAGACAATAATGTGTGACACATTTGATGTTCAGTATGTTTGGGACATGTATATTATTAAATATCCTTTAGTAGGGAAAAGAAGGTTGTGAGATAGATGTTTATAGATGAGATGAAAACAAAAACTTAAACAGCAAAAAATAGGACTGAAGTGTAATGAAATCACGATTAATTGCATTCTGCAACTTAGCCTTTTCATTCAAATAGCACAACACCAACTGTTTTGTATAATGAAAAAATAAAAATAAAATCCTCAACAATGTTAACAAATAAAATCAAACTTTATTTGTTAAGCACAGTTTTAACGTAGTCATAAAACGTGTAAAAACAAGGTAAATTACATTAAGAAAAGGATAAAAAGCCCAACAAATTTAAATAAAGACTCTTCTGAGAATGTTTTATTTGAGAAGTATTAGTCAAATAATTTAAGAGCAGTAGCTTTATTACCAACCTGGGATTTTAACAACAGTGCTGATATCACTTGTGCATTTATTTTTGAGATAATCTCTTCACAGATGCCAACACAAAAATAAACCTTTATTGATTCCCAGAGGGGAAATTCAGTTGTTGCAGCAGCACACAAACAGCAATAGTACAGATAAACAGAGAAATTAAAATACATAAATAAGAAGAGTTAAAAAAAACTAAACTGAAATAGTAATCTCTACTCACTAATAATGGAATAAAACAAAATAGCTGAGGTGCAGTTTGATGTTAGCACCCTGTGACTACGAGCTCCACCACAGGCCTGCCAACCCCTAATGTTGTTCAAACTCACTTCTGCAGTTGTTTCTAACACATTTACTTTTACTTATATCAGCTTAAAAAAATCCATAAGTTAGAATTCCAATATTACTTGTGATTAAAGCTGTTGCACATCACAGAATAAATCATGTTCACTTTTATTTGTGCAATGAAGTTTTGGGCATTAATAAAGTGACATCATCACCGTTAGCGCAGGACACACATACTACTATAAAATATCGTTTAGTTTGTAAATGTCATTGTTTGCATGCAGATTTCCAGCAATGAACAAAGCCAGGAGAGTTCAGAATGACACATGAACAGAGCATGAGCATTTCAGCCAAAAAGCCGCAGAAGGCAACAGAAAAAGATCCACGTCAGACCCATTCTGTAATTCCTGGCAGTGTTTTTGTGTCATCATCCTCATCCATCCCCCCCATGTACAGGTCAGCCAACCTGCTGAAACGTGGTCCCCAGAGGGCCAGGCTCTGAAAGTCCTGCTCCTCATCCGAGTCTGAGGAGTTGATTGAACTGAGTGACCCTGCGTCTGAGCCAACACCCTCATAGTCAAACACCAAAAGACAGTCATAAGGAGGAGCTGCGGGGTCGCTGTCTGCAGCATACACGCTCTAGAGGGAACCAAGGAAACATATTACCTACTGAAAGTTATAGCACTCACAAACACACAACAAATATTCCACCGATACGATCTTTACACTCGTATACGCCGACATTATTCTGGTATAAAATTCAACATCACTCACATCCTCAATTAATTTGACAATGTCTTCATTGTCTTGGAGTTGTAGGCGATTGCATGGCCGGCTCTGGACAGTAGGAAACACATCAGTGCAGAAGACTTCAGGACGATTATCAAGCCCTCTGTGGAGCTGGCTCAGGTCATACTCCTAAAGAGAGAAAAAAAAAAGGAGGAAACAGATTAACTAAACAATTAGAAGGAAAAAAAATCTGACTTTGGTATGACTTAAGATTTAACAGGAGGGGACAATGTGATCTGATCTATAACCACAGCATGTCTGCAGTGTGTGTTATGATTCCATCCTCTGTTTTATCTGCCTCATGTTGCATCGCTAATGGTATCTC
Source organism: Bovichtus variegatus (assembly GCA_943593645.1). NCBI lineage: Eukaryota > Metazoa > Chordata > Actinopteri > Perciformes > Bovichtidae > Bovichtus > Bovichtus variegatus. Next base: position 13,753,500 of record CALSCE010009442.1, read on the forward strand.
CTGTTTCTCCACACGTGGTTGCTCCTCCTCCACCTACCAGTTGCCCTCAGTGAGCTTCCCACCTCTGCTAATCACTGGATCAATCAACTTCCTGCACACCTTCAGCCAACATTCCTCCCTTTGTTTTGTTGTCGTAGGTATCCAGTCATTCTTCTGTCTCGTCCGCGTGCCTTAGATTTCTTGACAACAAACAAGACACCTGACAGTGCAGATATCTTGCAACGGCTGCATTAAAACTTCCTGCACCTACCCGGTCCTCTTCGCCTCCTCCCTCCTCATCGTAGCAGAAGATGTGGTCTCTGGGTACGTCTTCGAGGAGAGGGACATCCTTCTCCAACCTCCTCCTCCTCCTCCTCCTTCTCAGCAACAGCAGCAGCAGCAAGAGCAGTACTGTGGTCAACAGAAAAAATCTGAGCATCAAAAGACCTAAACAAATTCACAACATTGGTTGAATAAAAAAAGACTTACGCAGAAGACAGAAAATTGCTCCCATAACTGAGGTAACGAGAGAAGAACCGCTCAGACGAGGGGCAGAGCGCGGGATGAAGCAGGTAGAGACAGCTCCTTGACATTGGCACACTTCTACGTCCAGTGTGCTGTCTTGGTAGATCATTTCAACATCATAAATACGCATCAGCACGTAATAGTCCCCAGGTGACAAATCCCGCTTGGGAGCCAGGGCCACCACGTTACCTGCAAGGGGAGGAAAGATGTACAAAATACTTGAGGAGTGCTCGTTCTGAGTCATTTCTGAGTATTTGTTAACATGTCATATCACAGTTTCAGCACGAGATTCAAATGTTGAAACTTTGCAATTAGTAGTTGTCATTTAAATGACAATTTATACATTATTTACTGCTGTAATGAGCTCTTACTTGTGGAATTGGTGCTAATAGTCCAGTTGGTCCTGTGCTCTCCTTGAAGCTCCACAGTAAACGGCCCAGCATGACCAGGTCCGTCCAGGTCCACTATATCCAGCAGGGCAGGAAAAGAGTCAGTATTGCATAGACTGGCTCTCCTCTGCTTGATCACAGGACGATGGTCATTCACATCTAATAAAGTCACAACCAGAGTACCTGTTCCTGTCGCTGGGACGGTATCTAGAAGAATGAGAAGAGAAAGGTTATTGTTTGGCAAATGGGTCAGAAGGTTGTGACAGTGTTGTCAGGTAAGACCTAAAGTATAAATGTACCATTGTCGGAAGCCGAAACTAGGACCGTGTATTTGCTGTCTTTGACATAATGTGATTCTCTGTCCATGTTGCTTTTAACTTTGACTAATCCTGAGTCTTTATCAATACTCAGCCACCTGGCAGTGTCATTATGTAGTTTATATCTGAAAAAAGCAAGAGACACAACCTGATCAGAACTAACACATGCATATAAACACACTACATGTATACATACTGTGGCCACATGTAAACAATATGTTGTTATTATTACCTAATGCTTTGTTTCCTGGCTGTGTCTGCATCCCTCGCTCTGAGGTCGGTCACAGAACTCTCTGTTTTCTCATCCTCTGGGATGCTTACATGGATCTCTGCTGGACTGAAAACAGGAGGCTCGTTCTTGTCCACGACGGTTACAGTGACCGTGGCTGTCGAGGTTGACACCTGTTCAGAAAACGGCGCCTCATTCGTCACCACCACCAGCAGGGTAAAGACAGGAACGCTCTCAAAATCCAGCCCCTTGGAAGTGATTGAGAGCAAGGAAAGTAAGATAAAGTACTCTGCATGTTGAGGAAAACAACAAGACGTACTAATAAGAAATTGACAGGGGTTTCCTAACCTTGGCTGTTTTGAGGATTCCCTCCATTTTACTGGAGCCTGCGGTGATGTTGAAGTCTCCCGCCTCGTTGCCTTTAATTATTGTGTATTTGGTGTTAGCATTTGGAGATCCTGGCTCATCATGGTCAGTGACTGTTAGTCTTAATACCTCCACTCCAACCTCATTCTCAGGGACTGATGTGGATAACTGGGGAGGGGAAAGCATGGAACTGTATTCAATGCAAATTGAAGATTAAACCTATTTCAACATTGTTATGAAGTGGTTGGGCATCACTCACAGATGTGACGGTGAATTTTGGAGCATTATCGTTGGCGTCAGTGACACTGATGAGAACAGTGCAGGTGGTTGTGAGCCCCTCTCCCTCCATATCAGCAGCTTCAATAATCAGCTTGTACTCTGGCTGAGTCTGACACAGGACAGTGAGTTACAATAGGAACGAGAAAGTCTTGTAAAGAGATGAGTAACGATTAAATTACCTCTCTGTCCAGTCCACCTGCCATCACACTGATCGTTCCACTCACTGGGTTTACGGCAAACGTGTCCTCTGTGGGCATCTGAGCCTTTATCCTATACCTAACTATAGCATTGTTTGTCTGTTGGTCATCTTTATCCACTGCTGTCACCTTTATGACCGAGTCACCTGTTGAAGACAACAATACAATAGTGACTATTAGGACTCGAAATTCACATTTTTGTAATTAAAGTAAAGTTTGGTGAATCCTTCTCTCACCACTGTCAGCGCTTTCTCTCACTCTGCCATAGAAAGGGTTCTGAGTGAATTTTGGAGCATTGTCATTCTGGTCAATAACATTGATAATGAGCTCCATCGGCTCCTCAGCCTTAATACCCTCATTCATTGCATGGGCCCACAGCTGTAACACACACAATGTATATTCAGAGCAGTAGTCGTCCATAAGGATAAAGACACAGTTATGAGATTAACTGTGAAAAGTGAGATTGTGCTTCTTCTTCTTTTTTTTTTAGCTCACAGTGTATTTGGCTGTTTTCTCCCTGTCCAGTGGCTGTGTCACATACAGCACCCCAGCTCGCCGGTCGACAGTAAAAACACCCTCAGGGGGCTGATCAGCCCCTGGTCCACTGATTCTGTAGGTTATCGCCTGATTTTTCTCATTGCTTGACTTGATCTAAAGCCCAATTATACAGATATTTCAGTAAAGACAGCTTTAGCCACAGCAAATACATTTAGTGAATATCCATTTGATTTCAATTCAATTTGCTTAATACTCCTTTAGTTACCTTCACCATGAATTTGGGATATGGACCCCTGACATTTTCTGGAAAGTTAACTGCTGGAATAACCCACTCTCTCTTCTTCCGTTTCAAGCGGCCAGACACGTGAGAAAACTCAAAGGTGGGGAGCGGCTCGAGGCCCACGCCAGAGTTGTTCTGTTAGAATCAAAAGTCCCCATGTCAAGTCAGATATATGATTTCAATCGAATTAATAAAACACGTTTAAAATTACAAGGTGACCTCCAAATGTACCTCTATATTTGTGCTTCTTGTGATTTCCTTATTTGACCTCTTGAGTCTGTCGATTCTGTTGTTCAAGCTGCATGGCGGAATAACTGCTGCAGCCAGAAAGGCCAAACACTGAGGAACAAACATTATTAAAACATCGTCCAATTGAAATATATCACCACATACTGTAACATTTAAAAATACTATAATGATAGATATAATGGGAATGCTATACTGTGTGGGTGTAGGGAGGCGTAAATGTTTCATATTTGAGCATTAAACAGTATAGTCTAAAAGTATTATGAACTTTGTTTATAGTGCACTTTTCAAATACAGGATTATTCAATCTGAACATACTGTATATATTTTGCTTTTCAGTAGAGAAAAACAAACTAAGAGCTGTTCAGACAAAGTTACAATTCAAACAATAAATGAAGACAAAAATATATATCTAGTGACAAACAATAATTAAACATTATACATATAAAATGATATACAGGTAAGCCAAACAATAGACAGTCTTGTGACTGCAGGAAGAATTTACAAGTTATAGTGAGCCAGTCACCACAGAAACTGGCAACTGAAGAAAAAAAACGTACCGTATTACACCATCTTTTAACACTCACCTGGACGTGGCACAGCAAAAGGAGCAGCCTCAAAGTCTTTCTGCTCGTCGTCATCTCCTTCAGTGAGGAAAACCTACGGATCGGTTCTCCTCCGTCACTGGACTGGGTCTGCTGCTTTGTTCCAATGGCAGCCTGCCAACTTTGTGGCATTTACTAACCCACCTTCAGAGTTCCTCAGTCAGTTTGATTCATGTATCATCTTCCAGACTCAGTACTATCAATATTTGTTCTATTAGCTGCTGGTGGCTATAGTAATCGTCTGCAGCTGTGCTTTTCTTTGCTCCCAATGGCGCTAACTGTTTGATTTTATCAGTGAAAGGCTGGTGAATAAACAAAGACGGTATGACCTCAGGCACTGTCAGCCATGCAGGTGTGTTTATACACTCCACTCTCACCTTTTGGCCAGTGTAGGGCTGCACCTCTCTGACAGTAGCAGTGTTTACACAACACTTGAGGATCAGATTGACTCCTGTGACACTCAGCACTAATATGTTAGCACAGTTTATTTTGCACACTCTGTTTTCCCACACAGCTTAAGATGTAAAACTACATTTCGTAAAGCGCAAGTTGGCGTCTGTATTTAATTTGATTCACTTTTCAATCCAAATGTCGCTTTGATTAAAAACACACAAGCGAAAGAAAATAATTGTATCCATTGTTTAATGTGAAGCTTCTGGGCCTTTGAGTGGAGTGTCAACATAATCACATCTAATAACTACACTGCAGACATTTACACCACATTAAAAACTATACTTCACAACTTACACGTAGGAAAACAGCCAAGTAAGACAAAAAGGTCACAGATGAGTTGTTCGAAACAAATTGTGCAAGAAAGATAAAAACAACAAAAAAAAAATTCAGACAGGTAACAAAGTGAGTGTCTGCATTATTCTGTAGCATAGTAATTACTGCCAACGTTTCCATTGTTAACATGCAACTCAGGTGATGTCTAAAATAAATCCATCATGAATACACTGATGGATCAAAAGCGTTCTCCCACAAAATCTGTATTTTGACCTGATAAATACTACAATTATGAATATGTAACCTATGTTAAGTCCATGAAACAGTGGTTCTTTACTTGTACTTGTACATAAAACAACACTGAAAACTGTCCTTTCATTTAAAAAATATGTAGAAACCAATGTATGTAACAGGTTGTAATGACCATCCTTGTTTGTCCCAAAAAAAAAAAAACAAGATAAAACAAAAGACAGCCTGGAGTAAATGTTGACTATGAGATGAACAGAGCTGAATGCTATGAGATGACTTCTGTTAGCTATGTTGAGGTCTGGCCAGGTCAGAGTTCAGATACACAACAGTAGCTGTGATATCGTCCCTGTACATTCTAGCTAGGTCCTCTGGCAAAGAGAGCATACAGGCCAGCCTCTCGTGGCACAGTTCTCCATACTCCCCAGTGCCAAGAGCATGCCTGATGAGGTGCGTAGCGGCGTTGGTGTCTAAAGCAGGGGAGTTACGGGCCTGGCGTTTCAGCAAGAGTTCATGCATCTGACCCAATTTCATCTGCCTCTCAGATGGAGAAACGGGAGCCTGGAAAAAAGAAAGAACAGTTTGAAACTTAGTATTCATTTTGTCAGCTTTTTATTTTTATTTAGTCTTAGCCCTGTGTCAAATGTTCTAGTTAGTTTTTTTTTATCATATTAAGTCTTCATCTTGTTCATCAAGTTTTAGATGACTAAAAGTCAGGGAAAAAAAACAAAACATTAAACATTTCAGTCAATCAATTACAATATTTTGTCTCCTCTTTATTCCAACAAAAATAAAAGAGATTGTGTTAAGTTTTTTTATTTTTATAAACTACATTTTAGTTTTGTCAACAATATTGAATGTTGATATAGTCACAGTTAATAATGACATTAGTGACATCTGATCTTAATCATGGAAAAAAGGTTGTTGACATGTTAAGTCATAGTTTAGCCAAATGAACACTGCTAGAAACCATTTTATTAGGATAAGTTTAAAATATAAAAACCAAAAACATTTTTTTGCAAGGTTTAAAAAGGTGAAATGTGTGTTCTGGGAATCAGGGTAAATCAATACATGTCACTTTGAGTCCACACAAACCTGTAGGTGAATCCCACTCAGGTGCTCTCCAACGAGTCGTACGGCCTCCTCGTTCCCTAGTTCATCCCACAGCCCGTCGGTGCCGAGGATCAGGAAGCGGTCCTGAGGTCTCAGCTTGTGATGGGTTATTTCGGGAGCCACATCCAGATAGGGTGGAGTTAGGTAGTTAGGTAGAGTGTACTGGTACAGGTCGAGAGAGTCCAGGTCGACTTTAGATTCCAAGCTGTTTAAAATGCTCTGCTGCAACTCATGGCTCCACTTAAACCTTACGTCACCAAAACCACGCAGGGGCATCAGAACCTGACAGCACAATAAAAGCTTAGGACCAGTGACTTGTTTTCTAAACTCATTGTATATTGACTGTCAAGTGTTATAGAACTCTCACCCCAAGCAGTCTGTCTTCTGTGACCACTGTGTCTCTCTCTGAGGGCGGATGCAGGGCCTTGATCCGCTCCATTTCAGCCTGGTTCTGTGAGTTGTGGTCCTGGGACAGTGGCAAAGCGCTCCATGAACCGTCCTCCTCCAGCACCCCCAATACTGCTCGGCAGTCACCGGAATTCGCCACGTGGATCTCGTCTGTGCCAATATGAGCCACGCAGCCAGTGGAACCGGAAAACGCAACCTGGACAGATGATGGTGCATGTGTATCAGAAATGTGTGATCTTGAATACACTGAAGCAGGAAAGAAAAGTGTGTGTTGGTACCTGGATGGCTGTGCTTTTCATCAGGTCATTGGAAAGAGGGACTTGAGCCTCCAAGGAGATGTCAGCGTCGAGGCGTTTAAAAGAATAGTCCAGAGCATCCAGAGGACTAGAAAAGGAAGGGAGGAAAATCATTCATCATGACACCGCTTAAACTTACAGACCTGCTGGTGATTTAGTATGCTTTCTTTCAGGTGCACCTAGCACCTGCAATATTTGTTGTTATTGTTATCGGCTAATGGACAACAATAGTAAAATGCCAAATGAAGGGGGAAAAAAACTGGCAAAGAAGAGTCATAGATAATTTCTTTGAAACAACAAACGCGACCCAAAGATTTACCCCCTTATAAGTGCACGTCTTTCTATCTACCTCATGCCTTCACCATGTTCCTCACTGTCCAGTAATTCTTGCCAGAAGACTCTGAGGTGGTCGATGTAGAGGGAAGCCGATTCACGATAGTTAAAGTCTGCATGGTGTTTGTACCACTGCAAGATGGGAGGAACAGGTCTGCCATGCTCCATGCAATTGTCCAGCTCCTCCAGGCTCTGCTTTGACATCATTGCAACTGCAGTGTAGTACAGCAGACGCTCACTGACAGCCTGGGCACACGCCCAACCCCCATGGCCGTCAAAGACTCCAAAGAGCATGCCCTTTGACTGGAGAAGATACAGAAATTAAATCCATTAACTTTTACTAAAGGGAGATGAAAATAGGGAAATTGACTGGATTACAGACAGAGGGGAGAAATGAATACCTGTAAACAGGTGGCTGTACTGCGACGGTCCTCATTAGGTGTGTTAGCAGCCAGCTGGTTGCTTTCAAACTTTCTGACAGCACTGAGTCCCCTGCCATCAAACTCTGGCACACTGACAGTCTGAGACACAGATGCACATACATCAAGTGTACAGGGTTACTCATAACTACTAATGTACTCTATATGTAATTCTGATATTTCTTATTAGAATGAAAGAACAAGCATTTTCACCCTAGTACGACCTCACAAACATGCTTGGCCACAGTGTGTTTTCATAGCCTTCATATCTTTTTAGATGTAGCCACTTTCAGAGACACTATGAAATCCAATACCTGCTCATTAAATCGCAGAATACTGTTGATTTGGACCTGGCTGAGCTGGAAGTCTATGTCCTGACGAGTTGAGAGGTGCCGCCCACTTTGAGACCAATGTCGCGACTCCTCAGCAATGAGGTCTGATCTGAGACCCCAGGAGGAGAATTGACATTGGTGTGCTGCTAGAGACTGAGAAGAGGGACATGACACGAAGTTGATGTACTGAATGAACAAAAAAAAGAGTGATGACCACATGTGATATACCGTAAATAAAAATGAATACAAAACAATCGAATAGTTAGGCAATAAGTCAATCAGGGTACAAACCTGGAATGGGGCAGTAGAGGAAAGTGTCAATGTGTAGCTTGCAGCTCTTTGAAGGATGCTGGCGCACACACGGCCAGACATCTCTAATGACTCAACGCTGTTGGTAGGGTGTTGAGCAACTTATTCACCCCGATGTCTATGTCGAAGGGAAAAGGAAATTAATAAGGTGGCACCAGTAGGATTGTCGCGAAGACTCCTGAAAGTCATGGAGCTAACCTCAAAAGTTAGCAAGCTAGTGTTCAGAGTTATCCCTGGCTTAAAAGTAACATCATATGCAAGGAGCTATAACAAGTGGTGCCAATACCGAGCAGCAATAACTCTCGTTAAGAAATGTCCGTGTCGTTAATATGTGCATGCATTTAGCCAGATAACATGAAGTTAACAACATAAAACGTATAGTTAGCTAGCTGACGTTAGCCGGCTAGCTTCGCTAACGTTGAACATATTAGTGACTAACGTTGTACCAAAACCTTGAGCTAAACGGACACGTATTGAAATGGTACATACGTAAGTTAAGTAGGCAGAATAAACACTTTATTAATAGTTACGTACAAATTTGTAAAATTACGAATGAATCGATCGACAAACTCCATGCATGACGGCAATGTGGCACAACGTCTGACGCTGGCTCCAGACGCACTGTTGTAGTTCTTTCTGGTCGCATTTGGGAGAAAAAAGAAAAGCGTGAGAAAAAGATTGTAGGAGGAATAGACGATCTTTGGCTTGACCTTAGAGGGGAGTGAAGTGAAAGTCACATAATATTATGATTTTAGAGAGATTATTCATTATTAAATTAAATTAAATTATTTAATTATTCAAGTTTTGAGGCGGTATTTTGGTTTCAAATTAGTTTTAATCTTTCTAAATGTAAGTGTAGGTTTGTTAGCTTGATACTTGGTAAATATGGCTCAATGAGAGCTGTTCGTCTTGGATTGTAAATCATAGAGGCTACATGATTTATCTTTTTTTCTGCTGAATCATAGTGTATATTCAGACACACGCCAGTGTGTGAGTGTAATACAAGTTAGACCTGGCTGCCAAATTTCCTAGCGTTACACACGTGTGTTACTATGGTAACGTGATGTGCCAACGTTCTATCACCCACGTTAGCTAACATTGGCAATGTGGCTAACGCTAATATGTAGCTAATTTAACGTTACTCCTGAATCAAAAGTGTGGACATTAGCCTGAAGAAAAACTTAACTTTGAAAAAGTGGCTTTCTTAACCGAAGTTAACGTTAGCCTGAACGTTTATTTTGTTGTTAGCTAGATTAACTAGTAAGCGAGTTCTGAACATAGCATTTCTTAATGTTAGCACAACAATAACGCTAGATTGGCTAACGTTAGACGTGGTGAATAAGAGGTGTTATTGTTGTTATATTAAGTTACCCATACTGTTCCTTTGGTGTAATTTAACCGTTGTTAATGGCTTAAACCATTGAGTCGTTTACAGTGAAACAGTGACAGTGAAATGGATAATACAGGGGTTTGCAGCAGCAACAACCGTAATAGTAAGTGATATTGATGCCAACTCCACATCTGCGTATTTGTATTTGTAGATGGGCGGGACGGATTTACAAATGTATGTCTGTCTGGTTAACAACTGTCTCGCTGATTTCGTGGTTCTGCTTTCAGCAATAAGGACAGATCTCAGTTTGCTGCTTGAGTGTCTGAAGTTTCAGATGAAAAGTCCCGATTTGCAGAAACAAGCTCTTCTCACCATTCACTCAATCTGTGAAAAGAGAGGTAAGTCAATAGTGATCCATTAAAGACAAAAACATACTATGTCCATGCCTCTAAACCGTCTACTACACACACTAACCATTCCCTACAGTTTCATCAGTTAGATTTGTGTTTTTTTTATTTCTAATCATTTAAGTCAGTGGTGCATGTATTCAGCATAACACCTTGACATAATACCTTTCCACTGTTTCACGTTACATTTTCATTATTTCAGAGGATAATGTGGACCTGCTGAGAGAAATGGGAGGTGTGGCATTTGTGTACAACCTCTCCAAATCCAGTATTGTTCGTTCAGATGTTAAGGAGACTGCACTCTTTACACTTGGCACCTTAGCAGAGGCCAATGGTAAGTGTGTGTGTGTGTGTGTGTGTGTGTGTGTGTGACAGTCCAGCCTTACAGAGGTTTCCAAAGAAATGTCCAGTTTTAAAGCCAGGAAGTTGCCCTTAAACAGCTGACTGAGTGGTAAATATCTCTGGGGAACTTGGGTGCTAGAACAAATAATAGGTTACTGGTCAACACTGTAATAGGTTAATCTTTAATATTTTTCTGTAGATTTTGGGATAGTAAAAGGTACAAAAGCACACTCATAGGATAGCTTTGTCACCCTGTAATGATATATTTAGTTTGAAAATGTGGGTATCAGTGGTCCTGAATTGAGATACAGCATATGTGTATTTTACTTAAGTATACAACAAGCATGTGTACTATCATATTTGAATAATATCACTATATTGGTGTAATGTTGTATTCTCAAGTGTAATTAATTTAAAAGTAAATGGCAATTTCAAATATTGATAATACACTATTTATATTTCCTTCTGGTAGTGTATTGCAAGAATTCTCTGTGCAGAAAGGAGACATTTGCAGACCTTGCTGGTTGGTTGATGAAAGAAGACCTCCCGCTGACACAGAAGAGAGTGTCTGTGTATTTGCTGTCTGTACTGGTAGCCAACAACAGTAAGATCAACGCTCCTCAACTGACACAAAGAGTTAAAGCTACAGGATCGGTTGTCCCATTTATGTGCACATTTTTATGTCACTGAACATGACAATTTCTTTGGTTTGGCTTAGTTTCAAGCTCATGAAATTTCATTTATATGGAACAAAATGTACAGTAGTTTTTGAAGCTCTCGTGTGTCTTGGTGCTATTGCAGAGTCAGGACAGACTTTAGGCCAAACTACTGGCTGCCTGGATATTCTTCTGGACCTCTTCAGGTATTTTGCAATTCTAAACAAGACATCAGTCATACCAAGTTTACATAGTTATTCTGAAAATGTTGTTTAAAAAACCCAATCATATTGGCACTTACATGCACAGTATGTTTAATAGTATACAATTTTGCAGGACCGCTTCCCCTCTCTCCACAGAGGCTACCTTCAGAGCAGCTAATGCTACTCAAACCTACCAACTTTGGGCATCTGTGTCTAGTGCTCTCTGTGGATGTGTCAACAACCCTCAGAATGGTACAATCGCACATTTTTCTTTGGAACAGCAATAGTATGCTTTTTATTTACTAAAGTTGGCACTAGATCATTACTGTATCCTTTTTAATCTAGCCTCATTTCACTTTATAAACAGCAAATATTACTATTTTGTTAAAAGGGCCCCCGACATTTTGCAAATGCCTCAATTGTTTTTAGACAGTGGGGCAAAAGTTGTCCCCCAAATGTTTTTTTAATTTTATTTCCTACACTGCTTTCAAGTCAAAACAATGAAATACAACATTAAGTTTATATCTGGAGTAAATAGTGTCTTTTGTCTTCCAGAGGAGGGTCAGCGTATTTGTGGAGCAGCTTTTCCCATAATAAAAGTCTGGCTTCTGCAGATTGCTCTGCCACGCACAGAGATTTTTCAACCCATTTGTTCCTTCATAGCAATGACCGTTGCCAACAACTGTAAGTGAAAGGGTCGATGTTTATGTAAAATTGAGACTAAAATGCAAAATATTAAATGTTCATCACTTTGTTGTTTTTGCAGCCTATGTTCAGGAGAGTTTTTCTGCCTCAGGGTGTCTGGATACTCTTACTCTTGCACTGGTCCGTCTAGCTTCTGTGGCAGATACAAGCTTGTTGTCTTGCCAGCTTTCTGTCACTATATCCAAGACCCTGTCTGCTTGCATCACAGAAAACTGTGCGTATCACTCTCACATGCAGATATACTCTACATACATGCACCGTAACAGTTTGCTTAAACAACAGAAAATGTCTCATTCTCCATTTACAATCTATTCTTTGTACTGTAGCTTCTCTGGCTTCAGGTCTGGCTCAGTATGGCGTGGTTTCCCACCTCTTCTCCCTGCTGGCTAGCCCACACCTGGACCCCGAGGCCAGGCTCTCTGTTTTACTAACCATGGGCCACTGCACTGAGGCCTCTGGTAACACTGCTCAGTGCTGTGCTGTTTGTGTCTGAAATGTTATGCTAATGTTGGCGTGTGCTTCCACTTTATATTTCAAACACTTGAAATATATAAACACTTCCTTCCATTGAGAGTACAACTTAAGTATTTATTCTATCCATGTCTTTTTCACAAGTGTGTTTCTTCCTGTCTATAGAGGAGCACCAGTTTCAGTTGGTGCAGTGTGGAGGCCTGCCCCTTATCATAACCCTACTCACAGAGGATACAAGTGAGGAGGTTAAGAAGGCTGCTACATTCATATTGCAGACCTGTAAACAGGCCAGTAAGTCATCATCGTGGGTTCAAAGTCACTCTGTGACATGGTTATTTTGCACTGTTACTCAGCAAGTAATACAGGTGCTTCATTTAGTCACTTTCTTCCTACATTTACTTGTATAATGGGCAAGTGGGAATTTGACTTTTAATACATTACAAATACACACAAAAGTGAAAAGCATTAATGGAAGCCATCAGGGGTCAGGGTGGGTCAGTGTAGCACTGTTGCAGTAAAGACCCTTTCTGTGTGGAATGTATGTGTTTAAGCAGTGTTTGCATGTCCTTCACTTAACTCAAGCCTACTTAAATTAGTTCTGTAGATTTTTTTCTACTTTTCTGAATGTGAGATTAAATGAATAAATAGAACAAGTGATTGAAGAATATGTGGGTAAAATGTAGAATATGAAGTGTTAATGACTTGTTTGTCTTTGTCTGAAAAGCCATGTCCTTGGGAATGCCTGGTCTGATCGAGAGACAGGGGGAGGGTGAAAATGTGGACCCTTTTACAAGCATGGAAGGCTTCAGGAACTCAGCCAGAGAGTTGCTGCGCAGGATTGACCTGCTAGAGAAGAGACCAGCCAAAGTCAGATATACATTTACACACATAGCCACCATTCAATCAGCATGGAGCGTGGAGACTCATTATGTGTGCTTATGTCCATCTTTAGGAGGCTGAGGATGAGCAGGAAGACACAGACCCATTAACTTCAACCAAAGGGCTAGGCCATCCATCTCTGCCTCCATCCTTACTCCTGCCTCTGCAGCAGAAGGAAAGCATTAAAACCATTCCCACTGCACGTAGACAGGAAAGCACTCTTAAGCATGTAGAAGCATGGGGTGACAACAACATTAAACTTCATACTGTCAGAAACATGATCAAGAATAAGAATGACAGTGAAGTGAAGCACATGAGCGCCAATTTCAGTATGCAGGAAGAGAAGACTAAAACCACTGGAGGAGACGTGAAGTGTTCAGTGTACAAGGGTACTGGAGCCCTAATGTCTTCCCATCTGCGGTCACTAGAGGGAGGCAGAGAGCCAAAAACAGCAGACAGGTCAGTAGAGTTCCTCACTGTTGATTACGTCTTTATGAGAACGCGCAAATGAAATGATTTCATAATTATTTTTTCTCCTGTTTTTGATTAGTCAGTTGTTTAAGACCCCACCACCAGTGAGGCACAGTGTACCAAAAGAAATGAAATGTACTGATGAAGGTAAGTGTCACAGCATCATGCCTTTAACACATTTTAACTTCTTTGCTTTCATGGTTGTTTTCAGTAGATTTGCAGTTTCTAACATGTTTTTTTTGTTCAAGTAGTATGTTTTTATGTTAAGAGTTGCAGGACCATGAGATGAGTAAGGTGAGGGAAATCCCAGTGGAGGAACACTCGCTCTCTCATAGCCGGTGTGCAGGTATGTGAACATGATGCTGCCACTCGCTGAAATGTTTTTTTTATCTTGTATTAACAAATGGTTATTGATAGTTGTAGCTGGCATAGTATATGGGTCAGCCATTACTATACTGTATTTTCTGTCTCAGTATAGTGTGTTATTTTAAGCACAATTTATGTTTCTTTGTCGTCGACATGTCCAGGCTTAATTTGGACACTTGGGACTGTGTAATAAGTCCACACAAATATTAGTCATTGCATTTATACTTCTAAACTTTAAGGGGTCATTCAGTTAGATTATTGTTGAGCCAACACTGGATTTTCACAGCTGATTGTCTTGCATCTCTGTTCTTTCTCTCCTTTAGGTTGTGTGCTACCTTTTGAGAAGTTGACCAGTCGCACTTTTGCGTCTCTCCAAAGCTCCTGCCACCACAGCTGTGACATGCACAAGGTTCTCCAGGAGGCCACAGAGCGGTTCAGGACTCGCCACTGCAATCTTCTCTTGAGGAGAGAGTACCAAGATAAAACTGTGGAGCTGACAGACCCAGACTCTGAGAGAGTTTTAGCTGCAGAGTCACAAAGAAGCTGGACAAATTGGAGCGGTAAGCGAAATTCAAGTCCGGTTGCTCATGGACAGAGTGTCTTACTCACTTTGCAATTGCCTTGGTTCCAAAGTTGTTGTATGCCAGACAGCCAGTTCACAGGGTAGTGCGAGATTAAGCACTTTGTATCAAAGTTAAATATAGGATGGGACACAACATTTCCTCACAGGTGAAGCTCAACGCTATCTTCCATATGTTTACCCCACATAATTTCCCTGTGGGATCTCACTATGATACAATATTAATAAAATATATGTTCTATGTGTGTGTAGCATGATGGGCTACAACTTACATTTCATTGCGCAATCCTGTGTTGTAAAACGACAAATAACTGAACCTTTTAACATTGTAATTACAAGGCGGGAGTGTGTGAGTGCATGTTCGAATCTGTTTTGTTTTGGCAGCTTTTTGACATTTTATGTGTGCTCAAGCTCTACATTGTGTTACTCTACTCACTATAAGCAATGGCTAACTGGCTACTGCAACATGGGCTGAATATTACTGCATTTGGCAGGAGAATAGAATACAGATATTAAAACCTGGGTGCGGGCTACATTTTAGACTTTGCCCCTACTATATGCTGCATAATGGGTGTACTGAATTATGGGTATTGTGACAAACTCCTATATGTAGACTAGAAACATCTCCTCTGAACTTTATCATAGTGCGTTACCCCAGTCAAGATAAATGTAAAAACTTTACCAATGAATCCATGAGATCCTTTCTGGAGTTGATTAAATATGAGCAAACCTTTTAGACGTAAACAACCCTCATTTATGTGGCTGTTGTTCCAAACTATTTTTATGGTGCGATATACTTTTATTTTCCTTGTCTATAAATTCATAACTGCT
>CALSCE010009442.1:13773832-13797433 GCA_943593645.1 Bovichtus variegatus
GTGTGTGTGTGTGTGTGTGTGTGTGTGTGTGTGAGAGAGAGAGACATTAAAAGGGTGTGTTCTGTGTTCGGATGGTTTTGTATTTAGCCAGTGACATGGTGTTTAAAGGAGAGGCATTTTAGTCTGTTCCATATTATGATTTTGCATGTTCTGTACTGGCATTACTTTTACTATTACGTGTGTATTTCTATGTTTTGTGGCTATGTATTCTCATGCTTTTAGTCAGACTTCCTGTAGCCTAAGCGTTGCTGTAGTGTTGCAACATGGGTGCGGAGGCACAGTTGTGTCGTGCAGTCTTTTTGTGCTGTCATGCTGAGATTTACTGTATCTTTATATGTCTCAACCAAATTCATTTTCCAATGCTCACTTTGTGTGAGTGCTCACTGAGAACAGTTTTCTCTGCCACTGCACAGTCTTCCTTTTCATTCTCTAGCTTTCCAGTAAAGCTGTTTTTACGCCCTTCTCTTCTTTCCTAATACTACTTTTCTGTCTTCATTTTGCCCCCTTTCTTCTATTATCTTGCCTACTCTTCCTACATTGTCGTCTTCGTCATTCTTCTCCACCTGTATTGTTGTTCGTACGGCAGCTGTATTAGTCAGAACTTGTGATGCAATATTGCTTTAATGAGGAGCAGGGCAAGAGAGAAGAAAGACAAGAGATACTTGTCTACCTGTGTATTAAGTCTGGGGCCAGTTGATGTGTTGTAACAGAACGAGTTACTACAAAAGACTGAGAACCTGGCGTCCTCAGTATTTTACACACACACACACACACACAAATGCAAACTGTTCTGTTTCAAATACAGAGAGAAGAGGAAGAATTACTAGTGGAAATCGCACTCTTGATGATGAGCCGAGGACTAGCACAGATCACTCTTCCACTGTAAGAGTTTAAAAGAATATTTTCCATCAGAAATGTATGTATTGATATTTATATGGCCTGCAATATTTTCCAACATCCTTTTAATGCTATGATTCTATGCTGTAGTGCATTTGAAGCGGTTTCAGTTTGCCCAATTTCTGAGAATCCTTTTGCTCCGACACTTTCTTATATCATTGCCTGCACTCTGGAAAAAATACTGAGATGTAAAAATGATTGTGAAAACCTAATTCACGCCAAAAAAGAAAAATAATATGTTTGAATGTATGTCTGTATTTTACCAAACTGGAAAAGAAATTGTCAGCAATACATGCCATTTTAGTGCAATATGAAATTATAAATTGATAGTCAGCAGCAGAGTCTTAAAGCGCGGAGCCTCCTTGAACAAACAGACTTTCAAAACAGCAATTATAATGTAACTTTGACGCAAATAGAAATTACACAACAACAAATGTCAAGTATGAGCAACTTGCTTTTCATAGGGTAACCTACCAAAACAAGTTGAAACTAATGGAGGTTGGGATCAATTTAAAATCGTACGACATGGGATTAATCTATGCAATGTGTGGCTAATGGACTAAAATGTGCAAAACCACCAGAATGTTTTATTAACACTAGTCAAACAGACATCTTGCGCAGATGATTTTAAAATGGAAATACGAACTGAAAATAAACATCTAATTTAGATTTTATTATTATGTTAAGTAAAGCCGAAGTAAGTAGCCCATGTGTCAGTGGAGAAGGCATTAACAGTTTACTTAAGAGGCCCAGGTTTTGTACTGAATGATGTCAAGTGTGCCTCCTTACATATGTGATTTTCTTTACCGTATTCCACACTCTCCTTTCCGTCTGACATACAGTCTAATCTTTACTCAAAGTTTTGCCTATTCGGCCTTCTTTATTGTTATTCAAAGAGAAGGAGGAGGAAAGACTTCAGCAGTGAGGAGGTGCGTTACCTACTGTGTGGAGTGAAGACTTATGGCTGCTCCTGGAACTCGATCTTGTGGGCATACCCCTTCCAACCTGGACGCACCAATGTGGACCTGGCCAAGAAATACAGGCGGCTAATGGTAACAAGAGAAAATATTCTTTAGGCATTTGATATTTTCCATCATAAATATCAAATTGCATTTAGATGAACTGCCTTTCTTTGCCTGCAGAATTCTGGCTGTGCATAATTCTGATCCTGAAATCCTGAGCCAACCTATTAATAATGGCCCCTGTAAATAATAGCTTTGATTCTCTTCACATTGTATTGTTTGGAAAAAAAATCCAAAAAAGCATTTCCTTCATATATGTTGCACTTTCAGTATTTAAAAATATTTTTGATACTTTGTATATGGTTTGCACTGTTCTAAAATGTGTTTTTTTGCAGCATTTTCAGTGCTTTCACACACATTGTTAATGTATATTTGTGTTATACTGTATGTTAAAACATTAAAACAGGTGTTTGAGATTCTTAAATATATCCGTGAGTGTCTTTTCTGTCAAATACTCTTCCATATTTGAATTATCCAAACAGACTTTCATTGACTTTTTTAATTAAAAAGATGTAGCTGCAGACACTATTAACAACATACTTACAAAGTATCACATATCAGGAACTAATGGGACCTTTTGTAAGGATGAATTGTGCCAGATTTTGAGTTAATCACATGTAAGGAAGGGCCATTTCAAAATGCTTGTTTTGTTGTGGCACTCCCTATTAATGCATCACCACCACTGTGTTGTCACATGAAAGTTTGCCAGATTTGATTGCAACAGCATAGGGTGTTGATGAATTGTGGCCAGAAAAAGAATCAGCCCTAAACGCACTGGCAAACATAAATAACAATTCTGTGTCATAACTAGGCCAGGTCAGATTTGCTGAGTTCCGGTTGGATAATATTTGACCTTCATTGTTCAACGAAGCAAATAAAGTTTGTTTTTTTTAATAGTCAAATGTCATGACATAGTCAAGCAGAAATTATTGGATGTGATTTGACCGAAGCACTCCATGAAAAGTCATGTCCATTTAAGCAGCTGCTCTCAAGTCAGTTGTGTAGTGCACCATTACTTTGGTTATATGGTACATACTTACTGCATACCTTTTTCTAACAAGAAGATACTTAAGGAAAACAAAAGAAGGGCACAAAGAGAAAACAATACTTCCTGCACTTCAGCTTGGACTCTTAAAAAAAACAATATTATTTGTGTTACTTCTCTGACATGTGGTGTCACAAAAGCAAATACCAAATACTGCTTTCTTTGTTTTTGTTCTTTGGCCATTGGATTCCAAAGCGAGGCAGGAAATCAACAAAGAGAGGGGAACTCAAGTCCAGCACTTTTGTTTATTGAGCTGAAAGCCTCTGGTATGACAGGAATCACAATTCAGGGTGTTTATCTATTCTCAGTGTGCGTTAAAAAGCAGCTCGGTCTACTAAAGACTAGACTGAGATCACTGCCTCTCCCTCTCTACGGGGACTCATCAGTGTGTTGCCAAAACCATGGGACCTACCCAGTTGCCATGCCCTGAGGCATAGGCCGTTAATAATTAGGTGTGGTTGGACAAGACACGTGCTTATTGTGAGTGGGACGTGACATAAGTATGGATTAATTATGAAACTGGAGAATACATAAGTGAGGCACAATTATTTTATGATATTAATTATTGTATTTAAAATTCAAACGGAGAAGCTTCATGTGGTTTATCTGGATGACATCGCAGTGTAGTCCTTCATTAGATCTTAGGAAAAATCAATGGTTCTTTTTCCAAGTTTCATTTTTAGGCAGGATGAAGTGGCCTCTCATACCAATCCACTGACTACTTGGTCAAGATGTTGGGATAGCAATGCAGTGAGGGCAGGGGGAGTGTGGTGGGAGAGGCACGGAAGGAGCAGATTTCTCATGGACTGAAATGCAGTCACACTGAAGACTTTTGACCCAGGCCCCCCGAAAACCCTCCTTCCTCTGGAAAGAATGTGGCTTCGTCCCCCCCCCCCCCCCCCCCCCCCCCCCCCCCCGCCAGACCGCGCCCCCCCCCCCCCCCCCCCCCCCTCGTCCTCTCTCCTGAAAGATTGTGAGGAGGCACTTTGTCTCTTACATGATCTGTGCTGTGTTGGCTGGAGTTTGATTTCCATATGTACACTGTGTCCCATACATGTGGTGATGCTCTATTAAATCGAGAAAGCTCCAATTGTTTCAATACGTGCATTTAACAGATCCATAATCTGCACTTTTTAGGCCAGCCAAGTCCCAATACACATTCAAAGTGATGGGACGAGGATACAGCCTCTGTAGCTTTTATGGGCTCCCAGCTAATGAATGTTTAAATATAACACCAACTCGCCTTCATCTTGATAGACTCATTTTTCCTAATTTCCATTCCCAAAATCTTCAACATAACAATGTTTCTTATAGTTAAAAAAGAAAAATCAGGGACCATGACCATAACACATGAATAATATTTTTATTTATTTTTACAAGCAAGCAACTACCTGGGTTAAAGAATCCCATTGTGTTGAAAATACAATAAAGGATATTGAATATTAAAGTCCAAACATGACTATGTTAAGGCATAAATGTTTGACACTTTCATCCGGCTATATAGCGTTTTGCATATACTGTCTCCATCTTTGGTTGAATTGCTACTGTCCCTTGCCTGTCGTTTTGCATTCACCCATGGAGTGCTGTAGACTCACATATCCACCTCAAGAAGCGGTTGCTTTTCCCTTTGAACTCGATCAACATTAAAATTCTTCGCTTCAACCTTTTTCTGTAGGGCGCTGTTTAATAGCAATGGCTTAAGTCCATCCTAAAAAAGGTCCAGTGTGTAAGATTTAGTGGCATCTAGCAGTGAGGGATTGCCAACCAACCGAATACCCTCCGCTCACACTTCCATTTCCATGTGTGTTGGAGAATTACAGTTGTCTTCATGTAATGAAAAAAATGTGAAGGGCCCTCTCTATTGTCAGATTTTGGCTTTGGCAGTAGAAAAATGTCGGTGCAACATGGTGTGCTCCGCGAAGAGGAGCATTCCAAGTTAACGAAAACACAACAATTCATAGTGTTAGTTGATTATATACTAATGAAAACATAGTTAGGAACATTATATTACATTTCTACTAATAGATCCCCCTAAATCGTACACACTGGACCTTCAATGAAATTCATTTAATCTTGCTTGGTGGATTTGCATAGAGGAAAATCTCTGTTGTCCAGCAATATATTTAAGTACACTCATAACCCCCGTGCTGTTAAAGCCCCACAAATACACCTTTTTGTCTTTTTGGCACATTTGGTTCATTTAGAAAGAGAAATATAGCCGTTTGCCTTTATTAGGCCACTTAGGTTAGAAAAAAAACATTGCATCTGTGATTCTTTCAGAATTAATGTAAGGGGTTAAGAGGGTTTCACAGAAAAGTATCCATTCACTTCTTTTATGAATCCTCTTCCGTGGTTTCACATCAGCTCAGTGGAAGTGCTCATGTCATCAGGGATCTTGACGTCGGCGGGAATGAGGTCAGCGACGAGCTCATTTCCTCTCAGCTCTAAGTTCTTCAGCAGTCCACAAACACTTTCCTCGTTGGCATCACTCACAAGCTGCTCCAAATTCGCCGCAGCCTCCACCTCCATTTCCAGAGACTCTGATGTTTCCTCACTCATTTCCAGCTCACATATGGGAATCACAGGAACCTCAACACTGTCTTGGCACAGGGATGTCACAGGGATGTCTGAGGGCTCGTCTGCATTGACTGAGGCGGTGATTGGAGGAATGTCAATAGGTTGGGGAGTTACATCAGGGACACCCAGGTCGATCAAAGAGAGGGAAGAAATCACTGGCTCAGGGAGAGGCTCAGGGAGAGACTCGTGGCTAAGCAGCTCCAGAGCATCAGCTGGTGTTGGTAAAGACACTGAGATAGGTTCAGGGAATGCCTCTGGTTCGGGAACTTGCTCGGGTTCAGGGAATGCCTCTGGTTCGGGAACTGGTTCTGATGCGGGAATTTCCTCTGGTGCGGGAACAAGCTCTGGTGCGGGAACAAGCTCTGGTGCGGGAGCAAGCTGAGCTTCAGCAACAGGTTTTGGCTCTGCAGCAGGTTCTGATTCTGGAGCTGATGATTCACTGACTGAGACCAAAGGCTCGGGTTGGACCGGAGCTGGGGTTTCCTTTGCTACAGGCTCTGGTTCAGCATCAGTTAGTGGGTCTGAGGCAGCACAAGTATCCATCACGCATTCTTCAGCGGGAAGACATGGCTTTGGTGTCGTTGGCTCCCCCCTCACCACTTCTAGAATCTCTGTCTTAATGGTCTCCTGGATCTGTGATATCACACGGTCTTCTGCTGGAGGTGTAGCTGCTGGCTCTGCTGCTGGCTCAGCTGCAGTCTTCTGTTCAGTGGCAGCTGCTTCAGCATTGCTGACTGGGGCTTCTCGTCCTCTGCCAAACCGGTTACCCATGATGAACCTGAATAGAGTTAAAAATGAGAATAAAATTACTTAAAATAATGAAAAGTCAAAATATATTCTTTAAGTGTTTACAACATGTGAAGAAAAACGTTTATTTAGCTCTATATTACATACTATTCCTCTTGCTTGCATTGTATTATAAATTGGGAGCTTTTCTTCCAAATTCATGAATAGGCATTTGATCAAGGTAACAAAAAACACAAGAAGTAGTCAGAGAAACTTGGATTTATCAGTCAGGATTTACTAAACTGATAAATCAAAAAAAATATCCCAGCCATATGTGCGTTATGGTACATTGTGTTCTCGTCCCCTTCACGAGCTGCATGTACAGCATGTACCATATAGCGTATAGGCATTAGAGCGTGTGTGTATAGGGAATGATTCTGGAGTGGTCAAGGAACATTTTAAGCATTTGTTGATTTGATTATTTTTTTTTCTTGCCTTCTTTGCGCTGCATGCCACCTCACATCTTAACTCTATTAGAAACCAAATCTGGACAGGTTTAGACGTGCATTGAAAACGTTTGCCAAATTTGTGTCACTTGATAGCCCGCATGTCAGGAAAATTACAGTTTAAGATTTCCTTTTCTTTGCATTTTCTAATTGTTTCGTAAAACAACCACACCTTGATCCAGTTGTGCAGCGAATCAGAACCATGGATCCGCATTAGCACATGCAGTTTACTTTCTTTTTTTTTTTTTTAATATTGAATATAATGACATGACTTGACAAATATCCCGATTGCAATTATTATCAACACAAACAACTTCCGTGCGCTAATTGCCATTAATTGTTGGTCAAACCAAAACGAACAAAGAAACCCGGACCCCGCCTCCCTCTCGTGCTCAACAAACTTAAAATATATCAGAAATGAAGGAAAGTAAAAACAGCTCCGGTTATACCGTGAAGTTAGAAATGGTAACCAACCTTTCGAGTCTTTTTGCGTTGCGGTAAAAGTAGATAAAGTTGCAGATGATCTCGCACTACCTACTTGGAGAAGTCCCCACGTCAAACTGTCTGTCGAAGCGCGCACCAGAGAAGTAGACTCACCGTGCGCGTCCACGGTCAATGCGCGAGCCATACACCAACCACAAACCACTACACTTTCCGAGCCAGATTGACTTCAACAAACGTAAGAAAACAACAAAAAAAATCAACTCCTTATTTGACTTTACTCAACCAAACTTAATATCCAGCCATGAATCATTGTTTTTTTTTCTTGACAAAGCAGTTAGACTTCATGTTTCTAAATGATCAACATTAGTTTCAAAATGGTCACCACTGGATAATGTTTCAAAATGATCACCACTGGATAATGTTTCAAAATGATCACCACTGGATAATGTTTCAAAATGATCACTGCTAAAGCTTTTTTCTAACTGATGTATTTGAATGAAAGTTAGTGATTTCAGCGTTGACAACAGTGCATTTCATTTAAATGTAATGTTGTTGTAATAAGGAAGACGATCAGCTGACCTACTGTGGGTTGAATATTAAGTGACACATTTAAGTGTGTTATTCTTAGAATTTGACAACATCCGATTCACGGCTGACTCTTACGATCGCTCAGAAGATAACAGATTATGTTCATGCAGACAAATTGAAATTAGATCTATTTTTTATCATATACTAATAAGCCCCACTCTTGTGATTGTTTTTCCAAATGATTAAGTGTTTGTATTGATTTCTGTCAACATGAATATTGAATCTTCAGGTCAGGGCACATAAGACTGCTTCATTTGTGGCTGTTCTTTCTGTGTGGAGACCCACATGGCTCTCTTTTTGGATTCCCGTGTTTCTCCTGCTCATCTTCCTTCAGATGTTAACCTCTCTGGTGCTCTTTGCTGGTGTGTTCATCCTCTCCAACGAAGCCCTCATCAGCCCCTTACACGTTTGTCTCACACGTCCACATGGTGAACTGTCGTGCAACGGGTGGCACTGGAGCGTTGTCAATAAAGTTGAATCTGAGATACAAATGAACATCCTCTCAACAGGGGTTATTCTAGGTTTCTACATTCCTGTGGTGCTTGTGGCCTTTGCTTACGCCAAAGACAGAGCATCACTGTGGTTTAGCATGACCTGCGAGGCTGCATCAAGCCTACTCATCCTGACTGGCATTGTAGGTTTTTTTGGTACTCTTTCAGTCGTTTGTGAGCTGGGAACACATGACCATCTGGTTCTATATGTGTGTGGGTGTTGGTTATTTTATGTTCTTTGTTATGTATTCACTAAACATAGGTCAAATCTTTGCTTTAGGGCATTGCTGAAACCAAGTGTGTTATGAGTTCATGCTTAAACCTGTTAACCTTCTTTTAGTAAATATACTGGAGCACATTGTAATTGCCTTTTCATGCTGTAGCACTGTCTTTTTGAATTCTAGACAAACTGGTTTGTGAAAGTGACTGCCAAGTATCTAAATAGAAATATGACCTAATTTGTCTGATATGCACAGCAGATGGATAGCTGCACGAATGAAATTGTCTAAAAAGGTAGTAAACTGAAAGAGTCAGCACTGGCAGTCCACACAGATTTTTTGACATGGCTTATTCAAGAAAAAACTTAAAAACAACTGCTACTTTTCATTTCATTTATTAAAGTGGAACAATATCAAGTGAACATAAATTCCCATTGAAATATAACAGTATACTGTATGGTCACTGACAAAATGATCGTTGTGTTGGCTTCATACAAACAGGCTACAGGTACAGCTACAGTGTAGTGCTAAGTACATTAGTAGAAATTCAGTGTCAAGTATTTAGTGGTTTGCTCATGGAAACGTCAGCAAGCGCAGGTCTTCTGGTTGAAGCATCTCTCTCTAACCACTAAAACGGTGGTGGTACTGTAACATTACCACAGCAGCTGTCAGTTTCACATTCAATATCAAAGGATCTGCTCTATTAGTTACCTCAACATCAAAACTGTTCTGGCTTTCTGGTCAAAGCTTTCTGTAAAATGTTCTTTTTCACAAATCTAGTTCAAACTTTACAAAGAAAAAACACAATATCTGTGTTAAGCGAATTTCCATTAATTATATTCTGATAAAGTTCATCATTAGGTGAAAAAGATTTCTCGCACAAGCCGTAAGGCATCTTCCTCCTCCGGTGCCTCTGTCGGCATCTGTGAGTGCTTCTGTTTTTCCTCAGCCTCCAGCCCAACATTCTTGAGGCCACTGTGATCCTGTACAGGTCCTGAGCTCTGACCCTCAGGTCCCTGATGCTGCGGGCTCTTAGTGTACGGCACTGTTTCCACCTCTGTAATGTCCAAGTCTGTTTCTGAAACATACGTCGACTCCAGGGCATCGCCGCAGTCTGAGGAATCCTCCTCTAAAGTCACCAGCTTTGCTATCGTCTTTGAAGAGGCAGGGTTCTCCCTCATTTTCACAGTGGTGTTTACTGCCTTGTCTTCAACCTGTGTGTGGGAGGGAGGCAAATCACTCACGTTTTTACACAATGCTTCAGGGAAAAGCTTACATTTTTCAACTATTACAAAAAATGCTGTGATATATTTTAAACTGGGGTTGTAATTCCCCCAACTTTTGTAATCGGAAAGACACACTGGGAAGACATGCAGTTAAACTACTAATTGGACTAATTATGTTTTGCATACTTTTAAAAGTAAAAAGCCTGCAATATACACATACATTTTCAAATATATGATGCATTTGATTAACATTTTTGATTGTTTTACAATATTGGTATGTTTTCATATTTATATTCCACCCATGTACACAGTTGATCAATAACTGGGTCTTTTAAAGCATTTTTCATAGACGTATAGTATATGTCTATGGCATTTCCCCTAATTTCAAACATTAACAAATAGAGAAACAGCGCCACCTGCTGGTGAGTCGGGAGAGCCACGTCGTTGGTAAGATATGAAACAGCTGCCTCCACCAGCTCTTTCTCGTTCATACAGTAGAAAGCAGCCCTGGAAACGCATCAGTGCACATTTGTTAGTCAAAATGACTTCAGGGAGTCTAACTAAAGCATAAAACCGAGGCTTCGTCTTGTTATTTTAGGTCAACTACCGTGCACTTTTCGGTTTTCTCCTGCTCTTCAGCGGCTCCTTCTTTTTCCCTTTCTCTTCCTTCTTTGTCATCCATGGCGGCAGCGTCCGGTGCCTTTCTGACATGTCGGCTTTTTAATATAAATCTACATCATCTGAACATCTGTACACAAGCTACCGAGGTGACGAGGTGAATAGGAAACAGACAATGGGGATTGCGGTTTGTTCAAGTCATGTGATCGCAATGGTTTACTGAGTCATTAGCGCCACCCAGCGGACACGCGACTTAATGCGCAGCATACATATTCAAAATACACCGCACTACATTCAAAATATGATTTAAAAAAAAAAAAAAAAAAAAAAAAATCATCGTTTTTAATAAAAACAATTCCTATTTTTACATTTGATTAGTGTAACATGTTGTATGATTTTCAGCTCTTCCTTTGGGAGGCTTATTTTTTTAATCCACCAATATAAATAGATTTGACCTTGTTATTCCTACTGTTTAGACGTCTAGCCTATAACAATGCATCGTATTAACTGTGTTTAATGTATAAGACATTATTGCATGACTTTTGTTAGTTGGGTTGATTTGGGGACTTGGTAGGCTCATAGAAACGTTATTAAAGACATTTCATTGAGATTGAGGTGAGTTTGGTTTGAATGGGTCTTCAGGTTTGAAGGTATCAGAAAATGTACCAGTATTAGCCTATATATGGATTATACTGGGATAGTGGCATGTGCCAAAATTGCTGTTATATTCACATGACTGCTAATGACCCTTGTGTTCTTGTTGAATGCACTTTAATTGATATTGAAATGACTATGATCATTTATAGTGATGTTATAGTGCTGAAAAGTGCTTTCCAAATCTCTCTCTCTCTATCTTTCTATCTTCTTATCTATTTATTTCCATCTCCTACAGATGTAGTACCAGCATACTTACATAAACACACACACACACACACACACACACACACACACACACACACACTATCACACTGTACAGTTAGAATTAACCAGGGTTGCCGTAATGTGCTGTGTAATTAAAACTATGTCGCAAAGTCTGATCCAAATTCACGTCTCAGCCTGGCCTGTCTGTCTCAGCTGATCCACAGTTCCTGTTACTTGTGGTTGTTTTCAGTATTCTGCCATGAGATCATTTGGGTGTTTATTGCTTCTCCCACACATATTTGTATTGGCATTTTGAGTTTCATTGTAGTAACATAAATCAACACTTCCTTAAAAGAAATACAGTGAAATCAGTTTCATCATCAACACCACTTGTTGTGTTATTTTAATCCCATTTTCAATAACAATATTTTTATTTTTTCCTGAGTATGTGTGGACACACTGAAGCCCGATGACTTCTAACCCTGTGTGCCTTTTTATCCAGCAGATAATCCATGCTAGTCTAGTTGCATGACACATTTATTTTTCACTTTTCCCTCTTTTCTACTCTCTCTGTCCTTTTATCAACCTCTTTCAATCTCTGAGGTTCCAAACAACCTTGTATCAGACTCACACTTTCTGTCACTTTGTTTTAAAGCTGCCTTCTCCCACTCAGGCCTTTTAATCATGTCTCTAAAGCCCCTTCCTAAGTGCTTAGGCCTTGATTGCAAAGACCAGCTTTGTATATTTGACTAAATTAAAAAGTGAGGCAAAAAGCATTTTAACAGCCAGATGCACGCACACTGTCATTTCCCCTAAAGCTCCCAAGTTCAGCGCTTTTTAGGAACAACAAGTAATCAGAGGGCTGAACTGGTTTCAAATGAAAGATCTCCCACCGTATTATTGTTATTCACAACAGTCAGAGGCCCTTTTTGAAAATAACGGTACATTTTGTCATTCAATTCTTTTTTTATGTAACACTACTGGAAAACGAAAAAAATCCAACAAGCTCAAATTGATAATTATTAGAGCAGAATGAACTGGTTTCTAGTGAAATGAGGGTCATAGGCATTTCTCTTGCAATGCTCGTAGCTCTTTTTAACAACAGCAACAATCATTTGTTTATTACTAGAAACCAAAAAAAGAAATAAAAGGAAGAATGTATAGCTCATCATTATCATCATTAACTCATTTTCATCATTGTTAAAATAATTCAATTATTATGAAAACTGTTTTTAACATTGAAAAGTATTTGCAGAACCTCGAGTGGCTTTGAACTCATCCTCCTTCAGGCTTGCTGCCACATCCACAGATCAGGCTGTGCTAAGAAGATTTCTGTTTGCTGATGGAGAAAAGCTTGTCACTGCTGTATTTGTGGGTCGAACATGGCCAAAATGTCTGCACAACTTACTGACACGAAAGCATCAGCGCTGGGATTTTGTTGTTACATTGGTTAGATGTTGATGTCAGGATTTTTATGAGCTGAATATTGTAATGAACCTAATTTCTTCTAATATTTAGAGTTGCCGCAAACCCTGATCCATAATTACATTTGTATACATTTTTAATAGAGCATGTACTGCAGATGTGTGTTTGATGAGAAGCTGTTGTGTAGAAAACACAAGTTGAATTGATCATAAATGACTCGATCAGGAGAGAGTTTTTTACTTAATATAATCTATATCTCTTCCTGTTTTCCACATCCTCCGCTTCACATTATTTCTACTTTGAGGGCCCTAATTGGTGAGAACCAGACTAATCTTCTAGTTATTTTCTTAAGCTTAACCCTGCTTTGAGTAAAGGTCATTACTATTTGCCATCTGTCCCAGAAACGCTTGTTGTGATTGGCCATATGGCATAAGAGAGCAAGGTTTTAAGAAAAGCAGAATCTTTAAATTGAATGAAGATATTCCACTGGTCACGAAGGGGATGATGTTATCTGGACAGATATGATATGTTATCATATCGGTCTCAATAGGTTAACAGGATCATATTAGTGCATATGTGTGCACGTTTCTGATTCCATATGTATGCAGACTTTGGCGTAAATTCAAGTAAAACCTTTCTTTCACACAACAACTTCAAATGTCTGAGTTTGAACACACAGTCTGGAAAAGAGGAAATTGCCTTTAAGGGTCTTTTAGCTCCCATTTGCCACATGGTTTAGAATTTGCTGCACTTAATGTTTCTATCACATTCTCAGCTGAGCCACGAGATCCAGAGCGACGTACTAACCATCCTCCAGAATCATCATATTAATACAGAGATTGGAAAACTGTCTTTTAAATTCTATTTTCCAGACAAGGTTTTTTTAGACAAGCTAATACCTTTTTATCAATTATCACATATAACATAACCCTTATGTTAATGTCCTCGGCCTGTTTGTGTATATTTTGTTGATGTATATTGTAACTTTTTGTTCTCTTCTGTAGTTTTACTGTGATGCATTGCACTGTACTCAGGCCTGCTCTCAATGACCTTCCATGTTTATTCAGTATGTCAGGTTTATTTTGGGCCGCTTCTATTGTTAAAACGACAACAGGAAATACGCTGTTGGCTTGGTGAAGATCATCTATTGTATTTGACCTCATAATTAGCAGGTCTTGCATGCTTGAGTCTGCTGAGCCAACAGGTAAACAAGGTTTTACCAGTGAGCATTGCACCTAAACATCAGCCTATCAACATCCTACAAGTCCCCTCTCCTCACTTTGGTGCTTTACAAAAATATTTTTTTTCTTGCACCAGGATCCACACAGTTTAGGTTAAGAGGAACAAAAAACGAGTGTGTGTGCGGATGTTTTCTTGTGGTTGCTTCTCTCTCTGATGAATTGGTCTTAGAAGACATCACATACGACAAACCATATCAATTTGTAATCATACAGAAGAGATGCAGCGCTCTTGGGAGCAGGAGCTGATCATAAACAGATTAGAAGAGGAGATACACATTAACCAAAAACACAGGATTGGGGTGAAAGTGGAATAAGGAGATAGAAATCTGAAATATTTAATAATGAACCAAACTTTTTCTTTTTTTTACAATGGATTTTGGATTGGGTTGTTTGTTTTGATTGCTTATAGTATATATGTTTTTCTGACATTTGTCTAATCAGGTCATTTTTATTTCCTTTCTTTCTCCATCTAATCTGTTGTCATACGAGCCAGAGATATGAATAAAGTTTAGCATCAGCTCCTTCTGCCCTATGATATTGCATATGTCTAAATCTGTCCAGGAAAATTATGTCTGTGTCAACTCTCAGTGACTACGGCTCCAGGGATAGTGTGGCATGGAACTTTAAGCTGAATATTATGTAAGAAATCATCTATGTGGATGATTACATTTCAAGTCAAAATTATGTGTAGATAATGTTTTTGATGAACTGTCTTTGGCACCAATAAAAGAAAAAAGGAAATGTACAAGGTTTATTGGAGTAAAGGCTTTTATTGCTCCACCAGATAACCCATTTCTGTCTCCTCAGCTAAGTGTAGGATTTAACACAGTGGGCTGTGCATGAGGGTGATTAGTTGTGACATAATCTACAGCTGTAACATCAAATGCAAATACAATAAAATGTGTTGCGCTAAAACAAAAACACAAATCAATGATGTCAAGTGATGATAAATGAGAAGAGCAAGAGAGAAGAGAAGAACAGTAATCTGTTCCACCCTATGAAAGTTATGACTTGTAGGCTACTGTTCTTCCTCATCAACAGTAATAGGCCAAATCCACAAGGATTTCCTGCCAATCACAGGCTCATGGTATCTTAATGACTTTTCCTCGAAAGCTGATAAAAGTGCTTTTCTTCTAAATTTGTCAATCTGTTGTGTTTTACTGCACCAAGCAGATCAAGCAAAACTGGCATGGATTTAAAGCACAACCACATAGTGTATTACTTTTGAACTAATGTGCTGGGAAAAAGTTAAAGAGCCCCTGGGACCTCGTAACCCTATTGTTACATGTTGCTGTTGAACTGCATGAAATGCCCCTGCTGTGTAATCCCTGACTTTAAAGATGACCCTTCTCCTTGAAAGCTCTTTGGGGTTTTTTCAGACATTTTCAGTTATTTTCGATACAAGAGGCCCGCACATGCACTAATGCAGACGTGCACGTGTTCTTTCACAATAAGAAAGAGAGAGTTGAGGGAGTGAAAGTAGATTTCACCCGGCAGTGTCACCTGGCTCACTCAACCGTAGACTCTGCCAAATTAAAGATGTTAATTTCATCCCTAAGCACACGCTAATAAGAGCAATCACTTGCCTGGTTTAGACTCCAATCAAAATGCTAATTACAATCCTGAACAGTTTGGGATTAATTATCCTCCTTTAGTTCCACTTTTCTGTCTCTGAATTCCTTTTGGTGGTCGCCAAAGAGGTTGTGACATTACAAACAGATGTCTGATTATCTTCACATTACAGTTGATTTATTTTCTTAAACATAAACATAATTCATGAGTCTAATCTTCAAATGTTGGAGAAATGTTAGTGCTTTTGAGGATTAAGTGATTGGGGATTGGCATTGAGAGGATGTTCCACTGTGCAGTTGTTCGTGGTTATAAGCTTTAATTTGGTGCAATCATGCCGGTCACCATACATTTTTACTATTGCTACGAGGGCAAAAACACTCCAAAATCATGGTTACATTTATGCATGCAAATGTTTCATATGTCAAGAATATGTCAAAGAAGAAATACCACACTTGATGCCTTTTGAATGTTGCCTAAATAATCTCACTACAAGGTTCATATTTAGCTGTTCAAGATGAGATGAGATTAGATGAAATCCCTTGCCAAAAAAGAAATCATGATATTTTCCATTCAAGGAATAGTACTGCCAACTTTTTTTCATTCTGTACATGTAGAATTAGGCCAATTAGTTTCTTTTGAAACATTGCCTTCATATCACAGAGGACTCTTTTTCATCAGCTTGTTGAATAGTTCTTAGCACACATGCAGCGCATTTAAGACTGGTTTTACAGAGCACTTTGTTCAGGAAAATGACATGGTTGCAGTGACCTCAAGTACACCTCAGTAATACAAAAGCTTTCCCAACATTAAAGCTACTCACAAACAAAAAGCAGCGTTTCAATTGGCTTTCGTTCACTTTAACCCAAAGCTTTCCCTTCAGTAGCAGCAGCAGTACAGGTAGACAGATTTCGTTTTTTGTTCCACTTTGATCTCTGTCTCTGTCAAAGCCTTTAAAACCTCTGCTTTCTAGGTCCCTGTCTTCCTCAGAAGACGCAGGCAAGACACCAGCAGGGTTACCATGGCAACATATGCAGATTTGAACAGATTTGATGTGCAGTAAACAAAAGTGTATCAGTTCGGCAGTTTTCATGTGTGTGTTTAAGGGTGACTGGGTGAGTGACAGAGCGACAGCCGGACGCAGAGTGACAAACAGTGACAGCCGACAGCTGTGCAGTCTGTGCATCTGTAACAGCTGGCATTCTTAGAGGATTGTCGAAGACTCGCTGCAGTTCAAATGTCACAGAGCTCAGGATGAGGCGTGTCGCAGCAGTCCTTCCAAACCAAACGAACCCCGAGAAGAAATAAATGATTCATGCATCTGCGGGAACACTTTCCCTTTATAATCAATCACAGGGGAATAGCGTCGTCTTTAAGTGCAGGTCTAGATGATGCAACTTTATGATCGTGCATATATTCTGTGGGTGAGCGCGTTCATCTCCTGCCGAATTAATTCTCCCCAAGGTTGTTACTGCAGAAGAAAAATTGGCCCCACCTTACTGAATAATACTGCCCTTGGAGAAAATACGGCCCATGAGCTTTCGGATAGGATGAGTTACTTTGTGCTTTGTTAGTTGTTTGTGAAGTTTGGTGGCTGCTGTTGTTCTTCTGTCTGACTTCTATTTGTTTTATGTTTTATGAAAGAAACATAAATTCAAAGGAGCAGGGAAGGTAATGAGATCATTATGATAAAATGACATATAATAGGTTGGACTTTTTCAACATAAATTACACACATTGAAAGGAAAGTACTAATCTCACCACATCTACTGCTTGTGTGAGTAGCTGTTACGCAGTGGTGGAATGTAACTATATATATAAGTCGAATTACTCGCTTAGATTTTTAGGTAGTTGAACTTTACTTGAATATACTTTACTTTATACTTTCACTTCATTACATTTTAGATGGAAATATTGTACTTTTAAACCAAATACATTTATCTGATGACAATAGTCAGGAGTTAATTTACAGACTAAGATTTTACATATGATCAGTTTATGACAAATGATAAAATAAACTGCCCAAATGTACTATCGTAGTTAAAATGAGCTCCACCCTATACTTTGATACTGGTGCTACTGTTAAACAATGTTTTACCATTTACCATTGTCCTTTAATTGGTTGTTTCTAGCAACTGGCCACTGTTCAACAAAAGTTACATACTGTAGTCTTACTTTAAGCGCAATTTATACGAGTAAAGGATCTGAATTGTTTTTCCACGACAGCTGGTAAGTATCAGTACCATAACAACAACATTAGAAAGGCTGGTAACAGATTTTCACCATGAAGAACAACAATCATATCAATCAATAATATGGGCAGTTCAAATTCCCTCTGGTTAAGGTTCTACTTAGGCCAATGCTTCTTATCTGATAAATGCCAATTTGTTTAGAGGAAACTACAAAAGCTGTAGTATGGTAAGTAGAAAGGTAAGGATAGGAGTATATCACAATGTATCCCTCATTTGCACCCAGGCATCTGTCGAGTGAGAGTGCCTATATGAGCAAAGTCGCTGATTTAAAGCAGTTACAATCAGCTAAAGAGGCACAAATCTGCCAGAGGACCCGGTGACAGGCTCTGCTGTTAAAAGGCAACAGATCAAAGAAAAATCTCCATCCCACCAACTTTTTTTTTTCCTTTCTGCAGCTCTTGCCAGCTTTTTTAGGCTTTAGGCGTGTGTGAGAAAAATTTGAATAAACAACGGGGAATGTGCCCTGCTCTCTGCTCTGCATAGAAATGCAAAGGGATTGCAATGTGTGACTGATTTATGCTTGGTGAGTTTTTTGGCACTGTGTCCTGTTCGTGTGAGTGTGCGTGCGTGCGCGCGTGTCTGCCTTCTGGACACTTGCCCTGTATCAGCTAATTACACTTTTTTTTTTTTTTTTAAGGGAATTCCTAATGTGAATCATCATTATGCCGAACAAGCTATGAGAGGATTATCATATCACTTAATACTCATGTATGATGATGCACATGCGCAAGCAGCTCTTCCCCGTTCTCGCGCCAACTGAACCCAATCTTAAAACCGCGAGCAGCTGCAGACAGATCATCCGTGTATTTAAGAGGACAAGTCTCAGACTGATAAAGACTTGAGCTGGGAAGGAGCTGCGTCCTTGCGCTGGAAACCCATCTGACTTTGTTCTGTAAGGGAAGACTGATGATGAGTCGGAAGTTCATCAGATGTCTTTTGCCACATAAGATTCTCTCATCTTGACCAAAGGGATTACGATGAAAATGTGAAGGTTGGATTCTGTAGATGAGTAGTCAACATGCACTAATCCGTCACATTGACGGAGGGATGTGAGGGATATACAGTTGGTCGCGTCAATTGAATTGTTTGAAATCAATCCCCAGAAAACGGACTTCAGCTCAGAGGATGCATGTAG
Source organism: Bovichtus variegatus (assembly GCA_943593645.1). NCBI lineage: Eukaryota > Metazoa > Chordata > Actinopteri > Perciformes > Bovichtidae > Bovichtus > Bovichtus variegatus. The sequence goes on from CALSCE010009442.1 coordinate 13,792,674, forward strand.
GTGAGTGGGATAATCCATATTTGCGTGATTTTGGGCGTTTAATGATTTCTTTCTGTGTCTGAGAGAGAGTGAGAAATGCAAGAGAGTCAGGGGTTTCTAATCTTTGATCATCTTTTCGAGATGTGGTTTTCTTTGCAGACTCTTGACACATGTGTGTATGCAGTTCATGGACTTGTGGTGTTGTCAGGTGCAATCCGCATGTTGTGCACAAAATAATTACATCGCAATAAGGCTTTTATGAAAAGAAAATGTACGTCGTGGGGATTTTTACATCTTGGAGACATTTTAAAAGACAGGTAAACGCCAAACGAATGACTTTGTGTTGACATGTTCTCTGGTGTAGCTTCATGGTGCTGAAGTGACAGTTCCCCACTTGCTCTCTATGCACTCTGCTTTACTGGTATAAGACTGGTGAAGACACATTTTGGAAGAAAGAAATAAAAAAATAAAAAATAAAAAAAGTGAGGATATATGGTGGTTCTGTGCCTGGAGTATTTGGGCTGTCTCAGTTCCTCCTTCACACACACACACACACACACACACACACACACACACACACACACATGGAATATGTTCAGGGTAATACATTAATTCAAACACACAATGAACAAAAAACATTCTGTGTGTGTGTGTATATATATATATATATTACCATTTTTAAAATTAATTTTAACATAATTCATGGTAAAATGTAATAAAGCATATAGAGGCCCATGTGAACAGTTTTCAAACGAGCAGAAGGCAAGCAGACGCAGACATTAGTAATGTTTAGGAAAATGTCCTAATGTTTGAAACTGGTCCCCTCCTAGGTCATAAACCCTCCCAGCCACATATAACAAGCAACATATCGTGTTTACAGCCTATATGATAACTGCCGCTTTGTGCTTTGAAGCCTGTGATTGGACGTTCACAGCAACATGTCAACACGCCACTTTGGTGAAAACTCAAAGCAAAATTGTGGTGAAGGGCCTGGTGCCCTTGGGGCTAGATATTTAGGTCATATTTTATGTAATGGACAAAAATGTGGCATGAGATATGACCTCATGACAGAGACTTTTGTATTTACTTTTTGGAGATCATTGCACAGTATCATGGCATCAACAGTTCCTGCTCTCACTGCCCAAGAGTTAAGCAAGCAGATGGTGGATGCAGCGTGTTCTTATTCTCTCTCTTTCAAGCTTTTGAACTGCCCTCTCCTGACCTGTTATATACATTCAGGGATTCAGTGCACTGAGAGAGTGTGCACTGAGACAACAAGCACAGACACTCAAATCCTGCTAAGCTCTTTCTATTTCCTTTATTTCTAGATTGCACTCTTCCTCACCCTGTCTGCTTCTTTTACAGTGTGGATATTTCTCCTGCTCATTGAGGAGGGATTTGCTCTGGCACAAAAGACTAAAGGTAATGGATACACTCAGTGCACTCCTTTGATAGAGGGACAACATTAAATCAAGACACATATTGTAATTCAATTAAAGATCAGTGAAGTTTTTTTGCATTATTCGCTACACAATTGCCTCCCGGGTCTTAACTGCACAAATGATTTTTCCATCATTAAATGTCAGCATGTCTCTTGGCTGTCATACTGTATACAGATGGAGGTGCAGGATCAAAAGGGGTTAGACCCTCTCAAAGGCCGCTGCGTTCTCATCACTGTGGAAACTGGCTGCGAAACACAGAAGGTGGCACCTTCAGCTCCCCAAACTACCCGAAAACATACCCACCAAACAAGGAGTGCCTGTACGTACTGGAAGGTAACCAACAACATGAACTTGAGTCTGATTATTTCACTGCTGTGAAAAAAGTTGATCTCCTATTTAAGTTTTTATAAATGTTGCAGTTTTTTTTATATTAAATTAGGCCAGATTCTTCTGATGAAAAATGAAAGGGAATCCAAAAAACAAAATAACATTTGTATTTGTAATGATCTGTTGTTGTTTTTTTCTTCAACAATGACATTTTCCCATCATAAATTGGTCACACATGGTTTTTGCATTATTGTTATATCAAGATTTTGAACAGTGTTTGAACACTGACAAGACCTGAATGCTCTAACAACAAAACAAGCTTGCAGGCACTAACTTTTTTCACAGTGCATTCCTCATTATCTTGAACACCAAACAATGCATCAAACTCGGTTGTCATTTTGTGCAATAGTTTCCCTATATTTGATCCCGCAGCCCACAAAACAGTCTGACCTGCAGTAATTCTTGGGTAAAATTTTGAAAGGAGAAAATGTTTTTTCACTGCGTTGCGTTCTCTGGTAGCATTATATCACCTCTGTGGCTGTCGACTTGACCCACCACTCTGCTTCCAGCCCTGCCCCGCCAGAGGATAGAGCTGTTGTTTGATCAGACCTTCTACATCGAAGCGTCATTTGAGTGTCGTTTCGACCACATTGAGGTGAGGGACGGTCCCTTCAGCTTCTCGCCAATCATCAATCGCTTCTGTGGCTCAGCCAGTCCTGGACTCGTCCTCTCTAGCGGGCGCTTCATGTGGATCCGCTTCTTCAGTGATGAAGAGCTGGAGGGGACTGGTTTTCAGGTCCAGTACACCTTTACTGCAGGTGATTGAAACACAATGGGGTGGCTTATTAATCCCTGCATGGCAATGATCGCACTGCACCATCCTAGTGCTGTTGTTAGCCAATCAAATATCTGTACTTCTTTGTGATACCTCACTATCCGCCTCTACGATTTCCCTCCACAGATCCTGAATTTCATCTGCATGTGGGAGGACTTTTGAACCCCATACCAGGTTGCTCAACAACACAGCTCAACCTACTCAAATAACTCCAGTAGTACTTCTTTAGAGTAATATGTGATTCGTTTCACCCTCACCCCTAATCCCCTTTTCTATCCTTATTTTTCTTTTAACTGCTTCTTGTCCGTGGGTCAGATTGTCAGTTTGAGCTGTCTGGGCCTGATGGCATGATTCGTTCCAGTCAGGTGGAGGAGGAATATAAAGTGAAGCCAGACCAGGCCGTGGACTGCATCTGGACTATACGAGCACCAACAAACAACAGGGTATGGTGACATGTGACATGTTAAAGTTTTACATTTTTTGCCAGTTATCTAATGCAGAACAGCAGAATAAGCTTCATTTCATACCTTATCCATATTAGGGATAACTGATAGCTCATATAAGGAAAAGTATGGTGTTAAGAGTTGAGCAGAGATTTAAGAAAATACTTCACAGCAAAGTAATTTATTGGCCACACAATTAGTCTGCATAGCTCTTTATCTCCGCCACATCTGGAGTTTTGTCGATGTGTTTGTTCCATATCCTTTACATAATCATGAAGACTGGACTTTATCACACTATCACAAAAATCCTAGATAAATGCATTTTACATCTTTTATCATCAAACATTCCCTGACAGTACATTCACAATATTAACAAACTATATGTGCACATGAAGTATAAAGAAAACATACGCATTGATCATCCAACAGTCTACATAAGTACACATACAGTAAAGCTGGCTCCAAATGATTTATATTTCATCCTTTAATGCAGCGATGCCTTCAAATATGTCTTCTTATAGCAAAGAATAATACACTAAACTGCATGAAAAATGAACTAAATGTACAGTTCATCACTCCTCATTGCTTCCAGATTTACCTGCGATTTTTGGAATACCAGATGGAAAACTCAAACGAATGTAAGAAGAACTTTGTGGCTGTTTATGATGGCAGTAATGCCATTGAGGACCTAAAGGTAATGTATTTCATAATACGCGTAATATACAATATATTACTCCAGCCTGTAAAATGAAAGCCCCCTCATATGATGTACTTTATTTGTTGCACATTGTATTGCATTATACTCTCAGTTTTTCTCTCCTTCTACTACAAATCAGGGTTTGTCTTTCTTTCTTCGTCATACATGCTCCTTTTAATTATAGTATTTGAATCATACGTATGTAGCAACTGTTTTACAGACCATGGCCTCAATGAGACTACACATCCAAAACTATAGGAGAAAATGGTGTGTGGTTTCTTGCAGGCCAAGTTTTGTAGTACAGTAGCTAATGACATCATGTTGGACACCGGTGTTGGAGTAGTGAGGATGTGGGCTGATGAGGCAAGCCGTCTCAGCCGCTTCCGGATGCTGTTCACTTCTTTTGCAGACCGTGAGTTTCTTCTTGAGATCATTCTTAACCTTTGTCGTTTTTACATTTTTACCATTGTCCCTTTTGTCTAGTTTCTGCAGCTGACAGGGCAAGTCCATTGTATGATTGCAAATGAAACGTGTAAAGTTGTCTTGGTAGCAGTTGTAGGAAATTAATTCAGTTATGGTATAATCAATTAAGAACGCTGGGTTTTAATGTAATGTAAGCAGAAATAGCATATCTGTAATCCATTAAGCACGTTATTAAATGGGATCCCTGTTACACACCTTTGGCCAATAATGACAATCATTTTGTCTCACTGTCAAAGCCGTCGGTTGCTTCGTCATCCTGTTTGCAACACATACTGACACACGTGTTTGTCTTTCAGCACCCTGTTTAGGCAGTGCATTCTTTTGCCACAGTAACATGTGCATCAACACTACTCTAGTGTGCAATGGCATACAAAACTGTGTCTTTCCCTGGGATGAAGGCAACTGCAAAGGTACTCTAGTTGTGGCAAAGCACTGTGTAATTCTTTCTTAGAAAAACCCACTGTGCTGTGCTGTGCTGTGCTGTGCTGTGCTGTGCTGTGCTGTGCTGTGCTGTGCTGTGCTGTGCTGTGCTGTGCTGTGCTGTGCTGTGCTGT
>CALSCE010009442.1:13802752-13861565 GCA_943593645.1 Bovichtus variegatus
AAAGGTCAAAAACGCATGGGAACAGATGTATTTTTCTTCTGTAACTTATCTGAAAGCAGTGACTTTAGAGGAAGATAATAACAAAGTGTGTGTGCTTACCTAGTGCAGTATTTGCTATCATTACGAACGATCATTCTGCCAGAGGGTGGAATCGGCAAAGGAGTTTTTATGGAAGTGAGCACATATGTTAAGTATATTGCAATGGGGATCAACCTGTGATATTAGACAAATAAACACACATAATTAAATTGTGTACACCAGGGATAAGATACATTAAATCTGGAAAGGTAATTAAATGTATAGTGTGTTGTTAACAAACTCACCACACAGTGGCATATACAGGTATTTCAAATATTCTTCTTCGACACTGAGTCTGTAAACCAGACAGATAGGGATAAATGAATTATTAAAGTCCTGACTGTTTTTGTTCAAATTATAATCAACAAATGGAGTGGACGCATCACCTGTCCACCCGCATCCTCTGTTCTCCACCCTTGGATCGCGTTCTTTGACTTCCATGCATAAACCACAACCAGCAGAAATGAAATAAAATAAAATGTCTGGAATGGAATGGACAAACACACAAAGATGCAACTGTAAAGTACAATAATGTATTGTAGCACAATATACAGTAATGCAAAAGTGACAACATGCATTGTGAAACTGAAAGAATAACTTGAATCTGATCAGTTATGACTTCCCAGGTCAAATGTCATTTAATAACGCTGTAAGCGTTCAGAGGTCTCAACTGCTGCCTAGCTTAAAACAAATGTCCTACTAATAGTTTGTGTGAAGAGGTTTAGATTGGGGTTTTGGGGCAAACTGAGGTATTTTGAGAACATCCCTCCAACCAATAAAATTATTAACTTTAACCTGGGTTCACTTCATTTTCATTTTTAATCAATTCAGAAATGTAAACCGACAGTTAACTTAACTTTGATTAAATATTTGATCTTTTGAAAGGCCTAATATTTTCCATATCTGCAATTTGAAAAAAAAAAAAGCCAAAATCTGAACTGAATGAGACTAAGTAAACACTGTTTTAGAATTACATTCTTTTCTATGTTTGTTTGAATGTAAAATCAATATCTGCTCTACCATTAACTGTTATCACTGTTATATACAATGTGAATTCAGAAAATGTTACTTTTAAGTTCATGCGGTTTACAATAGACCTACGGAAACATTTAACACTTAAAACAATTATTAAAGGGTAAAACATGCAGCTTCACCTTCCATACTGAGGAAACAATGTAGAGACATTTGCAAAACTGAACATGGAACAGCAAAACTGCTGACCACGTTGCTTTATAGATGCAATATAAGCAACACAAGGCACCTCAGTTGCAATCCTAAGTGAAAACCTGCAGTGATATAATTAGACACTGAGAGAATGATCTGATCTTCAACCCTGAAAACTACAGATACGTCAGCTGAAAAGTACCAAAATCTAAGTGGATGTATTTCCCCAATCCTCTCTCAACTTCCCTGATTTGTTTAAGAAGATTAAACTTCAGATGTGAACCCGTCACCCACAAGGAAACAATCTTGTAAATGATTTGTTTGTAGGGACAACAGGTGTTAACAGAGTGAAAGTAACTGTTCCTCACCAGCGACAGAGGCAGGATGTATTGGCAGATGACTTCACTGTTGTCAGTGGTCACTTTGTTCATGACACTGCTGGACAACAGGATCAGAGCAGCCAGGAGGTCTGCCAGGGCGAGCTGCACCAGGAGGTGCACCTGCAAACAAATACACATAAAGAATGTTGTTTCGCTCTAACAATGTGAGATACATAAGAAGATACAAATCAACATGTTTTCCTGCACTGAAACATTCTGTACAAGTCAGGTTGTATATATTTATATGGGTATAATCCCCGACTTACCTGTTCTTTTAGATGCCTCCATCTCACTATGGAAACCACCAGGACAGAAAAACTCCCAATCACACTGCAGTAGATCAGAAATATGTGAAGCATTAAATAACACCATAGAGGCTGTGGCAAAATGATATCTACACTGCATTCATTTTAGTACATTTCTTGACCATGTGTAAGGTTTTAAATGAATGTCGAACACAAAGTTGCAAACTCATCGTAATTTGGCACCAGATCAACACTAAACCGGTGCCAAAATGGGTTTATTGCACCGGTCAGTGTGTCTGAGGATGACATAGACTTCTATGTCTGAAAGATAACTTATCTCAGACACATGTGACACCTGCATAAAAAGCGCTGTAAGATGACACACAAGTTCAATCGTCATGACCTTCATCTTGGCTCCATAGAAACTAACTAGCTGAGACTAATTGACAGTTTTGTCCTCTCTCTCATTGTTTTGCTTTATTTGTCACAAACACAAGAAAGAAACCGAAAGATTCATAAATTAGTACACAACAGCAGGGTGCCTAAGTTCACTTAAGGAAGTTTTTTTTGTAAGCAAGTACAACTATCCTGTGAGCTACAACTCAGTGCTGAATATTACATTATCCTTAATAGAACAGAAACGATGGCTTAGAACACTGGAGGAAATCAGAGAGAAAACATACGCCTCTTCTTGTAACATGTCACATTGCTGGTTTGGCAAACCTTTCCACAATGAGAAGACTGGAATTATAAGATCAAGATTCTGCTGCTATAATAGACTTACTGTACAACTCATTGTGAAACATGTTTATTTGCCATAATCTGGTTGCTATATAAACACCTGTTGTAAATAAATAACATTTGGCTGAATTAGTAGGAGGAAGCATATTACCTGAGAGTGAGTAACACTAAGTACTCAGTAGAGAGAACATCAATCTGAAAAACAGAATTCAAAAATTATATAAGAAATGTACCTATTATTTTCCCTCCTAATAGTTTTCATTCAAAGGAGATGTTTTCATTTCCAATTTATTCATGCACTGAAAAGTAATTAGTGTAGTGCCTACCTGATCTCCATTCAGTATACTGTTGTCCCCCATGGTGAATATCAAATGATCATTCTATTCAAAACTAAATAACCTTCTCCATAGCAGACCTTTGTGAAAATATGTATTCTTATCGAAGCACAGCTCTATAAAAGTCTGCACCTTGTCACATGCTGCTGTTTTGACTCCACCTGCTTTGAGATGGGTTTGTGTAACACTTTTGAATGGGAATTCCCAGGTGTAATGGGAATATTCCTTGTCTTACCTCCAGTCTTTCAGGAAATTAAAACAGTTAAAGGGAGACAGGAAAACAGTGAAACGGAATTTCTTACTATTTGTTTTTTTATCTTCTCTTGCTTATAAGAGGCTAATTTCCTACCAAAATAACATGTAAATTCCCTATCCACCATGCCAAATGCGTATTATCTACTGTATTGAGAATTTCCCTGTAATGAAGTGCATTGATAACCTACAGCTCTAGACGGACTCCTTCTCACACACAGGGCTATGGAGTGCAGTGACTCTGAGCTCGTTTCACACAATACTGTATGAATCTTATCATGATGAAGTATGTGTTACAGAGACATCTAGTGGTAGGAATCGGCCTTGCATTTGTGATGAAATGCTACGTGATAAAAACAACTTTTTATCACACACAAAAAAAGCAAGTTTCTTCCATTGTGTTGAGGATAGACAACCAAATGATGGCGCAGGGTATATTGTATCAATAGAGCAGCTTGAATGTGTTTGAAAAAGAAAGAAACACAATGCATTCAAAAAGTTATTGTTGACAGCTTTTGCCCTGTGTTGATAAAGTTTTATTCAAACTGATGACGTCGTGGATTCCACGTTGGCCCGGACGTGGCAGTCGGCAGTTAGTAGCCCTCTTACCAGATCAGTGTAAAACTATCACACGTTGCTGCTGTTGTGGCTTATATCAGTTCTTCTTTCATAGATTCAAACATCATCAGCCAGTTATGGGGCTCACCATCTCTTCACTCTTTGAACGGCTTTTTGGTAAAAAACAAATGAGGATTTTGATGGGTGAGTGAAAGCTGTGTTTGGCTAACTATCGTTAGTGAGGGGCACGGTTTTTAGCTTTAGCTTTAGCCTTAGATACGTTATCTAGTCCTTGGTGAGCTTTCAATGGCACTGCAGTTATCAAACTTTAAAAGTATAACATTTGGACAGAAGCGGAATAAAATCTCAACTAAGAGCCATGTGAGTAATTGTGATTGTGGAAACAAAATATACAATAAAACTAGCTTTCCTACGAGGAGTTAAGTTAGCTTAACGTATCGCTAGACCGTTAGCTAGAGTTCAGGTTTGGTAGTGGAGACTACTATTGACAACTTTATCCCGAAAACGGCCTAAAAATGTTTTAACATTACAATAGCTTTGAATAAACCAAGGTTTGGCTGCAATTGCACGTACTCAACGTTGTATCTAGTTGGGAGATAACAGCCGCTTATTGATAACGTTAATCTATTTGAAATATATATGGTTAGCTTTATATTAGTTAACCTTACGCTAATTGTTTAGACCGACACCCATTATGCGCTTTGTGTTTTCTCCTTGCTCAACTTCTTATTGGGTGACGTAAACTAACTCCTTGTGAATGTTCAGTCCCGTTTCCGGGTAGTTGGAGAGTGATATGTTTTCCACGAAGTTACATTAATATCAAGATCAGCTTTCATAATTGTGGGTTGTTTTCCCCCTCATATAAATTGATGAAACTGACTCTGTACACACGAGTAGCTTTGTGCAGTCACGTGTAACGTAACTCCTTTATTGCACGTCTTCTGCTGTCTGATGGCTATAGGAAAACGCCTGTTATTATGCAATTTGCAATGCAATACAGCAGATTGTCATTCTTAGCGCTTAACTTCGGTCCTCTCATGATATACATGTTTACCTTTTGCTTCCATCTTTTCCCTGTAGTTGGCCTTGATGCTGCCGGAAAAACGACTATCTTGTACAAATTGAAGCTTGGTGAAATTGTGACCACCATCCCAACCATTGGTAAGAGACACTCGGAATAGTTACTATTACTTTTGAAGATTTAATGTGTACCTCAACATGTTTGACTCATTGGACTTTGTGTACAGTGTTAAGATATGTCCCTTATCTTTCCCCTGTAAAGGTTTCAATGTGGAGACAGTAGAATATAAAAATATCAGCTTCACTGTATGGGATGTGGGTGGCCAGGACAAGATCAGACCCCTCTGGAGACATTACTTCCAGAACACACAGGTATGAGTGTGACTGTCCCAGTGCTGTGGGACAGCCCATGTTTAATATAATAACTGCATTGTCAGGGAGTAGTAGTAGTAGTAGTACACAACTCTCAGATCACCAAGTAAAGGCCTATTTTTAAACATGTGTTTTCCTCTGGCTACATTGGTGCTGTTGGTAAAAGTAGATTAATGTGATGCTCACATTTCAAACTATATTAATAGTAATGCTTTGAATGTCAAGTAGATAACCTTTTAATTGAAAGAATGAATGAATACAATTGTTGCGCTACTTCCTGTACCTCCCCTTTTTTTTTTTTTTACCCAGATCAGTCCTACATCAGCCAAATTATGTAATGGTTTATGAAAAATTGGTAACGCATCTCCAAATTTCTATACTTCTCTCCCAACCAGTGTTGTAGTAGTTGGATCTTGGATCATATTCAACGATTGGCAATTTTTTTTTTCGATTGTCATCTAGAAAATGTCCACTACAGTTTTCCCGAGTCGAAGGTCAAATCTTCAAATGTTCGTACCAAAAGATATTCAGGTCACAATCGCAGAAGATCTACGAACTCTTCGATGCTATTTTTATTTTCTTTCATCTAGGGCCTCATCTTTGTGGTGGACAGCAATGACAGAGAAAGAGTGGCAGAGTCTTCAGAGGAGCTCCAGAAGATGGTTGGTATTTAATATGTTCAGCTCACAAGGGACTGAATATTGTTCTGAATATTGTTCTCGGAGTTGCTGTCTCTGACTTAGAGTTGTCTCATATTGTGACATAGTTACATCAAAAACAAATGTAACAGTGTCAACCCTGCATTGGATGACTATCCTTTACACCAAAAACAACAGAATCTATGTATTGCATGGTTAACCCATGTGTTTTGAAATCATTGGGTAACCATGTTGACTTCTTCTGTGCAACGAAATAAGTGCCCAGTCGCCTTAAACCTCATATTATAAGTGCCTTGTGCTGCAGTATACACTCAATAACATTTTTGTTACAGTGCATTGCATTTCTGACGTGTTTACATTTAATTCTTTACACTGTATAATCAGTTCACATTGTTTGCCATTATTTTTGACTTGCCATTATGTCACAGTATTTGTTTTACTTTAACCTGGAAGTGCTGTCGGCCCGTGGAGAATGAGCTTCAGAGTAGAGTTGCTGTTTTGTTTATTTTAGTAGATTTTGTTTTACCATGACTCTTGCTGCACTGCTTCTTAAACCGCCAGGTTGCAGAATTTGCTTTTTTTCCCCCTCTTAGTTTAAAATTTTTTTTTTTAAAAAATTATACTTTGTGGCCATTTTTTGCCTTTTTTTTGACAGGGTAGGATCACATGCAGCAAAGGTTGGCCGGACTAGAACTGGGGACATTGTGAAGCCAGTCGGCTTCTTGGACCCCTAAATCTTAAAGCTGAATTACTAATCTGTTGTCTGCCCCTTTTTTAGTTGACGGAAGACGAGTTGAAAGACGCTGTTTTGCTGGTGTTTGCTAACAAACAGGACCTTCCCAATGCCTTACCAGTCAGCGAACTTACAGAAAAACTCGGACTACAAGCCCTCCGCAACAAAAGTGTAAGTATTCTGAATAAACATGCGCCCTACACCAGGATTCTCATATGTAAGCATGTGCAGAGTTGCATTCATATTTTTTCTCATATCTAATTTATGCCATACAATCTTTGACCCCACAGTGGCACATTCAGTCAACATGCGCCACCCAGGGCAGTGGGCTGTATGAAGGACTTAACTGGCTATCCGAGGCGTTGACCAAGAACTAAAGAAGGATCGGATGGACGGATGACAGAGAGACTGAACACAACACAACAGGACAGGAGAGAAGTCCCAGACATTCAAGCCAGAAACATTTGGTCTTCTCGCTCCAATGTTCACAAAAAGGACAAGGCTGGTGGACAACATATAATCATTTTTGGAAAACATTTTTTAATTAAGTTTTTTTCATCTCTTTTATTATCAATGATATTACACTTATATCTCTCGACATAGCCTCTATTTTTCTCCTTTTTGTCCCAAACTCTTGAATGGCAACATGTTGTAGTTGCACATTCAGTTGCATGACCAGCAAATGGCCTGTTCCAGAAATTTTATGGAAACAACAAATAGAGTAATGGGAGTGGTTTTCCCACTTAAAACCTTGGCTCCTATGCATCATTTGCAGTAATCAACCACTTGTATAATTGTTGGACTTAATTATAGCCATTGTGGAGCTTAGGTTGGGGGTATGATAATATAACTAGAGCTTCGGTGAAGGACAAGTTGTAGGCTGTTCATCTCCGCAACCCCTCGTGGATATTTGACTCCCTCGCAGACCTGACCCTTTGCTCTTCACTACTATGCCTCATGCCAACTTATTTCTGTAAGGGCCTATAGCCCGTAGAATGAGATGGATGAGGATTGTAGCAATTTCACTTTTAGATTGTGTTGGTAGTGTGGAACCATGTGGCCTCTGAGTAAATGGATCCAGAAAAGGAACATTGTGCCTTCTGGTCCCTCTTAACACAAATCTGAGTAATCCTTTCCTTATCTCATTCTGAGGTCATGCGCCCTCATAAGATGCTTTAGTGTCTTTTTTGCTTTTGAAAGACAAAATAATGCATTAAGACACTTCCTTTTGTTCTGCAATGTATGCTGAGGTGCGGCAGAACCACACCATTGTGAGTGTATATTGCTTCTTTACAACTTGATTTCACTATCAACCAGGATTTCATCCTGTTTGAACATTTGTGAATTTGTCCGCACTCCTCTTACTTCCTTTTTTAAAAAGCCACCATGGAAAAAAAGGCTTTAATTAAAAATGTCAGTTCTTCTATCTACTCTAACAGAAAATCTCTTTTACCCTAAAAGGAGGAAGGAAGTGTCTTTTCAGTGTTGGCACATGGCCAATATTGAGTGACACAGTAAAGTAGCATGTTTTCTTTGTTTGAGTTTGTTGTGCTGTCTGAAGGCAAATACTGTATTATATTCTTAATTGTTCTACCCCTCTTGAAACACAAAAACATACCAGGCCATCAGTTTATTTTTGTGTATACATTCCAACCTATGCTTGCAGATGCTAAAGCTGCCACTCTTAAAATTATTAGTGAAAAATATTTTACAAAAAAGCTCTGAATAAAGACGATGCTAAAAACAAGAATGCGTTTTGGACTCCACTCATTGTTGAGGACAGCCAGTGGTCGATTTACCTGGACTTGAAGCTTTTACACATTCAAAACATTTCTGATTTACTGTATTTACGGAAAGTCAAATCAGATCATACTTACTAAATTCAAATTTTTTTGTTTCATAATAACTGGCTCAAAAAGTCAACTGCCATCTTCTATCAGGAACTGAACCTGATAAGAGGAAGTGGTCTGTTCAGGTCTTTCACTGAAGACTTGGGTCTTGTCCCTGGCCTGTCTTTGCTTAAGCATTACTCACTTTCAAACCACTGCACTTACACTACACTAAAACATATTGCATCTCGTTAATATATCTTTGTCCAAGGTCATCTGCACAGCTTCTGCATGTTGGTAATAGCCCCAGGCAGGTGAGCTTATTTTGCTCAAGAACTAAGGTTAGGAAAAAGCTTGTGTGGGAATAAGCAGTAATGTGACTCTTACAGCTGCAAACTTAACAGGATGTATCCTTGCTTAGTTGAAAGCAATACCTCTAAAATGCCCATAAATGCTATGCTTTACCAAGGCAGTGACCCTACATGACCTGACGTTGACCTTTGTTCTGACCTCTATATTGATATTGATTTTTGGAAAATGCAGAGAGAACATACCAGCATGTTATTATGAAAGTGGACAGTAAACAGAACACTGATAAAATAAAATGCTTTTTAATTATACTTATTCATTTTTTTTTGTTATGTAGGCGCCGGGGAAAACAAATGTCAGCCTCAAAGTTAAGAACCAGGCCCACACATGCATGCAGACAATCGGAAAACAATTTATACCGAGAAGAGAGTTCATTTCCACAAGTTGGAACAATACAAAAGTACACTACAATACACTATTAATATGGTACGCTTGGGAGAGGCCTCTGTCCCTTGCTATGAATTGGCAACAGGGTTAGCACTGTGTGTTATGTCTAATACAATTCATATAAATGTATATATTGTGTTTCAATAACACCTTAATTACTCTCATAATGTGACGCAACCAATTATGTTTAGCAAGGTTGTAAGGTGCATAAATCACGAAAAGGGAAACTGATGTAACTCTGCCGTCCCCCGGCAGTGCACCAGTAGAAGAGAAGAGGGAGATTCATCATTCTCATGTTGTTCCCATTGCTGCACTGCAGGGGGCAATATGTCCAGAGCAGCTCCGGCAGACAAGCTGGTGATATACAACGTTTCAAAGGCACAAAACAATAAGCCTATGATATGTGTCAGTTTTCTGTCATGCTTGGTCCTTAAGATGAACACATTATAGGGAAACAAATTTCATGTATTTTAGAAAGTCCGGTTTTTAATTAGTTTTTCAACAACTACTTTTAGAGAAGTTCCATTATTTCATATTTAAATCTGTTCAGACAGTTGGGAAGGTGAAGGGAGAGACAGCGCTGGCGTGTTTGGATATGAGTCCAGGATACATGAACAACATTAAATTGTTCTTTCTAAGTAAATACAAATCCTAGTGCTGATTGCTATTGTTATTATTATTATTATTATTATTATTAATAATAACCATATTTCGTCTGCATCACAATCCAGGTAAAATCATGTCTAAAGTTTTAGCTGGTGCTAAGTAATTAGGACCTTCATGCTTTGTTTATAGGTGAAGGTATAAGCATTATATAATTGGCTTGCTATGATGTGTGAATGTCTATTCTAATGTATTTATGACAGCTAATCAGGCTTAGTGGAGCTGGGTCAACACAGTGTGTATGTATCTGTTAGCAGTGAGGTGGGTCCACATAAAGGAGCACATGTGTGTGATGCTGCTTTCAGCAACCTTTTCTTTCACTTTGCTGCACTCTTAAACACTGGAAGTACATTAAATGGGATTTACAGTTCCACTGTCCAACAGAATCAGAAAGGTAAGTTTTAAATTGAATTGATTGCATTATATTATATATAAAAACAATTCTGGATATTTTGCTATTATTTTAAATCCTTTCCAGATCTATAGCTTATTTAATTTTTTTACTAACTCAACTTTAGTATTGAGAGTCTTGCACAATATGCTATTACTGCAAAAGGTACACAACCATGCGCACAGATACAATATTTGTCAGTTTGATAAGCTGTGTCTTTGTCAAATATTCACATACAATGTGGCATAATCCTTCACATCTACAGTGTAATAGCTCAGGCTGATCTCGGGGGGGTTTCCCCTGGTGCAGGATGATGCCGACCTTGATACCAGTTCCACAGCCTTCCTACTCCCAGGCCAGGGAGAACCTGGTGAAGGCTATCCCACCCAAGCTCCTCTGTCTGCTGGCCTGTGGTGGAATAGACTGCCGCTATGAAGGACCAGAGTGTTGGAAATTAAATCAACAGGTCATTCGAGGCATTTTTTCCTCCTGGTGAGACTATGTGACTGCTCATAGAGTCTCATAGATGTTGATATGTTATGTGCTGTGTCAAAAACAATTTGCTGATTTTGAACTACTTCCTATCGCAGGGTGACAGATGACATCATTGCCATGGCGCGACCATCGAAATATCTAATTGAGAAGTACAACATCATAGAACAATTTCAAAGGTAATCAGTGTTGATTTATATCATAATGTTTGTGATGTTCTTCCGTGTGTCTGTGCAGTGTGTGCATGTACATGATACATGAGTAGCTGTAGGAATTGTGAGCCTTCTTAAAAGGTGTGACAACATTAATGTGCAACCCGCTGCGCATATACAGGTAGTTAGTTGAAAACAAAGTGGGGAAATGGATCTAGATGAAATTTTTTTTTAATTAACTTCTGTTACTGTACTGTACTTTTTGTTTACACTAATCAATGAATCCAACCGTCTTCATAATTTATGACTTTTTTATAGGTTGAATATCAGATCGATCGTCAACATGCAACTCCCCGGAGAGCATGCTCACTGTGGACCTCCCCTGGACCCTGAAAGTGGTTTCACGTACTCTCCACAGATCTTCATGGACAATGACAGTGAGAATGTGACACAGTAAATACACAACATGGAAGAGTGGCTGCCCTTTTTAAATCTGAACCACTCATAAAGTGGGAAACGTAAATGTAAAACAGTCAAGGTTGAACAAATATTACGAGAGACAATCGTGGTTTGTGCTCATTCTGACTTGCATTATATGCACTGTGTTTCTACATGATAGAGTAGCCTACAAACACAGTTAATCTGTATGAATTGTATGATCCTAAATGCATTCATATGTTCACATATTTGTATATTTGCAGTTTACTTTTACAACTTTGGGATGCAAGATTTCGGTGTGTCCTCTCTCGTCAGTATAATTGACGGGGTGAAGGTTTTGGCCTTTGCAGTCGGGGAAGGAAGAGTGGCTGTGCACTGCCATGCAGGCCTGGGCAGGACAGGTAGTGATAAACATACATACTGTATCTACTGTTCATGTAAACACTGGGTGTGTCAGCGTGTGCAAAATGCTCTCATGTATTTTCAGCGTGTTTGCTTGTGTGTTCTTGCTGCTCAAAAGGCGTCCTGATAGCTTGTTACTTGATTTACGCCCTGCGCATCAGCCCGAGTGAGGCCGTCTACTACGTACGGATTAAACGGCCACGCTCTATTCAAACCCGGGCACAGCTCAGTCAGGTGTCTGACTTTGCTCGCCTGCTTAGCTCACAGCTGGTCCAATACCCAGACCTCAGCCTGCGGCATGGAGCCCCTTTCACCCTGCAGCACTACTTAAACCGACAGGCGATACTGCTGCATGGCCAGGAGGCACGCACCCTCAGACAAACACCCAAGGTCAGGACTTTATCAATGTACAACATTAATCCTTTGTCATGAACATACCTGACTGCACTTTAGTTTTACTGCAGTTTACCTCCTCCTCATTTCTGACCTCCCATTAGGTGGTGTACCTCTTGTGTATAAATCTCTCCTGCTTAGCCCTGGGTCTCCCTGCTCCTCCAGAGATCCAGGCTGAGCTGGAGAAGAGGTCAGCACTGAGGACCCTGAATAGGACTGTGAGGGAGACCCTGGTGGCCAAACAGTACTTGCCCTTACTTAAGGAGGGTCACAAGGGGTCAAGGGTGAGCTCAGGGTCGGTGTCCTTCTGGGACGAGCCACTGGGATTCTTGGAGAGGAAGAGAGACGTGCTGCTGGACAAACGCAGCTACAGCGACTCTGACCTCAGCAAGATTGCAGTAAATGAGGTTCAATTTCACATTATTCGTCCGCAATTACAAAGTTTATTCCAAAAGTTTCTGAATGTCTTCTGTAAAATCAAACTAGTAATTGAGGCTTTTCTCACTTTGTTGTATTCTGTCCTGAAGGATCTGGAGTTGAGTGCATACTGCACCCCAGCACTTGGAAATGAGAAACAGTGGTGTGTACAGGATCTGATACGACCTGATCTGAGACCAGGTACCCCGATCCTTGAGACCCTTAAACCAGGCCACAAGACCACCAAAAAGGAATCTCATACACTCAACATCCCAATATCTAGCATGACCACAAACAACAACTGTGCTAAGACGTCTAAGTGCACAGCTAAAAAGGCACTTTCCAAATACAGCTCCAACATTGAGGTAACTGGCATTCTTACAATGAAAAAAATGTAACTATTGAAGAAAGCTTTTGATGTGAGTGCTTTCAAACGTTTTGATATATATGTCAAATAAAGTTGTACAGGAATCCACATAATCCAGGCCCAACCTCAGTCGCCCGTGCTGTTGCTAAGGCAATGGCAGACCATGGTCCTCCAGGAGAAACCATCCTGCAAAGATCGGCTCTGCTGCAGGTGAAAAACAATGGTACAAACTTGGCTTTACACTACAACATATTACTTTGATTTTGAGCTCTGATGAATACTCTCACACACCTTTTCAACAGGAGGAACTGAACAGTAGTGACTGTGGCTGGGCTCTGCTGGTCACCGAGACAGATCCTCAGGTTCTCAGCTGTCTGTTGTGGACCTGGCTGGACAAGTTAAAGGTCAGTGGGATCAAATAAGAAGACATAGTTCCAGTTGTCTCAATTGCCTGGGGGCTGTGAAGTAAGAAATAAAACATTTTGAATTGTCGTCTTCACTTCCCATTCTGTGGTAAAGACCTTTCTCTCAGTCCTATTGATGTTTCTTTCAACCTCATCCAGGAGCCTGTTCTGAGTGCAGAGGACGTAGACAAGTTGAGCTGTGTTGCAAACAGCAGGAAGCCTCTCAGTGTGCTCAAGAAGGTAAAGAAACAGATGCGTGATGAGTCATCTTTGACTCTTGAGTATTCTTACTAAGAAACCTTTATACTCTTAACCTTGGTGGCAAAGATTAAAAAGGTTCTTTTCAATATGACATCATTACAGCCGCAGAGTCACACCATCTATTGTCTACTGAGCTGTGTGAGCACAGTGACCAGCCTGTGTCCACACAGAGAGGATGCAGTGCTGCAGAGACTGATGCGAGCACTTACAAGGGTAAGACAAATGTGGAACCATAGTAGGCTAAAGTGTGTGTGTGCAGTTCTAATTGAAACCTGTTCATTTGAAGGTGTATTTTATTTTTTTATCAACAGTGCCCCCAGGAGGAAATGGGAAGCCTTGCAATGTTGATGAAGGTCCTGAAGGCGAGTTTGAGAGAAACCTTCCACAACTACATATGACTCACGAGGGCCAGCAGCACCAATGCCACACTTTGAAAAGCAGAGTCCATGTCAGAACAAAAACTAAGAGAGCAGTTTTTATTTTGAAAGTTGGTGTTGTGCTTGTACTTTCACACACTACCACCACTTTCAGAGGGCAATAAATGAGCCAAAAAATGCCAATCACAAAAAAAGAAGAAGCAAAAGAAGTCTTAGATCATGTAGATTTTTACGTTTACATCCCTATCATTTTCACAGATTTATTGTTTATGTATGAAGAATTGGTACGAAGCCAGTCTTGCATGGTTACAGTGGCTACAGATGCTCGGTCCATCAGACCCCCCATATTTGAACATGGATGTATCCTTAAAACTACAATTAGTCTAGTCTAAAAAAAGTCAGGTGGGTGCAACTAGGAGAGGGCCTATTCACTTATGTTTGGGGTGGCCAAACTATGGCCCCTGGGACAACCGCCGAACACAGACCGTTTTAAATGGCCTGTGGTAAATAAAAGAAGAAAAAAAAGAATATGGTTTAAGCGTGTTTCTAATAAATTGCACTTCATGTACATTGCACATCCTAGTTCAAACACTAGATGTCGACTACATAATAAGTACATAACTACGTAAAATAATCTCACTTTTAACCTCTTGGCACAGAAACCAATCACTAACCATTTTAATATTACACTTACAGATTAAAATCTTACATTTACATTTGCATCGTAATCTTTTAATTGGGAGATTAGGCCATGAACAGAAACCAATATGTGTTGGTTTCTGCCTCTTTTTAACTTATTTACAGATTTACACATAACACCCCAATAGTTTAAGTGGGCACTTAGGCCATGCATTGTGAGTTTTAAAGTATTTATTTAATTTAGATTTAAGAACAACAGATAAAGAAAAGTGGTGTGCAGTCATTTTTGATAAATGAATTATGTATGGCAAGTGGGTTTTCCTGTGACTCTGTATATTTTTTTTATATTTGGCCATCCTTGATTACGCCATGGGCCGGTCCTGCATATTGTTCTGGGACAATGGTTAACTTAATTACTTAACAGTAATGACACTGATACAATGTTTGTGGTAGACTAATACATTTTGTTTTATATCTACTTTAAATAGTATGTAAATTACTGTACATTAGTACTAGCAGATTAAATCCAAACAGTGTGTCCACAGTTGGATTCTGTGGCCTGTTTCAGCCTTCCATGCCTAATAAATCATTGACACCATCTGCATACTGTGTTTTCTGGAATAACTTATTGGGAATTCCTTTACTTGACCTGCACTGTTGACACTCACATTTATATTAAACATGACTGTCAAAGAGTCGTCTCCATGGCAATGTTGTCATAGAGAAGTTGACAATCACTAAACAATCCGTGTTTGGGTTCAGTGCACATGCTGAGTTCTGACGATCCGACCGTAATACAAATAACCTGACAGAGAGACTCACAGCAGGATCAGGATATGAGGTAAAATTATGTATCTAATAATTTTAAGTCACTGAACTAAACTGAAAGCAAGTCGATGATTTGTATGTACTTGGTAGACATGTTGTGGTTTTGTTAGTCTGGGTGATTTTGAAGTAGCATTGGTTAAACTTTAACCACATATGACCAGTATACAGTCGGCCTCGACTTCACAATATGACCTAGTAGTTTGTCCAAAAGATATTTCATTAAATAAGTGACAGTGACTGCATTATTTACACTTTTACACTATGGACCTTGTCTTTGTGTCCTTAATAAAGTCATTTTTTAAAATTATTATTTAACACGTTAACATGTTAAACTACATCTACATCCAGCTCAAATGAACACAGGCTACTGATTATTATTTTTATTCAAAAACTACTGCTGTGATTGGCTGGCTATACTGCTGCCCCTGGTGATATCACACGGAAGAGAAGTTCAGAATGGTGCAGAGCGTTTACATGATGCACTTCCATCTTCCGCCTGAATTACATTTTTAACAGCAACATCTAACCCAAATCTTTCCTATAATACCCTCTCTTACTTTAGTTTAGAGTGGACTCTAAAGATCCTTAAGCACCAGCAGACCTGTTTGCCATTCTAATAAGAGATATACAATCCACCTCTCTCTCAGGGTCATGTCAAGCGGTGAAGCTTGGGTTGGTACCTGGAGGCCCCACAAACCAAGAGGGCCCATAGCTGCCCTCTACGGCAGTCCAGGGCCCAAGTATGCACTGCCTGGACTCACAGGTACAGCCAAAATGGCCATTAAGCATTTTCACCACCAACACCATTATTATCATTATTATAACTGACATTGTTTTACCTTGTTTCCTCCATAAAGGCATTTCTAAACATGACCCTACGAAGCAAAAAGCACCAATGTTCAGCTTTGGGGTACGTCATGACAGCAAGTCTGAGAGCTCCCCTGGACCAAGCTACCTCATCCCCTCCAACATCACCAGAGTGGGCCGAGACAGCAGTCCTGCATTTTCACTCCACAGCCGTCCAAAGGAACCACAATTGTTCAAGGCCCCTGGACCAGGTCAGCAAACCCCCTTAAACATGAATACAGGTTTTATTTGCTTAAAGCACGTGAAAATGATCTCATATCTCCGACTGTTCACTGAAAGCTGACAATATGATGCTTTCGTCATGATGCACATTGTCATTTAAGACTGTCTGTTAGCAGTGTTTTTATAAAACTTTCTTTGGTGTTTCAGGCAAATACTCCCCAGAGCATGCAGGAAAGTCAATCTTCCACTCTGCTCCTGCTTATTCTCTGTCTGGGAGGAGCAAAGAAATCAGTACTATCCAAACACCAGGTAACATATTGTGTTTGGTGTCAACTTTATTTAAGTTGTATGTTACAAAGTTTCATGGCCAATAGAATATAAACTTCACCTGTCACTCTTGCTGCAGGTCCAGCCTCCTACTCTCTGCCCCCAGTGCTGGGGCACAAAACTGTGGCCACATCTGCAGCTCCCACCTTCTCATTCTGTGGCCGCAGCAAAAATGGCAGCTTCCATGAGGACCTGAAGAAGGTACTTATAAATGTCAAATAATTTATAAATTTTTTTTAAAAATCTAGAAATCCTGTGATTTACTCATTCTCTGTACTTGTGTTTCCCCTTCAGACTCCTGGCCCTGCTGCCTACAAAGTTGTGGACCCTTGTATTTACAGGGAAAAACCTCCCCAGTTTAGCATGAAAGGCCGCAACTTCCCACCTGGTGAAACCACAAAGAAACCAGGACCTGGTGCACATTGTCCTGAGCAGGTAAGAATTCACATTGATGATCAAATAAATATATCACAAATATTTTGCAGTTTTACTGACATTTTTCTCTTTATAGGTGACTTTCACAAGAGTAAAAGCTCCAAGCTTCTCCTTTGGACTTCGTCATTCGGAATTCATCACACCCCTCATTGTAGATGTGCCTGAATAATGTCACGTGTGATCTCTTGTTTAGCTGAAAAATCATCTAGCATAAAGAAGAAAAAGCACAATAAAGCAAAAAAGCAAACTGCTCAGGATTATTGAGATCGGATTTTATTGCCAGTTAGGTACCTATTGTATAAGTATGTGTTACTTTGTCAGCATTAAATCCACATCAGTATTTTAAGTAAATGATAGGCTACTGAATTTATTTCATGAGTAGCACGCCTGACCTTTGTATACATATAACATGATTTTTAAGAAAGTATTTTAGGCACCTTCTATTTTTCAAGATAGCTATTTGTTTTTTCTTGTTGGTTTAGTATTGTGATTGGTCAAATAACATTTTCACTCAGTACCGTCTGCAGATCAATTATAATTTTGCAAAGTCATGGTAGCTCAAGCACAGGTGTCAATAATAACACAGAAAACATGTTTACTGTTAATACTTTGAGGAATGTCCTAATTTCAATTTGCACAATCCTCAATGAATTATGATCGCAAACAACATCACCCAATTGTGCAATTGTTTACACAAAGTTTTGTCCTTTTCTGATTTATTTAACTCTGTGTATTTCTCTATATCTCGACTTCATTTCAAATGAGGGACACAACAATGATTCTGAGCCTTAAATTAAGATTTGTACATGGCGCCTCTGCTGTAACGTTGCAAAAAAAACAACTTGTTAAAATCCTTGCAAACAGTGTGTAGGGATTCATAGATCACTGATCCCCGAAACTTTCCGCTTAGTATGTTTATGTTCTGCACAGCAGAGCAAACATTTTTGAAGCGATTTGTAAACAGGATGAAAAAGAATTGTCTTCATGGACCATTCATTTTTATTTACCATAATGATATGGTTATTCTTAGTCAAATGTTGGTCAAATGTTTGAAAAAATATTGTTGTCTTGTTTTATTAGTAAAACGACATTAAATGAATTGCATCCCCTTCAATAAAGAAAAATACTAAACTAATTTGGGAGAATAAAAGAGCATTCTTGACAGGCACTTGTAAGGACAGCAGGAACCATGACGACGAGGTCCTTCAGGCGTCCCCGTTGCATAGAAACGAAAACCTTCGGCGACATCATCAAAATCAACACACGTTGAATATCTGGATACCTAGATGACTGCAGGGAATCAACCAACCTTCCCCTGTTATAGACGAACATAATATACACAAGATAGTCAGCGACATTTGGATAAGTACACTTGGTTACCAGATGCTATCAACGCTACTTCAGTTAGCGGAGCTAACCAACTGTTAATTAGCAATCTTCAGTGGTGAGGGTGCATGGTGAAGGTAACGGTACAATACTCACAAGAGACTTTAATACGACAAATGTAATCAATGACAATCTATGTACTATACTCCGCTTCAGTTAGCATCAGCTGTGTCTACGTGAGGACAGACGAACCAGTGAAATGAGCGATATCAAGCCGAACCACACGATGTTAACATCAGCTAACCGATGGAAGGCTAGCTAACACTCGTTCTCGTTGTCAATAGCAATCGGATGCTTGTTGGTGCAGGAGCTTAGATCACCTTTTCAGGTATTTTTCAATTTAGCAAGGCAAGCGTTGGCTATTACTATCATCGTAGTCAAAGCGATAGGAAGTTTAAAAAGAGGGTAAAATGGCTGGCGACGTTGGCAGCATCCCTGAACTGGACCAAAAGAAGTACGATTCAGATGAACAGGTGAAGATCATCTGTCTGGGAGACAGCGCAGTTGGGAAATCCAAGTGAGTATTAGCTGCAATTCCTTGTAGGTGTTTTGTGATTTTCTAATATTTGTAACTTTCCTCAGTAGATTATCTGTTGTCCTGTGTAACATTACATTATTGTTGCTTTGACTCAGACTGTTTCTCTCTCTCTCTCTCTCTCTCTCTCTCTCGTAGGTTGATGGAGAGATTTCTCATGGACGAGTAGTATCCTTTTGCAGCTTTAGGAATTAAAAATTAAACATATCCGTGTCAGACATTTTTGTCAGTCATGTTATATCGTCCTATTATGGCCATTGCAGCCATTGTGTGCATATGAATATTCGGTTTAAGGTCAAGCTGGCATGCCTCCAATAAAGTAGACCTTTTTTTCCCCACAGAGGTTAAGATCCTTAACTCTTTCTTCAGTCGTCCCCAGCAGTTGTCAACCTATGCTTTGACTCTCTACAAACACACAGCCACTGTAGAAAACAAGACCGTAGCCGTTGGTATGTGTTGTGCGATTGCTTTTGTTCTGCTCTCAGTGACCACAGGAAATACATTTACCCAGTTGAAAATCATCTGTAAAGTAGCAGTCGTGATTTTTGTTTTTGATTCACAGATTTCTGGGACACCGCTGGGCAGGAGAGATTTCAGAGCATGCATCCCTCTTACTACCACAAAGCACATGCATGCATCATGGTAAAACACACTCAAGACAGGTGCCTTTCAATAATCATCTAGCCAGCCCTTTCTCACTCCTCGACAGGACCTTGCATGGAGCTAGAATAACAAGTAACTATAAAAAGTATTCAGAAAAGTAAGAAATAAATATTCTTGGATCAATTACTTAAACAACAGTTTCCATTAAAAAGGTCCAAAATATTGTTTTATTTACACTTGTACTTATATTATCCTTTGTGCATTGTGGAGAGGAACTTCCATTCTGGTTAAGATCCACCTCTCAAGTGTACGTTTAACTTGTTCCTTTGGCCTTTAATTAATGTTTTGGGATTTAAGATGCAGATGGTGATTCTCTCACAGAGAAGTCAACAAGGACTTGTTAGATGACGGCTGGAATCCACCAGTTGAGCTGAGGAGCTGCCAAACTGTCATTGTCATCAAATAAGGCAGCACTCTTTTGTAAACCTTTTTTTATTTCTCTTAGGTTTTTGATGTTCAAAGGAAGATCACCTATAAGAATCTGGCCAGCTGGTATAAGGAGCTGAGAGAGTACAGACCGGAGATACCCTGTTGTGTGGTTGCTAACAAAATTGATGGTGAGGCTGGCTCTCACGCTGCACATTAATGATTAACTATTGGATGAAATGGTAAAGGGATAGTTTGCATGTTTTGAAGCAGGGGTTGTATGAGGTACTTATTCATAGTCAGTGTATTACCTACAGTAGATGGAGGTCGGCATGCCAACAGCTTGGAGAAGCAGACAGGAGTTACTGCATGGAAGGAAAGCAATGTACTGCTGCAGACGGGGCCGTCAACAAAACGTATTTTAGCCACCTAAAAAAAGTCTATATTAGTTTAAGTGAACGCTATATTTAGAATATTTACCGCTTTACCCTTCCGCGAGTAGGTCCTTTTGACGGGTAACTGAAGCTGTTATATCCATCCATGCTCTCTCCAAAGCCATCAGACTCCATTGGGGAGAAAACATTTTGTATTTTGTATTCACCAAAGTCACAAAATACCACATACAAACTAACTGATCGAGGCAGCAGAAGATCAGCAACCCCCTACTTTCTGCCAGTTAAAATGACTGAATGGAGTCTGGTGGCTTTGGCGATATCATAGATAATGGCTTGAGTTCATGGACTGTATAGCTGTCTCACGGCAAGGTAAAGGTGTGAAAATATTCTAAATATAGCATACACTTAAACTGGTGTTTGTTTTTGGTGGGCCTTTCTTTTAGGTGGCTAAAACATGTTTTTTTTTTTTTAGTTCACACACATTGTCTCCATTACTTTATCCTTTTGATTAATTGTCTGACCAACAAAATTCCATCTAGAATTAAACATGTTTGTTTTTTTTCGTATCTGCAGCTGATTTGAAGGTGACACAGAGAAGCTTTAACTTTGGGAAGAAGCAAGGACTCCCATTTTACTTTGTATCAGCGGCTGATGGAACTAATGTAGTTAAGGTTTGAACTTTTGCTTATTCTCTCGCAGCGTCAGTGATCCCCAATTCAGTTTCTTCATGCATTCCAATCTCGTCAGTAGTTTAACACTTAACCGTATGTATGAGGTTACAACAGGATTGAAAATGCTCCTTTTATTATCCAGCGTATCATATTAATTCATCCTATAATTCAGTATAATCTCATAAATTGCCCAGACCACTTGAACTGGCCATGTGTGTTGACAGTTCTGACTGTAACTGTCACAACAGATGTTCAGAGAGATGATCAAGAGAGCAGTGGACTACAAGCAAAACCCCAGCGACTTCATGGATGAAGTGTTGCAAGAATTAGAGGTACACATCTCTGAATCACACAACACAATCTGAGTAGTTTTATACAACCATAACTGAAGGATGTTTACTGCAAGAATATAAAATGCAATACATGTGCTAAGAAACCGCATAATTGTGTTTTTATAATCTGCTGTTTTTAAAAAATATATGTATTTCTAAGATGCTTACTCAAAACTTATTCATGAACTCTTTTTTTTTTTTTTTTTGTTTTGTTCATTTGGAAAATGCATGTTCTAATTTACTCTCGTTTTTGACTGAAAACATGTTTGTATTGATGTCATTTGTTGAATTTATCTTATAGAACTTTGACCTGGAGAAGAAGGAAGATAATTCAGAAGCAGATGAGGTCGGATTGAAAGCAGAGAGTCCCGAGTCAGTCTGACCGATGTTAAAAGATCCTCCTCACCCTCTTGTTGTCTCATGGATAAATTCTCTGGGGTTGATGCTCAACAGGCACATTTTTTGTCCTTATGTCATTTTGGTGGTCTGCTTTTAGACCCTTGGTTTGTAACGCTACCACTGGAGCTTTGCGGACTGTCTGGTAGTCAGGTTTTCAGTCACTGCCCTCTATCTGTTCAGTGACTTTGGCAGGAAAATAAACCTGGTCAGATAATAAAATAATTAGGTTGTGTTGTTTACTAAGTCCATTTAGCTGCTGTTTTAGACTCGTCATTTATACTTTTGTTTGACAATATCTACTATAAAATGAGTAGAACATCCTACAGTGAGGCTGAATGTGTTATATTTTGTAATAAGAATGTGAAGCATTGAAAACTAACTCGCACAGTGCAAAGAGAACGTGTGATTATGAACCATACTTGCTGCTGTTCTCGATGTTTGTGTGCAGTGCCAGCTGCATCTGTGGGCTGCTTTTGTTGCATTAGTTTTATGATGTAAAGTCTGTTTTCAGCACCCTTTTTAAATGAAAAGGTAATGTACCATGTAACCAAATTGTTCTCATACGTCTCTTTCCGACTTGCTGTGAACCAGCAGAAGGCACAAGAGCACCAAGTAGTCAACTTCAGCATATTAAGATGCAACTGCCAGTCATACACAAGTAGAGCACAGCTCTATTAAACTCTTGTGAAGGTTTCAGCCTTGTGAAATGCTCAGTCAGCTGCGTCCCTCATGATGGATTTGAGGTGACTGTGTGCAGTTATTCATATTAGCAGAAATGTTGCCATGAAGAACATTACACCAGTTTTCTGGCAGAAGGTGACGCTCAATTTATCACACCATTCAAATACTTCTGTGATGATCATGTTGTACATGGAAATCATGTATATATATTTTGTATTTATATTTGACTGTTTTGTGAGGCATTTATTCAAAAATAAATCACACTGGAATATAATTGTACTACTGAGACACTGAATTAGCAGGAACAAGACTTTGATGCAGTTCATGTTTTAATTATAAATTTATTACATAATATAACAAACATATATCTCTGTGGTGGAGATATCCTGGGCAACATCTCAGATCTTGCCTCAACCTTCACTATCACCCTTAACTCTGTTTGCATGAGGAATACTAGGTAGCTTTGGGTTAACTTTTATTTCGACTACGGCTTCCATGTATTAAAATGGAGTAGGACTTCTAATGCTATAAGCATCCAGAAGTCGCTGGGAGACAAGTCGTACAGTAGATGATTTGCCTGGTCCTCGGATGCTGAGAAGGGGAAGTTCACCTGTGAGACAAGGCTGAGGCGTTGCAGTGATACATCCACCATTCTAAACTTCACAGTGCAAACAAGGAGAAAACCAACAATGAAAGAAAAAACCCCTTTGATGATAAGATCACTGGTCCCAGTGGGTGACCGGACCCCAGTGGGTTTTTAAAAAGGTTACACTGCTCTCCCTACACTACTTAGATTGTGCTTTGTTGATTAGAAAATAAGACAAGGATAACCTTTCGCTGAACTTATTTGACCTAATGATGTGTAAGTCTGTTACACGTTGCATTTGTATTTGTGGTAAACTTACACAACCATCTGACCGGGTATTCACTACAGCATTGTTTCTTCTAACCAGGCCAGCCTGTGTGAGTCCAGACTGTACACGTTCACCTCTGTTGTCTTTATATGGGAACAGTATGCCAAACTGGATAATAACCTTCATCACAGTAAAATCAAGCAATTGTGATACTTTGTCTCAAAATTTAAATAGAAATGTTAATGCAAAGCTCACAGGTAGATATACACAGGCTATTATATATATGTCTGTATATTAATATAAACAATAGCCTGCTTCTTTACAAAATAATAACAGTGACTGTATTTCCACCTGTAGGAAATACAGAAGGATCTAACAAATGTCTGTTGTTCTCAAGATTTCCAGGAGATGGCACCATATTATTGAGTCGAACAGCTTAAGAATGCTGTAACTATAGATAGTCCTAAAGCAAAGACAAATATACAGTTAAAAGTTATTTTTTGGCACATTTTTCCTTTGTGTTGTTTGTTCCTCACTGGATCACCTCATATAGCATATCCAAAACTCAGAAACTGAAGGTCTGAAAAAGGAAAAAGGAGTGCTGCCAGACAGAGTGGAGGGTAAGGAGCGCAAATGTCATCTGGGAATGGGTGTACAAAACAGTGACACTGCATAAGCTGTACCTACACAGTTACAGGGTGAGTTATAGGTGTCTTGCAATATAAAATGTGTCAATGGTTTCATTCAATACCCTGTGGTAATCTGTCCGTCCGTCTGTCTCTCCCTGTGGGCAGAGCAGTACACTTCTTGAAGACTTCACTCAGTACAAAACAAGAATGCAGAACAATGATGTTCAATCTTTAGAAGATGTTTGTGTGTGTGTATGTGTTGTGTATGTGCGTGTTTGTGTGACACAGCCACTGCCGGGAATCTCTGATGGTAATACAGTAAGGCTATAGTGCACTAGCTCCAAAGATGTGAACCCTAACAATCAACCATACACTCTCACTGTCACAGACATCCTCATCGTCTCTCTCTCAAACAAATACACACAGAAATGGAAACAAACAATTATTTGCACACACGCACAGTCATACACACATGGTGAAGAGGAACGATCACACAGAGAGATTCGGGGAATCCAGATGCACACGTGCGCTTGGACGATGGGTGGCTTTTATGTTAGCACCTTGTCACCTTGTTTTGTGCAAATCATCCCCTAGTTCATAGTTCAGAGTTCAAAAGTTCAAGAGTTCATAAAAAGAATAAAATCTGCTCACCTTTTCCACAGGTGGTTAACTATGCATATATGCCAAACATTCATATATAGATCTATATACTTTTTGTTTTTCAAAAATTTATATGAAATCTATCATATATACATTGCTTGTGATTTAAAAAAAAAAAGAAAAGAAATTTTTTGTAGTTTGTTCATTTTTACAAGTGTATGTACGTTTAGAATGGACAGGATATTCATTTTTTTCTGTCTCGTTTTTCTGTCACTCGAAAATTCAAATGAGTGAACAATTTAAATATCATGTTCCACACGCTACAAAATCTACCCACAGTGTCCGAGGGTAACAAATCAACAAAGAAAGAAAAAAAAAAAAAAATAGAAAAAGAACAATAAACACAAAAAGTCCAAATGAGTCTGAGGACATAGTGTAACACTGGAGTCAGAAGTAAAATAATCAGTGAGGTCACAGTGAGGCAGTGAGTGCTATTCCTACAACCCAGATACGACGTTATATTCACCACCCGTTTTTTTACAAACTGCTAGCATAAAAGAAAAAACAGAAAAGAAAAAAAAAATGCACACAACTTCTGGCCAAGTGAAAACTGCCTTGGCGTACTGACTGGATGCTGCTGATGTACGGAGGTTTCGAGTGGTAACAGAGATTACCTGGCCGTCTAAAGCTATGGATAAAATGCTTTTTGTTGCGTGAATAAAACTCACTGTTTCTCACTGCCAGCAGAAGCTACTCATGAGTACAATTGTAGATTTTGTATTGTTAAAAGAAAATTCAGTAGTTTTTTTTTACAACCTGGGTCTTCTTTTTAGAGTTCTGGCTGCCACCATTTATGATAATATTTTACTCACTAAGTAAATCGTAGAGATAGAAGGAAGCAGCGATGTTGCAAGACACTGCCAGGTTGTAAAATACTCAATTTTCTTTAAGACCTCACAGAAGCGTCCCCATCCCCACAGAGAGATTTCTGCTATCTTCTATGATCATTTCTTCTTTACTGGTGATGAGAAACATCCCAGTGTTTCCTTCTTCCACTATACCAGACCTTGTGCAGCCTGGTCTGAGAAGCATCATCAGCGGTCACAGGGATGGAAATTTTTTACTAGCCGTCTAACATATTTCACACTGTGGTGGTTTTAATGTGTCCTCGCAACTAATAATTTAAATGTGTAGTAATAAAACAACAGCCAACAATCTCTCCATGCTAGTGCCCCAAACTTCCATCCCTGAGTGATAAACAGGCAAAACATGAAGAGCCCCTTTTACTGATTAGCAGTCTCATTAGGTGCTCATAACTGCACGTTGTTGTGGATAAAGTAGGATCAGAACCACGTCAGAGAGATCTGTAGCTGAAGCAGTAGGGATGGGTGTCAACTGGGGTCTGAGCCTCACATTACGGGATGCCCTTTAGTATGAAGGAAGACCGTAAGAAAATAAAAACAAACATCAAACTCTCTGTCAAAGACATGATGCAACTCGTCATGCTACGGTTCAAGAAAGGGTGACCATAAGGAAAGTTGTATACCTATGACAAAAATTTCATTTCCATATCTATATACTTTTTTTTAAATTTCAAATATATATTTATATATATATATATATATAATTGGTAGAAATGAGTAAACTATTGGTGGAATAAATTTAAAGATTTCTCTCTGCCTTCTATACTAAAAACCAAAAACAGGCGCAGATTAATTTATTACATTTCCTCTTTGCAACATTGTCTTTTCTTCTGAAAGCTATATTTAGATACATATATATCATATTATATAATACCTATATATAATATTCCCTTTGGAAAACCAAAAAATTGATTATGAAAAAAGCCACGAGTGTTGGTTAAACATTCTCCAAATATAATAGATAGCACAGTCTGGGTACCAAGGCGGAGGGGTTTTTCTCCTGTGGTTTACTTGGTGGAGCTCCACCTCTGGGCTCGAAAGTCTTCGGTTTAAAAACAACAGTAGGTATAGAGAAGACACATCTTTTCATAGCTGTGTCAGCACTATGTCCATAGTCCTGTGTTCATCATTGTTGATCTCTGTATAAATATTTTGAAAGGCAACTGAGCTTTCTGTTTGGAACGAAAATTCTTCCTCCTCCTCCTTTACTCAAACTGAAAAAGGCTTTCAGAGGCCTAATAGATGGAGGGATAGAGGTAGAGAGGAGGGAGGAAATAGTGAGAGAGAAAGTGTGGGTGTTACTAAGGGAACAACTGAAGCTTTCACAAATCAAACGTTTTAATTGGAGCTCATGCGATTCTCCTCGGCAAAGAAAGTCCAGAGTTTGTTTTGAGGTCTGATCTAATTGGCTGCAGGCAAGGAGGTGGGCAGACACTAAGGGCTAAGTAGAGGAGGATGAATGACTCCTCCTCTTCAGTGCAGTGCCAAGTGCAGGGTATTAATGCAGAACGGGAACATAAAAGTGTCGCTAAGGTACACAGGTAAACATTTGTGATGCAGAACATAAAAGCAGCCAGAGTAAAAGAGGAGCGGTCCCTATCCTTTCTCTCTCATCAACTCTATATCTTGCCCTTTCTATCTTCGTCTTTCTCTCCATCCGTTGCTGTGTCTCAGGGCAGGGGTCAGCTCTCTAGCAGCATTTTTAGTGCTCGTTCAATGTTCATGCGGTGTCCGACTCTTGTCACTCCCAGCTCTGCAAAGTCATCCTTGGTCAGAGCTGGGAGGTGAGAGCCTTCGATCTCATGTTCCTGAAACCCGGCTCTGTGCTCCCCCAGATTGATGCTCTCCAGCCAGTCTCCAACATCGTACTTATTCCAGAGGTGGAGGGGTTTCTGGTGGAAGGGCCGGAGGGCTAGAAGTGGTGACCCCAGCCCGGGGGAATGGGAAGGTGATGGGGACGGGGAGCGAGAGCGGGAATGAGCGCTGGAGCTCCTCATTACAAAGCGGACCTCTTTAGGCTCCTGGGGTAGACTGAGGCTAGAGGATTTGAGGATGGTTTGTGGTGGTGTAGTCGGTGAGGTTGGTAGGCCGAAGCCTGAGTATCGTCCAAGAGGGTCGCCCCGATCAGGAGAGCCTGAACCTGGGCTTGGGGTGCGTCGGGTGACAGGGTAACGGCTGCCAGGGCGGATGGTGTATGTGGTGCCATAACTTCTCTGAGAAATGGTGTGGAGCTCGCCTAGGCTGCTGAAAAGTCTGGTGGAGAAAGACAGAGAGAGGGTTTTAGGAGTGTTAACAGAGGAGATGAAGGTTGACAAAGTGAAAATAAAGAAGGAGAAAAGGAGCCCAAGCTTTGGGTTACATGTATTAACCGCTGTAAATTCCTCTAAAGTTTAAGGTTTGAGATTAATGACTGTTAGACAAACTAAGCTAGTCTCACATCACAGCAACATCAAAGCAGCACACATTGCTTATGGGAATATTTACAGCTTTGGATAAACATCTATTTACTACTCAATCATGAAATTGTCACATAGGACTCGCATCACTATTTCAAGTTATACATTAACTATAAAAAGGGAATATATGGCATCATTTGAGAAAAAGATGGCACTATATTTTCACTGACACACATCCTACACTCCCAGTCCATCTGACCATTACTGAAAGCCTTTTTTCTCTAATGAATCTAATCAAATGGTTCCTTCTGTTAATGCATACTGTACAATATGCTTCACGGAATCGATCACTGTAATCCACAAGGAGCAAAAGGCTTAGAATTAGATTACAGTATCAAACAGATTGTGTGTTTTACATTGAAACTGCAGATGGCACTAACCTGAAAGCACAGTACACACACACACACACACACACGGACACACACATTTACCTACTTTTAGACACAGTAGGCAGTTGCATATTACTTGAAAATTAGCTTTTTTATATATGAGAATTATAGTATATGAAGAAAACAGAGGTGATATTTGTCACATCTGTTAAAGGACATGTGAAGGTAAACAAAGCTGCATCTTTTCCCAAAGCTTAGCTTCATTTAATTAAACAAATACGTATTTACTCTGAAGTGCAGCTAACACTTATTTCAATGCAGTAAGTCAACCATTTTGGGGAATCTCAATGACCAACCAACCCAGTCTTACCATCTGCAGCATGAAGAGGAAGAATTGTACTAACAATCTGGCAATAATTCCTAAGCAGTAAACAGTCTGTCACTCCAGTATCTTCCACAAGAACAATAAATGCTGGTTTATCTACCTTTTTACACCTGACCCTCTTTTGAAAATGAATAGAAAAAATGAGTGAAACAGTCTAAAAGTGGCTGATTAGTATGCTACTGGGCTAACAGAGGAAAAGATGGTCAGAAAGGAGAAGAGGGGTGGATTAAGTCTAACATGAAAGCTTTGTCTGGCTTGGTGCAAGCAGGGAGAAGCAGAAAGAAGAGGCCTAAATGTGATAGGAGTTGGTGGAATGGTTTCTGCTTTATTCATGCATGTTAGTGTACAGGTATGGCACATGTTTTCCCTCTAGTGCATGTGTTTGGAAACTTTGATGTGGACTAAAGAGTGTAATGGAAGGTAGCTAGGCAGCGCACAGGCTGGAAAAAATGATCAGACTACAGGGAGCCGACGGATATGAGATGAGCTCCATGCGCACTTACACAGTCGTCCTGCCCTCCTGGGCGCACAGTCAGTTCTAGACCAATCAGATCAGAGCAGCAGGGCGGAGCATGCAAGGTGAGCAGAGAGAGAGCAATGGGAGAGAATGTTAGCATCACTCCATGAAACGCAGCCTGCCAACCAGACTTATAGTCTGCTTCAGCCAACTCTGCTGTCTTTTAAACGCCAGGTGTGTGCATGTGACTGTATGAGTGTTGCTGTGAGTACATGTGTGTGTGTGTGTGTGTGCATGTGATGGTGTTATTGATGTATAAGCATGACAAAGACAGCAGAGTAGGCTTCTGCACTGAAAGGTCTGACCAGTGGGCTACATGAGAGAGAAATGAGCACACTATTCACATATCAAACACTGCACAAAAAAAAAGAAAAACAAACAAACAAATAGAAGGCGGGCACATGTCCCTGGACTTTTGTTGTTGCTTTCGTACTTATTCTGAAATTATGAGGACGAAAATAAATATTCTCGTTGGCAAACACACATTTATATATGTATTGTGCAAGTAGTAGTTATTCATTTATTCTTAGTATGTGCTGTATATAAGGGATGTGTGTTTTCTAATCAACAAATGCAAATTGCAAATAAATTATTATATATATTTTGTTTTATTTTAGCGTGGTTTAAAGAAACCTACAGTGTCCAATAAGCAAGACAGTCAGGGACCATGGCCATCCTCAACACAATCACTGAAAAAAAAAACAAAGTTATGCAAATTACATAAACAGAGAAGAACAGAAAACCAAAGAGCACAAATGAAATAAAATGAGAACCACAAGTTTCTAAACCACCCAAAGCTATGATACACAGCACGTGAATGAGGTGGATACAAGAGAGACGACATACAGCAGCATGGGTGGTTTTTGAAGGGGTTTAAATGGGGCACGGCGTGGATTAGGAAAGTGATGGAGTAACATTACAGTTAAGGGTGCTGGGGATACCGATGCTACATGTGAAATGCTCCAGTAGGTGAGAGGAACACACACACAGAGAGAGAGAGAGAGAGAGAGAGAGAGAGAGAGAGAGAGAGAGAGAGGAGAGGGGAGAGAGAGAGAGAGAAATAATAGTGTGCATGATCATCTTTGTCACAACTGAGGGCAATCAACTGTCGGTATGGATATTGTGGGGATGGATTTGAGTGCATAATGTCAGGAGAGGATGAGCCCAATCATTAGTGAATGTTACATGATGCTGTATTTAATATCATGTTCACCTGTTACATCCAGGGATCATGATGGTGTTCAGGTACAGACCAGTGATTAATGGCTGAATTTGTCAAAGACTTCATATTTTATTTGTGGTCACCCAGGCAATGCATTGTCTTAAGCAATAGGTATGAATGAGCTTTTCAACCCAAAGTATTTTGACTATTACGACTATTATTACTATTACTAATAATAGTACGATACTTGTAAAGGGATGGAACTTTGAAACACACTTATAATGCTTTAACAATACAGAATAGTAGACAATTCTTTAAAGCTTACACAATTCTTTCATTTCTTTTAACGGATGGTCTAAATACATGACATTGCTAAATTTATGGAGGTGCTGGAGATAAATTCAGCATCAATGATGTCTGGA
The DNA here is from genome assembly GCA_943593645.1 of Bovichtus variegatus. Taxonomy (NCBI): domain Eukaryota; kingdom Metazoa; phylum Chordata; class Actinopteri; order Perciformes; family Bovichtidae; genus Bovichtus; species Bovichtus variegatus. Next base: position 13,833,616 of record CALSCE010009442.1, read on the forward strand.
AGCAACAACAAGAAGTAGCAGCAGTTACCTCCAAGTAGAGGACTACAGTTATGGTTACAAAATTCTGCCCACCGCCAACATTAGCATAAAAGGCCAATAACTAGTAGCCCTATACTGATCAATGCTCAGAAGACTTTCCTCTCTTATGGCTCTTTAACTAATTTAGTTGACAGCTGTATGGAAACACAAAAATGTAAAGCACTTTGGTTTCAGTTTATAGTTTCAGTTTTGGTTTCAGATGTTTATTCCAACATCTTCATATCTTTTAGCTCCTCTTAATCAGGAGTGAAGTATAGTGAACATGAAAGCAAAATGTCCCACCCCCCTTATTCATAAGAACAGAAATGAGAAACAGAGAAGAAGGGAGAAGAGTAAGGCTATAAAAACTGCATCTGAAGAGTGCCTACAAACTCCTGAGCTCTTTGAAAGCAACGCTCTGAGACCTATATTGATAGATTACTATGAATGAAGGACTCTAATGAACAGCACATTAAAAAAACATCAATTAGTGTCAATTTCATGGCAGAGTAAAACTACAATGGACAACCAAAAAATGACAGCATTTGTTCTTTCAATCTGCCAAATCATAAAATGACAATCGGGCCTAATCCTGAATAGAACAAAGGAGAAGACATGTATTTGACAGTTACTCCCTGTGGTGCCTCTGAACTTTTGACAAGGTCAGAACATTGTCTGGTAGTCGCATCATTAACATGGCTGTTAATGCCACGATCATGAGGGGATGGTTTTAATGTGACACACCATTATAGTTCAGTCATGTTCAAATACTTCTGGAAATACATCCTCAAATCTTTGAGGTTATCACTGATATTACTGTAGGATGGGGGGCGATGATAAGAAGAAAACTACAGTTTCAGGTCTTATCAAATGTATATCAGTGATGGCTGCAAAGAGACGTGGATATAAGGATGTATTATTTGAACAAGGACTCTGGGAAAAGCTGGAAGGGTAGCTACTAGCAGGGTCAAAGGTTAGAACCCAACAGAGTGTGTGTGAGATGAGGGGAGGCCTTCAGGAAGTGCATGCCTCCAAGCCCCGTTACCTTGTTTGCACCAACAGATTATCTACTACCACACACACACACACACACACACACACACACACACACACACACACACTGACTACTACTGTCTACTGTATGTACTTAACAATGCAGACCACTTATCAGGAGGCCAAGGAGTACAGCTGTAACTATGGCAACAAGGAGAAATTTGGACCTATGACCAGAAGCATCAATTATAGTAAATTATATCTATATGTATATCTATATAAAACCAATGATTTTTCTTTAAAAAAAAAAACAAAAAAAAAAAAAAACTACTATAGTCAAATAATTTGTATTATTTTTAAAACAAATTTTTAGTAAAAAGAAATTCTGTAAGATAATAAATCAGGTGATGCAAACAAGGCAACATATAATATTTGAAAGAAAATACATAAAACAAAATTAATTAGAGAGTTGTTATCTTTAAATGGGATTAGTTGATAGGCTTGTTAGGTAAAAAAATCTTGAGTTTACCCTAGGGGCTATAACCTTAAGGTTTACTCTCTTCGGTGTCCTCACATCTGCAGAAATATAAAGGACTTCATTGTACCTTCAGGTAAGGTGTGAAAACAAGAAACCCACAGATAATAGACAAAACAGCACTGTGCTTCACATGCTTTAGATAACCCTAGTGTCGCTGTGTGAAAATAAAGTCTGTTTTTGCCTCTTTTCTATGCTTCATATTTGCTTTTTACTTACTGATATTGCAAGATACTGTATGGCCCATATACAAGTACAGTACATAGCAACAAAGATTTTACACTAACATTTCCAGGGAAGCTAATGCCGGCAATGCTGGTGACCTGATCTCATTACCGCTTACCATCACAGTGGACTGGCTTAAATATGGATTAATTTGCATGTTTTAACATGTGAGTAAAGCTGGATTATGCACAGAAATAGAATTTAAAGCCGCCGTCTTTGACTTAGTCTCTAGGTATTCCTCTTTATAGAGAAATACAATCAGATTAAAACAGAAAATTGTTGTCGATAAAATATGTTTGCTCTAAATGAAGAGTAATATAAAATATTGGTAAACAAGAGAAAATAACTAAACTCAATGTCTGCCAAGTATGACATTTTAATTCAATGTAATCATTTAATTCATGCAAGGCACTGGAATTGCTTCAGATCACTAACTCCCTCTGTCTCTGCCACTATCTGAGTATAATATATAAATGAAACTTGAAATCATTGCTTTTAATGGAACCATCTGTTCTGTTACTTAATGATGAATACAGTTTTGCAGTACATTTTAGTAGCTTTTCTCTTACCTGGCACCTGCCACAGGTGACTTTCTCCCTGGGTCAAGTGATGCTCCCAGTGGTTCCTCTCCCAGTGACCTAGTGTCTTTATTTAGCTGCTGTAGTCGTGAACTGAGCTCCCCCATAACAGACGGTTTTGCTCCCTCATCTAAACCCAGTCCCAATCCCAGCCCACCAAGATTTCCCAAACTCCCAATACCTAGCCCCACCCCTGGCCCACGAGGCTCCACTGGGTCCCCCCACAGCTTGGACCTCCGCTGGAAGAGGTAGCGCGGCTTGGAGGGGGCTAGTCCAGTCACTGAGGCTGAACCGCCCAAGGGCAGCCCAGCTCCTCCAGCAGCAGCAGCCAGAGCAGCAGCCTGTTGTTGTGATAGCAGCTCGCTGTCGGAGCTCTGCTTCAGCAGAGGGTCCCTGAATGTGACGGGGCCTTTACTGCCTCCTATCTGGGACTTGAGTCGGGGCTTGGGAGGCACTGGCGGCTTGTCGAGCACAAAAGTCAGCCCGTCGGCATAGGAGGTGTGCGTGGTGTGTGTGTCGGCAGGCTCGCCGCTTTCTGAGGACAATGTGGACATGCTGGAAACCGTGGAGACGGTGCTGGTGGTCTCGAGATGGTGGTCTCGCTCTCTGTCGCTGGAGCTGCGCGTGTCTGCCTCCTCCACGCCTGAGTCAGCCGCAGAGCCAGACTCACCCACCGGTGGGGGCTCCAGAGGGTCAGAGGGCTTCCCTGAGACAGCTGCTGCACTGGGTGGAGGTGCCGGCTGGGGAGGCTGAGGCTGGGTGGGGGTCACAGTTGGGGTTTTTGGGGTTGAGGGAGTTTGGGGTGTTGGTGTTGTAGGGGTGGTGGGAGAGGTGGCGGGTTTACTTGGGGACACTGGCGTCCCCTGTGCCTGTGCCTGCATTCCATTAGCAAACTCATCTGGTGGTGGAACAACTCCAATGTTACGTAGCTCCTCTCTCGTTTCCTCATCACTGGAGGACAACATTGCAGGAGGCAGGGTCACTGTGTACGGATCCACATCCTCCTCTGAGCTTCCCTGAGCCAGACTCTTCTCTTGGGCTGGACTGGCAGGACGCTGAGTTTGAGGCTGGGCCTGAAGCTGGAACTGGGCCTGGGGCTGGGAGACCGTGGGACTGGGGGATTTAGCCCGTGGACTTGGAGACTTGCCGGGCTCTGTGGTCGTTGGGGCAGGCATCTGTTCTAGTTGTGAACCTACCCCAACAGCCTGGCCATTACTGGTAGCATGGACCATGATAAGCCCTGCTGTTTTCTGCTGTGACGTATCCATAATACTGATCAACATACTTTTTTTATCCTCTAGTCTCTTCTCCTCCTTCCTCTCCTCTACTCTGGCCTCCATCTCCTGCCGGAAAGATACAGGAGATGGTGATGTGGCCCACTGTGGTTTGGTGGGCTGGGGAACTAAAATAGATGCTGGGGAGGATCCAACTCCATACCCTGCTGCCTTGGCGCTTTTAGGCGAAAAAGGGGGAGTTGTGGTAGCCCCTTCCCCATGTGGAGACTCTTTGGTCTGAGTGTCAATGAACATTACACCATGGGTTGCTCGCTCCTGTTTAGTCCTAGGCTCTGGGCTGCCAGTTGGGGACTGGCTCTGGGAGGTCAGTGCTCTCTCCCTTGCGGCCAGCGCAAGAGCCAGTGGAGAGTTGGGGTCCAGGGGCTTTCCTGTGAGCGGATGGATAAAGGTGGTCCCACTAGGTGAGGGGCTCAGGGCCAAGGCAGGGGGAGGCAGCTGTCCCAGCTCTCGGGTGAGCATCCGTTCATCGATGGAGTGGGACTGAATCAGAGAGGGGGAGTCAGAGCTGATGGTAGACGCCCCCTCCATGGTCCCAACAGAAAGGAAGACAGTGGATTTCCTCCGTTCTTCTAGGCGACGCTCACGATCTTTCACTGCTCCAGCTATTGCAGCGGCGAAGGGGCCCTTACCCTGAAACATCATCTCTCCCTGGGCACGCATACGTTCTCGCTCAGCCATCAGCTGCTGCTGGTAGTAGTCTGCCCGGCTGGTGTGTGTGTGTCCATGGGTGTGTGAGTGTCGTCCTGAGGGTGAGCTTTCTCGGGAGTGGGCAGCAGCTAAGGCCAAACTGGCTTTTTCTTGTGCATCTTCCACCTGCAGTGAGAAAAAGAAATCCGCCAAACATGTCAAAGTTAGAGGGTCTTTGAAACTTAAGCAAAAAAAACAGAAAAACAAACAGAAGACCATCCCCGAAATGTAACCTACCTGAAGTTGTTTCACCAGGGGACTTTTCTTCCTCTGGGGCTTGGTGGGTGTGAACAGTCCAATACTAAATTGACCCACATTAGCATAGGGGTTGTCAATAACCCGACCCTTTCGTTTGATTCGCTCAGGTGGAGTAGCAGCAGAAGGACGGGGAATTTCTGTGGGTTCTACAGGTAGATGGGATGAGTCCTGGAGGATGATCATGGAGCGAGCTTTCTTCTGTCTCTCTAAGTGTGTGGCCTGCCGCTGAGCAGCCTCGTATGGCAGGTCCAAGGAGGAGGGCTTGAAGCTGGAGCGTCCTCCAGGCTCATGCCCCTGACTCTGGGTCCTAGATGGGGGAGGAGGGGGACAGAAGGCTGGGGGAGGGCCAGTGTCTAGGTAGTAGGGAGGAGGAGGAGGTGCTGTTTGTGGAGGTGGAGGAATGGGATGGGGCTGCGAGTGGTCTCGGAGGCTGTCTGTCATAGAGGAACTGCGGGGAAATCTGTGCTCGGCTGCAAGGGCAGACAGCCGATCCTCCTCAGTGGCACCTGATGAGGGAGGGAAGAGCACAGATCTTCTGGTGACAGGGAGTAAGTTAATGAAATAGGACCATTTTATACCAGCCTAGCAGGTCCACAGCTGCTTCCTGAAAAATATACTGCAATGCATCCATCTGTAAATACAGTATGTTAACTTACACATTTAATAATGTATCAGGTGTCTTAAACCCAGGTATACAATATTGTTTATGAAACTTGTAACTAACTATTTTTGACTTATTTAGCAATTAATTCAATACTCATTTAATAAGGTTACTTGAGAACAGGAAAAATGTTTAATAATACAGAGAGTATTAATAATGTATGTGTATATCTTCTTTTGAAATAGGCTTTGTACATCTGCTCTGCAAATCTGTTTCTGTGAACATCTAATAAGCACATTTGCACATTCTGAACATGTAACGCAATGTGAGTATATATTTGTAAACCATGTTAACATTTGTTTATCTGAATTTTCTTGTCAACAGGAACGTAAATCTTTATTGATGAGGATGCAGTTGTCTTCAGTATTTTCCGTTTCTTGTATTGCTGTCTACATGCTCTTCTTTGTGGGTGTAGTGATGCAATTTTACGGGGGAAAAAAAAGAATAAAGCTTCCTTATCTTATGTTCTTTATAAGCCAATTATTCCCTTTAAGCATACTGCACATGAGATACACTATCATTCACCTTATTTGAATATGTACAGGATGGGTGATTGTTTTACCAAAAGACTTGGTCCTGGACATCCCCTTTGGTAGTGGTATGTGACCCCTCTCAATGCCTGGGTGAAGCCCTCCATGTAGAGTCATCCCTTGTCTCTCAAACAGTGACTGCAGCACAGCAAAACAGAACATTTACTGTGTTATGAAACACCGTTTTAATGCCTTTAAAGCTTCATTAAAACAACTCATAAAAACGGTATGAAGAATACAGAATAACAAAGTAGCACAAAGCAGTGCGTGCGCAAATATGTGCAGTCTTGCATAGCACTGTGTAGCCCATGTGTTTTTGAGTATGTTATGCATTAAATTGAGTTTGTATGTATGCCAGCATAGTGGGGCATGCTGTCTGCCAGTGTTCTGTGTGTAGGTTCACTCACACTGATCTCCGCTGGTGTTATTCTCCTGCTGGTAGGCCTTTGTTTGACAGTAGCTGCTCTGTAATCTGCCTCCGAGGGCTGAGAACGCAAGATCGACTCCTGGGATGCCAACATCTCATCTAGTCTCTCTGTTAAGAAGGAAATGAGGCAGAACTAAACACTGAGACATAGGACCAGGGACATATTGTGTCATCATTTCTGACACAGTAGAGAATACACATTGTGATTAAAAAAGGCATCTCCAAAATGTTGCTATAAGCTGCAATGTGAAGTCCCGCTCTATGTCTATGGTATAGTACAAAATCACTGCTCTATCCCAATACAAGTTCACTGTGTTTCCTTGATGGCCACTAGGGAGGGAGCACTAAGAATTGAAAGATACAGAGAGAAAGAGAAAAAAAGACAAAAAGGTGGAGAAAGAGAGTCCACACATTTCAAGTGTTCTGCTCTTCAGCTCCAAACACTGCTTAAATTGACACAGCAGTGACAAATTATCTTTATGACGTTCAGAGAGGCGTCAATTCAGACTCACCTCCTCTTCTCCTCCGAGCAGAAGCTTGGTGGGAAAAAGATAGCATCAGCAGAGGAGGGGAAATGACAAGAACAAGCCGACAGAAGTGACTATTCTAAAAGTTAGGACACACTAAGTTTTAATAACAAAAGGAAAGCAGAAATGTGACAGAAAAGGAGGACAAGAGCTTGGAGTTTGCATGCCAGCTATCTGGCACTCACCCAGTTCTTCAAGCTCAGCGGTCATGGACTTAGAGCGCAGTGTCAGGGTGGTGCTGGGAGCTCTCTTGGGTGGCGGGGGAGCTGTGGAGAAAAGGCATGGTGTTGAGGATGAAGTTGATGGGGATGAAGATCCTTTGGATTTGCGGCTTAGTGCTCTCCTGGCATCGCCCAGACGGCTAGCCCATCCCGTCTTCACTGCTTTGATCTGGTCGAATTCAGACGAACTGGTGGGCCCACACTTAGCCAGGACCTTGTTCAGGTTACGGTTTGAGCCCGACTTCTTCATGTTTTTCTCTCTGTTGGTCCGATGGCTTCTAAATATGTCAGTCTGTCTCAAAGACTTTCAGTTTTCTAATCTTTGTGCTGCAAGAATTCCTGCCCAGAGGCAGTAAATGTACAACTCAGTCCAGTCTGTAACACCTCTAGCTTTCTGAATCCTCCCATTACAAAGAGAACAACAGAATGTGTCTGCCACAATAGGCAGAATGAGTAAAAGTAGTGTGGCAAAGAGAGGGAGAAAGTCGTCCATTTTACTTTTAATATGCTGCCTGTCTGGAATTCAGCAGGAGTGTATCAGACAGAAATGCGCTGACACACCAGCTTACACACATATCCTCCCACATGCGGGAACACATGCAGATACACAGAGAAAACTCCCTGAGAGAGGACATAATGACATGTGGGGATGAGATGACAGTAAATTCAACAGCTAAGGAAAATGTTGCGCTGCAGACTTTATACCCCAAAGCCCATGGGAGCCTCCCAAACCTACTACACACACACAAGGCGACTGGGCTATTATCGTCCCACTCAAAGCGGTAAAACACATCTAACAAATATTAGCTCAAAATGCAAACGAGTTACAGGTTACAATAAACACTGTAATTAACCAAATAAAAAATAATGTGGTCATGTATTTAAGTATGTTAAATCTGCAGTAACGACGTAATGCCATGCAGTCGGACACAGATCATACATCCACATACAGCAGCAGTCTCTACATGCTATAACAAACCCAAGTTTCCTATCGATACCCCGCAATATAACTAGATCAGCTCACTCTATCCAAGATCGACCAGCTAGCACTACTGTAGAGCAATAGATATCTAAATCCCACAAATGCCCTAGTGCCTTACTAGAGCCTAACTATCCTGCTGTCGTCAGCAGCTGCAGATCTAGTGCAGATACGCCATCCTGGGTACAGTCCATATCAAACATCTTCTTTCCTCACCAGTCTGCACATTCTGGTACAGTAGCAGGGAGCAGAGGAGATGGAGGAGGACGGAGAAAGAGAGAGGAACAGAGTCAGAGGGAGAGAGAGAGAGAGAGAGAGAGATGCTTTTGCTGGAATGTAATGCTTAATTCAAACATGCAGTGTAGTCACCATGGCAACGGTGGCAGTAGTGAGGCCTCGCATGGTGCAGAGGATGTGTGTTTTGTATGTGTGTTTGCCTGCGAGTCTGTGAGTGAGTGCGAGTGAGAGCATGCGTCTTGAATTTTTGGAAAGGTGCAGCACAATATGCAGAGTCCCAACGGAGAGCAGAGCAGCAGGAGAGGGTGTTCAACACAGCTTAAGATGTTAAAATAAGAAAACATTTAGGGGAAGTTTGAAACAGGAGGGAAGAATCCTGTTCTTGTCTTGAAATGCTAAACACGCTCCATCTTGTCTACAGATGTTTACGCTGTCTGTGTATCAGAACTTGAATCATCTTTTCTTCGATTTACAGTAAAGGAATCATACCAGCTGTTGTCTTTTCAGTCCACCTCACTCTTTCTATCACCGACCGAATATCTGTGGTCTCAGCAGCTCACACACAAGCAGAGATAAGAAAGCTTTAATGGTGGCAACAAATCACTGACTTGGTAACACAAAAATAAAAGGACATTTAATTTCAATGCATCTACGACAATGGTGCTATATTGCACAAATGCCTTAATAAAGTGCAAGAAAAAAAATTATGTCGAAGGAATAAAAGGACATTTTGGGGAATACACTTATTTGCTTTCTTGCTGATAGTGAGATGAGAAGATCGATACCTCTCTCATTTCGCTTAGCACAAAGACTGGGAAATAGGGGAGACAGTTAGTCTGACTGTGTCCACAGGTAACAAAATCTGCCTAACAGCACCTGTAAAGCTCATTGATTAACATCATTGTTTGTTAAATCCATACAAAAGCCAAAGTGCAAAAAATGACAATTCTCCCTTTTATGTGGCGGACTATTTCTTGGTCAGAACCAATTACTGAGAGTGGACATCCAGAGTCTTCGCTAATTGGCTGGCAACCTCTCAGAGGCAATAAATAGTCTGGCACATAATCCCCCGAAAAATGGCATTTTTACACATCGGATTTTGTGTGGACAAACGAGATATAAGATGTCAAATAGAGAGCTTTGGCAGTGCAGATAGGCGGATTTTGAGACACACTAACTGTTTACCCTCTGTTTCTTTGTGCTAAGCTAAGCTAAGCTAACCAGCAGGAGGCTGTAGCTTCACATTTAAAAGGACAGAAATGTGTTAAATTGTTGTCTCATCTAAACATATTTCCCAAAATCTCAAACTTTTATCTTTGATAAATTATGACAACTGGGTGGATTCAATTTGCTGACGAAGACCGTGACATGCAGTTCAAAGCTCCAAAAAAAAAAAGGTACTAAGTGGACCCAAGAGAGACATAGAGCTCTAAATAGCAGGATTTAGTTGATACAGTATTGTCCCAATGAAACTAGGTCAAACTCTGTTATCACTGTCTCTGTATCTCAATAATCGCAAAGGAGGTGCACACTCTACCACACACACACATACACACAATAGCAATGATATACAGCAATAACAGTCCTGAGGTCATGGTGCCAGGGCTGTGTGGGAGCTGAGTAATGGCGAGCTGTGGTTGACATGGAAACCACATGAATTTACAGCATTGAAACGTGGCAGAAATCACCTTGACAACAGAAAACACACATATCTTGCTAAGTCCTCTGCACGTGAAACCAACTTACATGCATCCACCACATGACAGTTATAAAGTTCATTATCAAATCACTCAGACATCCTTTGAGAAATGATGTGTTATGCTAAAATCCCTAAGATCACACAATATACTTTAATTCAGCCAATACTATAGAATTAGTTGAACACGATATATTTAAATGATTTGTTTATACAAATTAATATGTTTAATAATAGTTATAAAAAGCAAATATGTGAAGCAGCATTTCATGTAATTTCACATAATACAGGTACAGGTGTCAATGAATTACATTATAGATATCACATTTACTACATGTGAAATCTGATGTTGAATTTAACATAGAGGTCACTACCTTTCTTGCGGACGACCTCCTCAGACTCAGGTTTGCGTGTGACAGACACCACCTTCATCAGCAGCCTGTTGCCCCCTTGCCGGATCAATGACACCACCTGCTTATGGCCCACCTTCACCACATTCACCCCGTTTACCTGAGACAAAACACACACGAAGACAGAATGAGACATGTCGACATAAGTTAACCTTGTTTTGTGTTTTTTTTTTACAATTCTGTTGACATTAAAGCACCATAGTTACCAAAGTGTGGTCAATTCGCGTGGGATAATTCACATGATCAAGATTCACTCAAAAAAAATTCTGAAAATCATGTCATGACGAACAGTATCTTATTCATTAAACAAAAAATAAATAAATACAAGCCTTATTTAGCTTCATATATATTATCTGCAAATAGTCCCACATCTCTACAAACCCTCGTTACAGGAAGAACTACGCAACATATCCAATAATTCACCATAGAAGTGTACAGAGCCTGCGGTTCATTTTTCTTCTCTGCTGCAGGTCATCACCAGTGTGTTCAGTAATGAGATAGATACAGATGAAGAGAAAGCAAGTGAAGAGCTGTTCTTAATTACCTCAATGAGGAAGTCTCCTGTCCTCAGACCCGCCCTCCAGGCCACTCCCTCCACATCCACAGACTCCAGGTACTGAAGGGCAGGGAACGCTGGGGTGGGGGTGAACTCCTCAATGGGCGTCTCGGCTGAGAAGAAGATAAAAACCAGCCCAGTACAGTTCAGAGAAATCTATAGCTTCCTTTGATTCAATTTTTGCTTTTCTAGTAAATGAGATTGTTAAGACCACAACAAGAGCGCACAAAGAAAATGTATTACATGCTGTGAATAATATTTGTAAAATGTTGGCTGCTGGATTAAATCTGCTCTATTTTAATGTCCTTGGAGGAAATAATACATTTTTTAAAACTTCCCTTTCAGCTTTACTCAAATGATTTAATTACATTTGCACTGCTTTAAGTTCTTTTCCTGGACTAAACATCTCAATGTCTGTCAGGGGTATGAGTAGCCTGAGTAGATGTACCGCTGTTGCCTGCTGCACCTCAACAATATTATTGATACATAGGTGCATACAATCACACGCTCACACACCTGCATGCACGTCTTAACACTATAGACACACACATACAGTACACAAGCACACTTTGTTAAGTGAGTGCGCCACCCCAAACTCCATTTAATCTTGGAACGAATCCAGCTAAATTACTGACACATGAGAGTTCTCAGAGGGCCGCTAAGTGAACTGCAGTGTGTGTTTGTGTATGTGTGAGTGTGTGTTTAAGGGTACTGGGGAGTAAAAGACAGAGTGAGTAAAAGAAAGCGGGGTGAGCCAAGATCCATGGTAGTGAGTGATGGAGCAGTAAAGCACACTCAGACTCCCGGCAAGGTGCCTGAGAGGGGTTGCTATGGTAACCAGCATGCGCACGGAGCTGGCACGTGCATGAGTAAAATGAATTTGTGGCGATGGAGATGAGTAGAGAGGCGATCTCGGTTTGAAATGCGGAAGGTATGAAAGTGATTGCGTAAAGATATTTTGAGAGGGTAATGGTCGGGAAGGATATGAAGGAGAGCAGCGAGGAGCGAAAACAAGAACAGACAGAGCAAAGATGAGAGAAATAAGAGAGGAGGGGAGAGAGGAGTGTGTCTCTACTAAAGCTGAATGCCATGTGTGGGGAACAGATGGGACAGCTAGCCGACAGCTCAGCCAAGGATGACGCCACCAAAGGGGCTACACTCTCACTCTCACACACGCACGTACACTCACTCACACTCTCTCACACACACACACACACACACACACACACCCAGAGTGCATCTGAGTATACAAGCCGAGTGTTGACCAAAGCTGGTCGTGTTGTTGACTCACACAGTAACAATACAGACTGAGCCGTACTCGGTGACTCAGATCAACAAACTATTACTCACATCAAAACTCTCACACGTTGAAAACAGCTAGGTAGTGAATGTGCATGTCCTGGCAAAGTTGTGCGTGAGCGCGTATCTCACCTTTGGCTCCCCGCAGGACAAAGCCAAACCCTTCATTTTCTTTCTTCTGTAAGACAGCATTCTTCTCCTCTATGATATAGTCACTGTGAAGGAGAGAGCAAAGGGAGAGCAGGTATGAATCCAACACCATCCTCACACACACAAAGAGAGAGGGGTGAGAGGAGAGTAAAGAGGGTCGGGGGGGGGGACAAGTGGGAGGAGATGGAGGCGTGCGCACACACACACACACACACACACACACACACACACCTGTACTTCCTTTCCTATTAACCAATCAAGTTAAAAGCCAAGCAAGCGACTATAGCTCAGGAGTCCACACAGAGATAGAGAGACAGAGAGTGAGAGAGAGAGAGAGAGTCCTTGTGATTTAAGTATATTTGGGATAAAACCTAAGACTGAATTAACTTCTGGCTGATCCCTCAGATGAGACTGCAGCTGAGAAGGGTGTGGAGGGATTCTGCTTAAGAAACTGAAAGCGATGGCTAAGATGCAATATCATCCCGACTAATGACAGAGGGAATAGGAGGCAAAAGTAAGTGAGCACTTCATCACTGCCTGATTTTCCTGAGCGTTGAGGAGTGTGGGCTGCGAGACGGTGTTAATCTGTGCTGTTCTGCACACACTTAAATGTACTTTTTAAAGCCATGCATCCGTGTCTAAAGCATGTGAGCCAAACTGAAGCGGGGTTAGTAAGGCAGTCTTTAGCGGGAAAGCGAATATCGGCATGACGGCTTTATGCGTGTGGCAGAAATATTCAGATCACCCGTCCTTCTTATTGAACTGACAGGGAACGTTCAGGTAAGAGGGAACTATGAATTGTAATAGTTTTGATATACATTTATGGTGGTGAAATATACAGATGAAGAAGGGGGTAAGCTTAAAGGCATTTGAAGGCATGTTTAATGCAGTAAAGTAACATTTCAATGTAAAATAAAATATAAAAGTGGCCTGAATAGTGTGTATTATAAGGTGTAGACTATAACCCAATACTCCTTAGCTTAAACTTGATGTACACCAACTTTTTTTTGTACACAAAAAAATGACGGCGGTCCTTGTATCTTCCAGTCTTTTCACACCACACTTTGACTGAGGGGCCTGCTGCCAGTTAACAGCCTGAACACCTTGACAAAAGCCAGGAGTTTTGTAATATTTGGTGAATTTCAGCATTATCAGTCACCCTACCTCACAGCTGAGGCAGATGTAGAGGGCTAGTGTTCAGGTTGCAACTCAGTAGGCAGCTGCAGTCTCTATTAGCTTAGTTACACTCCACTCTTCTAGACTTACCAAGGGAACACAGAGCTCCTGCTGCTGGAGCCAGGAGACCCGTAACAAACCTTTCTGCAGGAGGGAGGTCAAAGGTTTGGTTTCATAAAAAGCTATCTATCCACTTTTGCACCAATTATTATGCACAGAAAACTGTGTTGACTAAGCATCAGTAAGATGCTTTGTTTCAGTCCAAAACCTTTTATCCTCTACGCTTTCATCTCTGTCCTATGCTGAAAAATGCTGTATTAATGCAATACGTTCACTGTCCTTGTTCAGATTATTTTTCCGCCTACATAAATGAATAAAGACTCTGATGTAAAACTCACAATTTAAAACGGTAAATGTTTCCTCAAAACAACCTTTGACATTAGTGATTCTAATATTCCTCAGACTGCAGTTCAGATATCCATCAAAGAAATTGTACAACGTAACTAAATAAGTTTCAGTCCGACCTGGGCCTTTTGCTGGCATGTGCAACTGGTATTTTATTCAGACATTTATATGTTGCATCTGCCCCTGAAAACCTCTCATAGTTGTAACCTGCTGGGATTTAGTGCAGTATTAAATTTCACAGCAAGGGCAAAAAGAAAAGAAAGACATGGACTAAGAGTCAAAAAATAAAACATTTAACAGATTGAAGCAAAACATGCATGTGCCCGCATGTGCACAGTGCACATACTAAAAAAAAAAAAAATGTTAAACAGAGTTATGTAAACAATTTAATGTGCATTTTACAGTTAGAACTGAGTGCACGAGCAGCCTTCTACCTTTAGATGGCAGCAGCTCCATAGCACATAACACCTTCTCACATGGACTGTATTACTCCTGTTCAGGTAATGAAGCATTCTGTGATATGACCAATATAGTTTGTGCAGTACAGTATACACTAATACACATGGCCTGCACATTGCCAGCTCAAGGGAAGAGGCTGTACCTGTATGAGGTGAAGTTGTCGTAGGATCCCACAGTGTAGTGCCTGAACAGTCTCTTAGTGCGGTCCTCTCGAGTCTCTGTAAAACAGATGAATTGCACTTTCAATTTACAACATTTTGTCACAGAATTGAGAAAATGAGCTGAATCCCATGCATGCACTTCTTCAATATGATTTAGGAAGGACACGGTTCATTTTTTGGATAAGATTCCACGAGTGACTTTTACCAGTCCACAGAAATCAAAAAATGTCAACGATGCTTCTTTGCATGTTAGTATAAAAATGTCAGCACAAATTCTATTCAGTTAAAACAAAGAGGAATTAAGCTACCGCAGAGAATGAATTATCATTCCCATGCTTCATTTATCATAACCTACCAGGCTATAATTGTTCCATGGTCATTTCTTGTTTTTGAAAGTAAAATTATTGCATAATTCTGCCTTTAAAGTGTTTCTTTTAAAGCTGGCAAATGTAGTAGAATTGGAACCGTGTTGATCTCAATTAATATAGTGTGTGTGTGTGTGTGTGTGTGTGTGTGTGTGTATGTGTGTTTCCTGTCAGCATGTGGGTGGATTTATCCTATGGGAGTGCTAATAGAGATCGATGCCCTCTCCCCATCCCAGTAATACACACTGCAACAACAGCAATCTGCTGACTACACACCCCAAGAACCTTTCACGCCACACAGAAACTCTTGATTGGGTAAAGCTCTGAGAGTGAGGGGTGTCCTGTTGGTGATGTGAGACACATGGCATGAAGCCACGAGTGCCCCCCCCCCCCCGCTTCTGTGTCCTGTCACCTTTACTATCTGCTATCTAATACAGATAATACTTCAAGCTGTTTCAGATATCTAGTGTACGTGAGTATGAGAAAGAAATAGACATGTAAAGAACAAAAAGGAAAGAGATCAAAGTAAGTGAGCAGACTTGAAGTGGCTAGTGTTCTCACATCCACTTTAGCCTGTCCATCCAACTGTGTGTGTGAGTGACAGACTGTCAGCTGAGTCGACTTGAAGCTCTGATAACTGCATCCATTGACACTTGGTGACACACCAGAAGGGCAAATTCTTAACCATCATCCTCTGCTCTTCTTCTCTCACCTGCCTTCTCGTTTCCTTCGCGTGCCGTTCTATTATAGTCTTGTTTACTTGTGCTGTGTTCCTCATTCTCCAACAGCACTGCTGTGTGAATCTCAGCCTCAATGATTCTAACACATTCATTTGTTTCAGCATGATTGCAAATGTGTATCTTTCCTCTTCCCTCACTACACATGCTCCACTCACAGGAAGGAGGCTGTTTTAATGACAGCACCCCACATTACAAAACCAAGCTCTGCCTATTTGATAACAAGACACATCTCTTTCCAGAACCAGAACCACAGTCAATTGGTCACCTCCATGGTCAGTGGCTGCGATATGTGTTTGACTTGTGGCTTAATTGAAAGGAAAACTGTCCACCCCCAATATTTTTCACGGTAAAAAAAAAGGAGGAAAACTTTGTTGAGCTGCCCTGCCCTGTTTGAAACATGGATTATCAGCGAAAAACAGACAGACATGTTAAAATAATTTGCAGTGCAGCCACAAACAAGTTTGACAGCTATTTCCTATTCAACGTCAACATAAAACATCTACTTTTGGGTTCACTCCATCAGGAGAAAAACGCGTGATTATTTCTAGAGTCCTAATTTTGCTGCATACACTGAGAAAGTTAGCTGGAAAAAGAGACACCGGCCTGTCTCTAATAGCAGCATCTGCATTCAAGGGACACATGTCTTATATCTTGTATAATTCTGAGAAATGTATGTAAGAACAAATAGTTAAATCCACTGGACAACCTTTAGCTGTTTATCTAAATTGTCTTTTTGAGGGTTTCCTCTGCATTCATCCCTGTGGATGAGGATGTAGTTGAGAACACCTGCACAGAGGATATCTTCCTTTTGGCACCCACTTTCCTTGACTGGGTTTATAAGTGTATTGAAAAAACTACAGAGGAAATGATGTTAAAGCAACATCGTAAGCAGCAGTTAAGTGGTGTCACCATCCCTTCCCAATGAGACTGTGTTTCTTTAGCTTTCTCTGCAGCCAACATTTGCTCTGACATCTTACAACCTGGGTAACTAAGACGAATGTACAATCACAAACTTAAATGGAAATGGAGTAGGCAGGTCGAGGGAAAGTAGATACATGAAAATGAATGGCATTTCCTCAAAAAAAAACAAAAATTGTAGATTGATCAAGAGTGTGTGAGCATTAAAGAAAGCTGAGTGGGTGTTATTGTAAGGTTATCTGTTATCCGAGGAGGTAAGGCGGACAAAGAAAGGTGAGGTGAGCGCTGGTTGGTACTTCGTCTGGCTTAGAAGGTTACTCTACGTCCTCGCTTAGGAGGAGAGACATGACATTTGGTTAGCACTGGTTGTCAAAGGGAAGAAGAGATGAACGAAGAGGTGATATTTGAGGGGAAATTTGTAGACCAGTCAGCAATTGTCTTCTTCTGCACATTTAGAGTCCGTCTTTTACAGCCCTCACTCAGCTTTCACACGCACCTTCTCATTCGCCCTCGCAGATCATGAGAAAGCCCTCACTTCAAAAAAGGACAAAAAGAAAACCAGCCAAAAGCGAGATCATTTGGGGAGTTAGTGAGCATGAATGTGCAGACTGACAGTATTTTGTGTGTCTGAGTGGTATATGCATTTCTGTATGTACAGTATGTGTGCATGCGTGTGTGCACACCATGTGATACCAGATGCAGTCTAAGAGTGTGAAATGCAGCTCATTCATCACAGTTGTCATCTATTTTGTACAGCCCAGGAGCATCTAAAAGGCACGGCCCTGATAGCACAGATAACCTAAACTCCACTTCAATTTGTCACTCACACACACACACACACACACACACACACACACACGTTTATTATTTTTAGTTTGCTAGTACAGGAGTTTAGCACCAGATGGGAAGAAAGTAAGAAGAAGCATCTTCCAATCTGCACCAGAGCTACAACATCTGGGCTGTCAGAGGGGCAGATAAGTGTACTGAGATTCCAGAGAACAAAGACAATTATGAATTATGAACTCAGTAAACTTTTAGTTACACAGTCATGATGAAACGAAGCACATTAAATGATCCCCATCTATTTCGAGTACCATGACATAAAGTGGCATTTGGTTGGCTTGAGAAATACTGTCGCTGTTGGAGATATTATTGATGTCCAGATAAAACATTTAGTTTCTGTTCTCCTTCAAACCACTCACACAATACTGAAAGAGCTCCCGCTTTTTCAGGCAAAGAAAAATACAAATGAATAGATAGCTGAAAAAAAAATGGAACATTAGAAAAACTTAAAAAAATAAAGAAATAGCAAAGTTTAACGGCATAGCATTTCGTAAACGCACAGAAGGAGAAAGCAAGAGAGAAAAGGAGGAAGGCCAATTCCCTCTGAAAACAACATGAGGGACGATTGCCTGTGAGTGCACATTAAGAGGTGGCCTCAGAATGTGGTTTAATAGGAGAGATCTGGAGAGAATGTCATTTTCATTAGACTGTAGATGCTGCATATGGTGACAGAAACACAGACGGCGGTAATGGCGTCCATAGAAAAACAATGTGTCGCACATGAGATGTGAAAAAAAAAAGTAAAACTTGGTCCAAGCAATGGTTTTAATTTGAGCTGCATGCTGACGGACAGACATAGATAGATTGTATAGGTACGACGGAGACGAAAGATAGAATTAGAATTCCTTGACTCTATCACGGACTGATATGACACAGCAGCACTCACTCTACACCCAAGCTCATTAAAGCTTTCACATTTTGGTGATTTAGTTTGAAACACCCGGCACTTAGTTGGTCCTTCCCGGGAGGAATTCTCTCTTGCAAAGGAGGTACTAAATTTCACATTTTTGATGACAGCAAACGAAAGAAGATAGGAGTAAAAGACTTATTAAAGCATTAAAGGCTTTCCAGCCACTTGTGTTGAGCCTTCAAGGCTTCAGGAATGCACTAGGGGCATCACTGGTCAAAATAATTTACAAGAGGCAAGTATACTATATGTTAAGACACCTGCAGGTCGGGTTACACTTACTACTTACTTACTTTCAAACATAAGGGCATATGGTCTGAGAGATAATTCTTATATATCTTCACATTCGATGTTTAATTTGTTTTATATCGCTATGTTGTAATTGTATTTATTGCTCGTCTCTCCATCCTGCGAGAGGGATACCATCTCAGTTGCTCTTCTTGAGGTTTCTTCCATTTGTTTTCCTGTGAAAGGGTTTTTTTTTGTTATCCAAATCGAGGATCGGAAAGGGTTTCGTATGCTGTACAGATTGTAAAGCCCCCTGAGGTAAATTTGTGAATTGTAATATTGGGCTATATAAATAAAATTGACTTGACTGATGCTTCTCTTCACTCCCCTTGAAAGCTGTACTTACAGTACCTTTTCTGGTGGCCGCAAAGAGCTCATGAGGCTTAAAAAGAAATACATGGATGTGAGAGTTGGTTTAAATTGTGCTGGACATAAATAAGAACGCACAGATAGAGCAACGAGACAACATGTTCTGTAGAGCAATATGCTTCTGTAATAGCTCCTAAATTTGATTAAGTTAAGTTAAAACAAATCCAAACTTAACCTGGAAGCAGACGGGCTCTTCAGGTTGTCTCTGTACCACATGTTTAACCGACAGGGTTTTACCAAATAAACAAACCGCAGTTCAAGTTCCTTTTAATGGCATCACACAGGTTGGGTATAAACACAGACTTAAATGTGCAAGTGGCTAGTATAATTACATCACTCACTAGCCGAAAAAAACAATGGTAATCTATTAAGTGGCTAGTAAGTGGCTGATGGATTTGGTTGGTTACCGTGCCACCAAAAAGCAACACAAAGTCATATTTGTTTCCTAAGCACCACTAGAATAGAAATCAAGCTCTTTGTTTTCTTTTGCACAAAGTGTTCTTTTTGTGTCAAAAAAACGATAAAATTAAAGCTCAATTTAAAAAAGGTTGTTTTTCCTTTCTATTGCTCGGGATTCTTCTTCTTCTAAAAAAAAAAAAGATTTCAACTAACTTCCAGAGATAAACGCTCTGCGTCTGCCTGATGGAGAGACTTAATGTGGTATTGATTGAATGGTTTCTATGTGTTAGGATAACTCATCCATAACAATGTGAGAATAAGCTGTTAGTCTGTTCTCGATGGTGATAGCTGTGAACAGTGTGTAGTCGAGACAAAAGCATATTTGGCACATAAAAGCTGTATGTCATGCTGTAACATTGCCGCTTTTTCTGCCACTCTGTTTAACCTGCTACATCTCTGTGAGTTCTGCTGTGAACGTCCCCGTCTCAGCTCACAGTGCTTCTCTATTCTAGACAAATTGTAACACCTCCACTGCCCTTGTCTGAAGGACGCAAAAGCTACATCACATACACACAGATGCACGGAAAAACACAAACCGACACAGGCACACACACCGTCTCTGAGCCCTGCTGAATGAGAATTAACCTATGCTGTTTTACCGCTGATAAGAGCTGCAGACAAACATGCACACACACACTCGCACAAACACACACACACACTTATCAAGTGAGCCTCATTGACTTTTTAATTCTTTCCTTCCACACCCCCAGTCGTCCCTCCTTTCCTTTTCTCCTTCTCTCTCTCTCTGCCTCCTCATTCATGTTGTGCTGTAGTAAACTCTGAGGGCTCCTTACACATTAAATACTAAAACACTGTTTAAATTAACTCAAACAATGCTGGAGTCTCTGGTGTAGCAAAGTCCCAAGAGCCAAGCAGCCTGTGAGGAGATGCTTGTTGCGAAAGAAAAAATAAAGACCGAATCATACTCGCTTTCTTTCTATTTTGTGCTGTCACACAATGTGCCTGTCGTTCCACAGATCCAACAGGGAGTTGCTGGACCATGCAGGTGGTTACAAGGCTAACCCACTTCCACACAGCACAGAGGACAAAGCAATGTCTTCATTTTCTTTTTTCCTTTTCATCTTCCCGTGTCTATTCTTGATTTTTCTGTTCCTCTACCAAACAATTCTTGAATAAGACTTTAAAAGAAAGGTGAATCTTTTTTTCACTCCTGGATGAAATTAGTCACGCTGACAAGAAGACAGTGTGATAGAGAGGACACTGAAGGAAAATAAAAGTCAGTACAAAAGAAAGACTTAAAGCAGGCTCTGTATCAATTTAATCTTTATCTGTTCTGTACATATAGGGAATTCAAATGAACCATGCATACGCTTTGGAGCTGGAGGATAATCTTCAACATCAAAGGTGATCTTTTCATCAAGCTATTTGTCTGCATACATGGACATGATAAGGAGAAAGTAGGGTAGCTTAATTAACTGTGAAATGGAGGGTGTCAGAACAAAAAGAAAAGATGAGGTGGAAAAACAGAGAAAGAATGTTAGAGTGGAAAGACAGGAAGGACAGATTAAATACTAGAATGGATGGAGGAAGATGACAACAGAGAGTGAAAATATCTCTAAGAGTTATCAGTGTGAATAATGATGTATCCTGCCAAATAGTCCTGCTAATGTCTTCCAAAAACAACCTAAAGGTTCAACAAAACAATTCATTAACAGATTATTTTTCTGATGAATACGTCATACAAACATACATCGTATTGCTGCTGCTTCACATTCTAAGTTTTCAGCTGGTGACGTATGGGAGTGCCTTTTTTAGTGAAGCAGCCACAGGTAACACAGTTTATTTGTCGCCATGGTTAGCGCCGACTATGATCGTTCGGAAATAATGCACCGACAAACGAGACAACAATAATTTTCATCATTTCCTTGAAACGGGCGAGTTTAAATATGGCAGAAAGTAGAGGAGCGAGAAGGAGCAGCCACAGTGAGCTGTTAGATAAAGAGCTACAGGCAGCACACCTCCTGCTGTTGAGTGGAAAAGTACTCACAAAATCACATTGCAGCTAAAATTATTTTTGGATTGACTACTTTATTAAACCCAAAACATTAGCCCTGACCTGATCATTAGGAGGTCACACTACTTCCACCTTAATACTTAAGGAAGACAGTAATTACTGGCACAATCCCAAGAGGTCAACAAAGGTAAACATAAGCCGTTTCATTTCTTTGAACTAACGACCATTGGTGTCATTTTTTCTGGTAAGGAGAGTCTCATCGCGCTTGTCAGCTGATTTATGTTTCTCTGATGAGCCATACACCAAGACTTTCTGTCTAACACTGTAGAAGCCAAGAAGGGAGGAGAAGAGAGAGGGAGACGAGTTGGTTTCTGGATGTAAACTTAACAAGGCTCTTTGATCAAAGCAGAGACTAAGACAATGACATTGCAAGGCAGGCTTTTAATAAAATAGAATTGGAGATGAGATCTAATAATGCCAGCACTAAAAGAAAAGAGTTTATCAAAGCTGTCAAATGTGAGAGCTGGACAACGTTTTGCCTCGGATCTACGAGTTAAAAAGCCAGATCTGCCCTCTCTTATTTCATTTTGAGTAACGGGGTATATTTCATAGTCAAAATATATCTATATTAAAAAAGGGACACACCAGTAAGGACCTTTAATTACAAAAAAAAATGTTTTCGAGACTAAAACAAAAAAGCTTTTGATTTGTGGAGCAGTGAGGGGCTGAGATGAAGAGGAGGCAATGGATAGCATGCAAGAACAAAAGAAAAAAATCATATCATTTGTCCAAGTGGATACTGTGAAGACATGAGTTCTTTGTTGTAAAATATTTATTTGAAAAGTCGTCAAATTCTTTCTCCAATTATAATACGTTTTGAACTGAATCCAGCTCTCAGTCATAGTCACTTAAACTTGAAGTAGTGCACACCTTCGTCTTCTAAAAATGGCAAAGCTTACAGACCGACACTACTCTTCTGTCTTTACTACATTTCCTATTATGCTGAGTTATATTGCAAGTTTCTCAAATTCACAAAAGGGGGCTATTTTAAGGTTCTGCAAAATACAATTTTGACATTACATGCAGTCAGACTACAAGTGAGCAGTTTGTTTGCACTCTATGTTAGTAGTGTGATGATGTCAGAACAGAGCAGAGAGTTGTGGACAGGTAGAGACTTACCCCAGTACAGTTCATGAATCGTGGAGTTTGGATACTCTGACTTCACGACCGTTACCACCCCGTCTATCCTGCTACACATCACAGGCAGATCTGACACCATGCCTGGACAACAGTCCATTTTTTGCCACTTTATCTTTACAACTTCCTCTATAAGACATTGACAAGGAGGTTGCGCCAGTTGCCACTGGTCCGTGTCCCAGCTCGAATCACTGAAAAGAGCCGGGCCTGGCCTCCCTCTCATCCTCGCCTAGGGACGATTAAAGCACTCCTGAAATGCCCATTTTGTGCATACGGCTATTCAATATTCCTCAGCACTCTTTCCCGGTGAAAGGACTTCCCGATTTCTTCATATCGAAAGTGAAATAAGTCTCTAAGACTTCCTGGATGAGTAGCAATGAAAACCGTGTGTCAGTGTCTCTGGCTTTAACGTCCCATTTTATTTCAGCCTCCAGCAAACAACGCCGGCATATATTTCACATCTCTGCTGTCTTTGTTTTTCCTCCTCCCCTCTCTCAGAATTGGTTGGTGTGTTGAAGAGCCTTCAGAGAGCTTGTTGTTACCGTGTAAGTGTCAGCGTCAGAGACCAACGGCTATAAATACCTCCGCTCTGTCAAAGTGGAAGTCTTGAATAATTCAGTCAAATTCAGACAAGAAGAAGCAACTACTGTACAAGCTCTTCAAACACTGCTTATCACGACACGCCTTTAAGTCAAGGTCAAGACAAACACAGACACACAAACATATATTTTAGGAATGAGAAGGGAAGCAGGACACCAGGAGCGTTCAGTACAGGAGCAATGTACATTTAACACTGAATCCTGCTGAGTGTACTGAATCATCAATGTCACCGCTCGAATCATCAGCGTTACGCATTGGTTACAGAACGCGTCACTGTCATCTCAGCCATATGATATACAGTATGTTATTTCCTGTTTAAAAGCTTCCTAAAAGATGGCGAAAGTGAGCATCATGGTGCTTCTAGCGGTTCATCCTTCCCCTCTATCTCTTTATTTCCTGTATCCTCTCCAGTGTAAACTTGTAAAAAGCAGTCTGAGCAAAATGATTCAAAACCAAAAAGACACTCGGAAGATCCTTTTTCCATTTCTACAGGAGAGTGGGGGACTGAGAGAGATAGAGGGAGGGAGAGTAAAACATGGAGAAAGAAAAAAAAAAAAACAGGGGTGCCTTGGTGTAAAGGTAGGCGTGTGATTAGTCATGCCCAGTCAGAGGGATGCTTTACAGCTCTGCCAGGTGAGCTGCTGTGTGTGTGTGTGTGTGTGTGTGTGTGTGTGTTTTCTAGACGTGACAACCAAAGACATGGCATTGAAAGAGTTTATTTAAACAAAATGATTCAACCTACTGTGTCAGGTCACTTACAGAACGACTACTACAGGTGCATGTGGTGTGTACGAGCAGCCATGACACTGTGAAATAGACCTTCAGAGAGAAACGCAGTAACCTGCACATGCTTGTTTATTTGTGTTTGTGTGTGTGTGTGTGTGTGCGTGTGTGTGTGTGCAAGTGACCTGCTGTCATCCGATACGGCCCCTGTCAATGTGATATGTCTCTGCTCCACCGTGAGACCTGCTTCAGCTTTGATTCATTGTTCAAATTGCACCGCCATCTATTATGATTTGATATGGATCTGTCCTCTAGAGAGAGAGATGGCTCAACACACTCGACTGACTTCTGATGAAAGGTACAGATAGTGGCCATCACTCTGCTGCGAATAAACAAACACAACACCCACACAAGCACCCGCACACCTTGAGATGTGTCATTGTAGGACACTTCATGTGGATTTTCTTTTTACAGGGGTAAACGGCAGGATTCCTCTTGAACTGCCAGGCTATTACACCGACTCAGCTTAACTTTAATGCCAAGACATGTCTTCCAACCTGTAGTTTATATGCTCTGTCTCTCTCTCTCTCTCTCTCTCTCTCTCTCTCTCTCTCTCTAATAAAATGGATTAGCTGGCTAGGCTAATCTATCTGCTGACTTCACACAGAATATAGACAATAACTGAAGTGTGTGTATGTGCATAAGTATACACGTGTAAAAAGAGTGTGTCCATTTGTATGTATGTGCACATGCACTGCTCTGTGGTGTCAGCATTTGCATACTCACTCTGCATTTTACAAGTCTCCACGAAAGAGTTTCTGGCTGAACTCAATATCTGCAGGATTTGCAATCTAGGCCTGTATGGACACATTTATAGCTCCAATAGAGGACTTAACTGAGAGTAGTTTGTCATTGAAAGGTAAATGCTTTTCTGTTAGTTATTTTTATTATCTTGCTCAGTATAACCTTTGAGAACACTAAACCTGCAGACTGAATAAATCTGAACATTAACACATACACTATTATAATGAATCACAGCAGAAGATGGACAAGGTGACCGTGAGAGCACAAGGGGCTTGATGAGGGATGAGGACACACTGGAGGATCAGAGCCATATTTGTTTTTTGTTCCTCAAATGAGTATTCTATTTAATTTCTATGTAGTAGATTTGTATCATGCCACCATCACAGATTAGCTCTTAAACTTTCTGGTTTTCATGAAAAAATGATTATTCTAATAATTAAGTTAAAGCTGGTAGGCGGATGATGCTTTTTAAAGCACGCATCTTCAAGACATTCAGTTTTGTCACACTTGACAACTTCTCCTGAGGTGCCATAGAGCTATTCTCTTAAGAGTTAAGCATGCACGGTTTCTAAGAAGGTTTAAAATACAAATCGAGAAATAACAGTGATATCATGTCTCCTCCGCAGCAAGCAGACGGAAAAGGTGTGATAAGGAATACGCTGTTGTTAGCAACGTGTCTTCGTTGTGACTGGCCCATTTAACACACAGAAACATTGATTTTTATCATGTTATCGTGACATTCTAGGTGTGAAGGGTTGAAGATTGACCCATCCATAAAACGCTGATCACATGACAAAGATGGGAGAGGAGAGAAAGAATGATAAAGGGTTAGCGGAAAGAAAAAGGGTGATGAAAAAGAGAGAAAGGGTTGAAGTTGCACTTGTTCCTGTCAAGTGCTCTGTCAGCAGACTAACACGTAGCTTAAATGAACCATGTAACTATCAAAACAAACCCCTCTCACATTAAGGCGTGGCATGTATGTATGCATCTATGTAACGCGCTGCATTTTGCCTTAAACACCTGCATGCACCAATTAACATTTTGAACATTTAAATATCCTTCTAATTCTACCTGAAATATTTCTAACTGTTTACAAAACTGAAATAAAGAAATAGCATTAATAACAATAATAATAATAATAATACATATATTTGCTTATCAAGGACCACAACCTATTATAAGCTATTTGGTTTGGTCTAAGGAAAAATTATTTTGCAATACACATCGCAGGCATTGTTTGACACTTACTCGTTCCTCCTTCTGACATCCACATGTGGCTCCCTGTCCTCATGGACCATGAGAACATCTTTTAGTCTTTTATCTGTCTCTTTGTTCTGATGTTCCAAAAGTACCTTCCCGGAGAGATTAATTATTGAGTTAATACAAAGAACCTTTGTATTTTTGTGTCTAAATTGTGTAGTACGTTGACACACGTGTGTGAAGTTGTCACTTGTGTCACATGGGGTTCTGCTTTAGCCTGAAAACAGAATGGCAGGATGCTCAGGAATCAGGAAGCTGCTCTAAATGTAGCTATTAGATCACAGTCAACTGTATACGTTACATAATGCAATACTAATCTACGACAAGAACGTTTTCGACTGATATTTTAGCTTAAATTATATTTGCAATTGCACTAAATGTAATTGCACTAAAATAAAGCCCTCAGTATTTGTCAGTATTCGATATTGCATGAGCTTGTCAAAAGAGTTAAACACGCTAAGATTACTGAAATCCACCATTGTAGTAGCAATAAGTATTGACCTTGCACCGTGGACATGAGTGGGGAAGAATCAAGCTACGAAAAGCCCTCACAGACCCCCAACTGCTGGGGAAACTATGCTGATAGTTCCACAGTTTTGACCAGATGCCTCCCTGTATGCTCCCTCACAAACCCAGTGCACCATCTCTGTCCCCTCTTACCTCATTTTTCATCCTACCCTCCAACTTGCACTGCCCATGTGAGTCTCAGCTGCCGCAGCAACGCTGATGTTTAAGCATTCTAGGGGAGTGCAGACACACTCCAAAACTTCTTAATGGGCAGGCTAAAAATAGCTCAGGCTGGATCTGACTGGGCTGATTCATGCGGCTGTGAGTCATTCAACTATGCCGCGGTGTGAGGAGAGCAAGGGAATACAGTGAACGAGAGAGAAGAGAAAAGAAATAAAAGTTTGCACGCTTGTAAAGATATCAAACCATTGAGAAAATCAAGGATTGCTTATCCTATCACAGAGAAAATGTGCTTTAGTATGCTGTGAGTGAGTGAGTGTGTGTGTGTGTGTGTGTGTGTGTGTGTGTGTGTGTGCGTGTGTGTGTGTTTAGAGGTCTTTAAGGACATTTCTAGGCTGCAGGGCAATCTAAGAAAAAAAAAAAGAATTTGTCTCTGTACTTGGCTGTAGCATGCCTGTTTCTTATTGACGGATAGCAGGATGGGGGGGTGGGGGTGGGGGTCTTTTGGCTGGAGGGCTGTAAGATCCCAACAGATTGTAGCCAACAGATTAACAGTACTATTACTGAAAATGAGTGGCCCCCGGCAATTTGGTTGCATCATTAGAAAGGGAAGAGAAGTTCATATTCACATCATTATCCCCTCCATTACCATGGGTAAACATCTACTATTAACCCCCACATACAGGCCAGCTGCATGTGTGCTGCGTGTGTGTGTGTGTGTGAGACAAAGAGGGGTGTTAGCAGGATGGGTGAAGATATTCAGTCATATTCTACAGATTTAACAACTGTTCGGCTTTTTTTTTTTTAAATGTTTTAAATATGCTGGACTCTGAGTAGTCTTTTATTAATTTTTTTGTACCTTAAACAGTACAATGATTTATAATAACACATGGATAACACACACCTCCCAAACACATATCAGCCATTTGCTCATAGCCAACAGCGTTTCACCACTGCATCACTCATTGTGCTATTAATGAATACTTTTTCGCCCTCATTTTCTCAGTCAATCGCTCATGCCCTCCTCTTTCCTGTTTTTCTCCTATTTGTTTTCCCCCTTTGACTTCTACACTTCTCCTTTTTCTTTCCTCCCTCACTCGTTCCCCTCGAGCATCGGTTGAAGATGAACTGTTGGCTGCAGGTAGCCCGGACCATGCTGAGAGAGACAAGAGCAGTGTGGTGAAAGATAACAGCCAGGAGAATCAGAGATGGTTTAGACTGGGCCTCTTTCACATGGTCACCTGCTTTCTCTCTCTGTCTCTCTCATTTTTGCTAGCTGACTTTACCTATCCGCCGTCGCTCTCCCAAACTGAAACAGATTTTCCATTATCC
>CALSCE010009442.1:13871723-13893476 GCA_943593645.1 Bovichtus variegatus
ATCTATCTATCTATCTATCTATCTATCTATCTATCTATCTATCTATCCATATCTATGTATCTATATCGATATATCTATATAAATATATATGTATATAAATATTAATCAAATATGAATACATCGGTGAGAGGTCAGGACGACAGGTGGGGTACCTATCGTCCTGACCTCTGGGTCAGCTCCCACAGCAACATGTGGGGATTCCACTATTCTCTAATAGTAATAGTATAGTAATAGTAATAATAACAACCTTGTTGTGATTTTTTGTTGAAAACACTTTACAGTAATATTGTGTGTGCTTGCATGTGATGTACAGTAAGTGTAATGTAATGTGAAAGAGGGACTTGCTGAGTAAGGCTTTACTGAGTAAAAAGTAAGTCTATATCTCAGCCTACATAGCCGTGTGTATGTGCTTGACATAAAGTGTGTGAAGGTGAGAGTGGAGAGCATTCCAATAACCAGAGTGGAGCTGTTATTAGATTTGGATCCCTGCACTCTTTATTAAACCTCAGTTCAATGCAATGTAATAGAGAGAGAGCAGAGTTGCATCTTTATGAAACAAGGGGGATGCAACCAGAGACGCGCTAACAAACGCCCCCACACACACACACACACACACACACCAAGGAAGAGAAAGGGGCATGACTATGTACAGTAGTGCAACAGGGATGGTCATCATTGCTTTTAATATACGAGTAGGAGAATACATGCAAATGCTCAGGAGGGAGAACAGAGGACACATGGAGCCATATAAATTGAGTGTTATACAGCAAACCAGGTTACAATAACAGAAACAGATGAGATGAACAGTTAAGAAAATGAAGTTTAATGACAAGGATGGAGGTGGACATGGAATAGGAGAAGTTGAGGTGGCTGGCAATTAAGAAGGTGGTGTGGAAAAAGGGCGAGTGGGCCCCAGAGTAGATACAAGACTGAATGAAGTAGAGATCAATAAATAAGAAAGAAGAGGGATAGTCACACTGTTCTGAGTCAAATGTGTGCCGTGGTTTGCTGCATGTTCGTCCACACAGGACTTATTTTGCTTAGAAGAGGGTGAGGTGCAGTCTCTGGCTCATCAGTATTCAACTGAGAGTGAGTCAGAAGGGGGGGGGAGAGAGAGAGAGAGAGAGAGAGAATAGACAAGAAAGACATGGCAAATTTAATAAAAATAAATAAATAGATAGAAGCAATGAGAGATTTTTGTGAATGACAGCAGAGTCAGAAGACAGAGTGGAGCAAAGGAAGAAGGCTAGAGAAAAAAAAGAAAGAAGGAAAAACGAGGTAGGCGGAAGTGTTGTAAATTATAGTGGGAGGGGGCGGAGGAAGAGAGGAGGGAGGAAAAGTCCAAGGCTGACTCAGAGGGATCCCTCTTCTCTTCTCATCTCCTCCCTCCCAGGCTTGACGGCAGCTACATGACATTCCTCTTCTTTCATTCTCATTTGCTTTTTATGCCATTTCTCATTCTTTCTCTCCTTCTGTGTCAACCCTCAGGTGGAGACAAAAAAAAAATAGAAAAGGCTACCTAATAGTTACCCTCCGTCTTTCCTTCTTTCTTTTTGTGTTCTTACTTCAGGGCAATATCACATACAAGCTTGGCTCTGATGGCACAAGAATAGGAACACACTATATACAAATCAATGGTGAATTATCATTAATATGTATGCATATACTGACCAGCAAGGAACATAACATAGGAGTTCTCCATCAGAGTATGCCACTGATTGATTAGCTGTAGAACAACCATTGATTGTCTGTTGATTGTTAATAGATCAGTGATAGATTGTTTGTTGTTGAGTCATTAATCATACACCTAATCGTTTGATTGACGAGTCAGGGTGTCACATAAATGATGGTGTTTATGGCATGATAAATGAACATGCTGTAATGAACTGACAAGCACCCATGCTGTAGCCTCCGCTGCATATTATTACATGAAAAAAATGACTGTAGTTGGGATGGCGAGTGGTCATGAGGCTGTATTCAAGGACTTTAATAACAAGGATAATCTCAAAGAAAACTGAGCACGTTCTCGTTGGATTGTTTTTCATTTCAGGGAGATTCTGCGTGCATTTGGAGAGAGAGCTCAACAAAAAGAGGTCGAGACACGAGGTTTTTCAAAATGAGTTAAAAGCTACTCTACCTGACATCACCGGGTAAGGACATGACCTTTGCACATGCATTTCAGACCCACGACTGCAAAGTAGGCTGTCACTGTGCAGGACAGAAAACGCCTGTTGTTAACAACCATCTGGAGTCACTCAGTCAGTTCAGCCCTGCCCTCGCTGTGCCCAACTCAAACAGTGTGCCTCACATTGTACATGATAGAGTGATTGTAAATCAAAGGCATATCAGTGTATCGGTTTAATATGTATCTGCATCAGTCAATAGCTCCTGTTTATGCAGCAGTTTTCCTGTTCATGTTTATTCATATACTGATTAACTCTGCAACTGCTGTTTATGCCGTGATTTTAATTAGCATTTTGTGTGGGCTATATTTGGGTGATGTGGGTAAATTTCACATATGTTAAGCAAGCATGTGTTTTAATTTCAATGAGATGGTAAGTATGGGATGATCCTGTGAGGTGGGGTGCACCATATGGGCATGTTTCAAAAACAAAAATATTTCATAAAATCCCAAAGAGGATGAGAGTGTAATGGTAGGACAGGTGGTGTGTTCAGCAGGGAGCAGGTAGGTGCGTGGGCGGGACTTTGCACCCCACTGCTACTCTGATTGGACAGCTAGAAGGTTAGCTGTGACATCAACGTCCTTGCCTTGGGCTTGTGACTATGTGCAGTATCAATAACACACACACGCGCACACGCACACGCACGAGCTTGGAATGAATGACCAACGAGTGAAATCTGTTAATAAACTGAGCAGCCTCAGGTCCATACTGTGATAATATTAATTTCTCCTGGGGAACATGGGACACACTCTAACCCCTTATTCCCGACACACTCTTGCCCCCATGCAGACTGCACTACACTATTAAACATCTTCGTGGCCTCTCAGGGTTTCCAAGTGGGGGTTGGTGAGGGGCATGATGACATACTATCAACAGATAATATGTTTAAAATGTGCTTTATAAGTATGATACAACTGTATTTATTTCTATGGATCATATTCAAGCAGAGCCGTTATATGCAGAAACATTTTGCCTTATGGGGTTACTAGCTAGCAAGTAGTAAGCATATGTAATCAGTGAAAAGGTAAGGATGCTTTTGGGAAACAGCTCACAAATGTAAGAACGTGTGTACAAAGGGTGCCATAATTGTTTAGGCCTTAAGGAAAGGTTATTTTCGGAACAAAGTGCAAACAATTTTAACCTAAGGAAAGAAAGTGAATATATAATTTAGCAGTGAATGCGGTTGCACTGTCTCTGGAGTTTTTCTTGTCTAGTATCTGAATCAGAAAATCTTGGTAATCACAGAAATTGTGTGACACTTTGGGTTTCAGGTTAATGTAATTTCTACTTTTATTATCTCAAGTGACAACAGCAAACATAGTTTGGCAATCAATATATTTTACAAATTACTTTCTGACACCTGAACATTTGGTTATCTGGTAGTATGCTTATAAAAGGAAGTGACCATTGTCAATATAACATGTGATGTACCATTACTTCACTTCTTCATCTTTACCTTATTAGATTCTCTCTCACTAAGGTTATTATTCAATGAGGAATCCATCTCCACAATTTTTGTGTGGCTTAATGGTGCCATCATTAAAATCATATCAAAGAACCACAGCCAAAGCCACATAAGCTACAGCCTCCTGCATGGTGTTATTCTGCTTTCCACATGCAAAACATTGCACATGTTGACAGGATAGCAGGGGTTCTCCTTTGACATGCAAATGCACCAAAATCACCACAAACATTCGATAGCTACGCCTCTGAGTGCTGCCATACTGTACAGTAACTTTAAATGCATACAAAATACTGATATGAACTCACGTGTTGTATAATAAATGTAAGTGAGGTCTCACAGTGTGTTAATGAAGTGGAAAGGAGTGGAAAACGCACAGAAACTATCGCAGAATTGCAGCGTGTTTACTCCAAAATAAATGATCAAAAAACACCAAACCTGTATAAGTATAGTGTACACCTTCTACTCGTCAGACATGTATATTGCGTATGTGCATACGTGTGCGCATAGGTATAAGAGCCCGAAAGGGACAGACAGAACAAGGTCAGAGAAAGACAGAGAAACATTTCTTCCATACGTGCCTCGGATATTAGGCCAGCTGGTTGCTGAATACTTGAAGGATGCTGTTTATCTAACTTGTGGGAGGCAATTACTTACACTGTGCTGCACAAAGACAAACACACACAAAGGCAGGCACACAAGCAGACACACACTTACACATTTACACATGTGCTCGCACCACATACACACTTCATGAAGCGAACAATGAAGAGATGCTCATACTTGCACATACACAGACGCATACACGCACGGTACACTTCATGCTACTACCAGACCGAGAAGAAGTCTAATTAATTCAATCCAAGCTCACTGTGGGAAGCTAACAATGATATTTAGTCTAAATTCAACACTTGGCACACAGGCTCTCATCAAACCTGATTTGCAAGTACCAGATAAAAAGATCAAATCAAAAGGATTTAGATGGATTTGATTTAACTCACTAAAAGGCGTGATTTGATAATTTCTGTCTTAAAATTTCATGTCAGAGCTGTAACGCACTCAGCACCTGTTGCTTGGTAACGGACAGATGCATATGTATTTAATTTTTTTTTTTTTTTAACAATAGCAAGCTTTGTGGTCAAAAAAAATCATGTATTGTGCAGATCCATTTGTATAATCTACTGGCTTTTGGCCTTGTTAAAAACACACATGCACATCAATGTACATTTCCGTGCATACGCTATTGTTGGAGAATTAGGTACATGAGAAGAGAAGCATATCTGCAACGGTTTCAACAGAAAGCTCTTGCAGTTATATGACATGTGATCAGTATGCCAGCATTAGTCAATGGCTGGGCTACTGTGTGTGTTCCCAGAGATCATAACAGCAGTAATAGCTGCTTTCTGAGCCTGTGTGAAGTTAGTACTGGAAAAATCCATTAAAACCCAGTTTGTGTGTGTATTTATGTTGGTATAGCAGGTTCAGGTATCCTCCGCTGCCCATAGCAGTGTTAATATTCTGCACACACTGGGTGCGGCCAAACCTCATTAATCATGTTTGTGAATGTCTAATCTCAACGTTACTTGTGCTGGTTTCATTTTCATGGCTGTCTGCAAGATTTATAATGGCGTTTGGAGAAGGTGTATGTGATGTGTGTGTGTGTGTGTGTGTGTGTGTGTGTGTATGTGTGTGTGTGAGATGTAATACATTGTTACGGAAGCATGCTCTTAAATGTGTCACCCCGTTGAGGAGAAGAATGTCCTGAACGTGCAGTTAATGCTCCCAGCGGGGTAACCAGCATGTTGATACACACATCTGTTCTTTTGAATATGTTTTTGTGTTCCTATGTGTCACCATTGAACCTGCAATTGTGTGTTGAGCAAGTGTGTACATGTGTGTGTGTGTTAATGTGTTTGTATCCGCAAGTGTGGGTGTGCATGGGGTCACAAGTGTGCAATAAGCTTGACCAGGTAACGGTGGTATTCGTCCCTGTTCGTTGCCATGGTGATAGTAAGTGGCCTTTCAAGAGATGTCCATCCAGATGATGAGATCAGATTACATCAATGACGGGGAAGAGTGGAAACAAACACAGGGGTGAGCAGGGGAATGAGTATAGAGACGGGGTGGGCCGGGCGACCTGTTAATGGAGTGCACCAAGGGGATCATCACACACACACACAGCTGTGACCAGATACACAAACGTACACACAGACAGATCACAAAAATCTGATCATCGTGGAAGCATCTATTTCTTCAAACCGCCATCACTGACATCATTGTCGATTAATCTGCAGATTATTCACTAGATTAATCGTTTGGTGCATTTTTGCATAAAAAAACGACTGAGCAATTTATCAATTATCAAAATAATTGATTAGTCGACTAATCACTGCAGCTCTAGCGCGCAACAACACACACACACACACACACACGGACACACACCCTCAAAAAGTGCATAGTAAATGCATGCTAGTTTTGTGGTCAGGTAGCAGTGAGTGAGAGAGGAAGGACGAACAGCTCTCACTACCTGAGACTAAGAGTCTGCTTGGAGAGCGGGATTGGGATGACCCTGCTAAATGGCGGACAGCAGGGCTGTTTGTCTAGACAAAGGCTGTCTAGAGACATTGATCTCAGACAGCAGACCAATGGACTGACAGTCACTGAGTAAAGACTGGGAGTTTTTCCAAGCAGTTCTTCATAGTGGAGGAGAAACTGGTTGCATAAAACACGTGCTCTTGGGAACCCTATCATTTGATGTAGTCATTAAAACTAAGCACACATTTAAGTCCCATCTACTGTTGTCCGTGGGGGTTACAATATGTGAGTCTATCAGTGCTAGAGTAAGTGAAAATTAAGGATGAAAATGTGGAATCACGTAACAATTTTGAGAACCATATTAGTCTTTCTGACATGTACATATTATCTCAATCTCACATATTATTTTTTTTCTGTTGGTTCAATTTGTAGATCAAAATAAGCCTGATGATTCTCAGTAATTGAAGTCACTACATAGAACACAAGCCTGCAACGTTCACATAAGTGATTTGTTGCAGCAGAATGGTAAATAATTGTGTCTCCTTTATGATTTACAGTTTTAACCACGTTGTCATCCTTTTTTCAAAATGAAAAAGAAAAATATAAATGTTACCTTCATGTTCATCACCATCATTAATGTCATTGGCACAATCTTCATCGTCTTCATTATACGGGATGTCAGCTATAAGGCATCACATGAATTAATACATAACTGATAGGTAGTGTCATTTCTTTCATTAGAGTGTAAATACTCAATTGCTACAAATGGTAAAGTAAAGAAATGAATAAAATCACAATGCTGAAACCTAAACATACGTATAGACTTTCTAAAGTTAAGTTACTAACACTATCCCACCACAACATACACTACAGTATATTACTGCTTTATGCCGACGACAAAAGATTTGAGAGTACAGTTGAGCCCTACTCAGTCTGCAGGTCAATGTTTGAGTGTGAGGGAGGACAGAATTGACACTAAATTACTAAAATCTGATTCAATTTGATGGCAAATTATCTATTTTTAAGCCATTATGGCAGAGTAATTTTGAGCGAACTTAATTTAAAAACCTGTATTAGTTAGCTCGTGTGATTTTCTAAACCAGATGTAGGGTTTTCTTATTCCTTTTTTGTCTCTTTTTAGGAATAATTTTAACAGAGACATTTTTTAGAACCATTATAAGAAACCTCTGAGCTGAGAAACCAAGAAATAATAAATCTATCAAGCCTAATATGGGGTGGGGTTTACTGTGATTTGATCAGTCCATTTGGGAATAAAAAAACAAATGGTTAAAAATTAATAAATAGAAAATAAATAAATAATACAAATGATTATGGACATTCTAAATGACAGCAGAATCTAACATTCTGGAATGAATAAACTAGTCAACGGTAAGGGGATCAGATGGATTGCAAGAATATGGCTGAAGTTAAATTTACAGATCCACACAATCTTAAGTGCTTAAAAGTTGCCCAAACACCTGGACAAAATTGAGAGAGCACACTCAGAAACGAGCGTGCGCATGATCGAGACTGCACGCTCTGATTTGCTCTTACGAGTCTGTGCCTGTGCGCTCTCAAAGGTTCACTTGCAGACTGAGCACCGGCTACAGCATTTAGAGTTATGGAGTACTTAAGACAAATGTTCTAGTTAAGTGACATGATACAGTGTAAAACTACTTGTAGGTTATCTGTAAATTTTACATGAAAGAAAGTGCCATGAAAAAACTTTTGCCATAATACTTTACTGTATTTACCATCTGAGTCCAGATAGTCATCCGCCACTACAAAAAAGTAGACAAGAAATCATCATATTGTGCAATTCTTAAATCTTCAAGAATCTCATATTGAAAAAAAGGCGCAAGGCTATCAACACACTTGACCGGGAATGTGCTACAGTCTACTGCTGAGAACTAAAGCATGTCTCCCATTAGAACACAGACACAGTGTGACACATCTTTCCCTGTACGACATACAATACTCCTGGCCTCAACAGGCCACCAACCTGTCCTACTAACAGGTGAGCTAAAAGACAGTTATGGTTATGCTTACATATGTAAGCATGGACACTAAGACATACAACACACACAAAGACACCAACAAACAGACAAATCATTTAGTGAGATTTACCCAGTCTGATCTCGTCATAAAGATGCTCCTCTGGTATGGCTGATGATTAACAAGGGTGTGAGGACATTAACAGGAATCAAGAGATGAGTGTATGATTGATTGTGTGTGTGTAAAGAAGCTAATTATCAAAGTATAACTGAATCATCAACATAGTTGTAGTTGTAGTCTGAAGCCGTATCAGAGTTATTAGCCTTAGGGTGCAAACAATTCTGTTGATATTGATGACGTACGCACACACACACACACACACACACACGCACACACACACACACGCACGCACACACACACACAAATCAGGAGGATGAGACAAGAAAGGATAAATAAATAAATCCTCCTATTGTTTCTTCTCTTTTTCTTTTACTTGCCTTACTTCCTCTTGTCCTCCATTGCAAATGAGCCCTATTACTATTAGCAACTCATCCATTTATGAATGCAGATTAGATGAAATGCATTATGTATCAAACTAAGGGTCATCCATCCCTAAAGGAAGTGGCTTCTCAGGCCGAGTCTCTCTGTGCACCAGGAGGGCTGGTCATTCCCTGCTCGGACTATTGCACTGAACAGAATTTGGTTACCAAAACCAACCTTATCCATAGAACCTGAACTGCCTGGACTTTAAGATGTCCAACAACCAGTAGAAATCAATGATGTATTCCTCACATATATCCCAGGACTACAGAAGCATAGTGAATGCAACACAGTAATGGTTACGATGGTCAGTGGTGCATATCACAGCCAGATGGTTTACTTGGCTGGGCCATGGTGCTGGCAGCCATGCGACTGTAAGCTTGTTTCTTGCATGGCCAACATGAAAGAACGGCAAAACACTGTGTGTTCACATTAGTGGCAGGGTTATGGATTCAGCTGCACTGACAGAAAAGCCAGTGACAGCAGATTCATTCAGTAGATGGAGGCATACTGGTTGCTGTTGAGTCATCACATTTCCGATAACATTTGTGTCAACATCAGTATGCATCACTGTTTCAGACAATGCTGTATAATTCGGTTTATATATATATAATATATGTATAATATATATATAATATATACATATATATATTATATATATAATTTTGGCAAAAACATGAGTCGTAATTGTTCAATCTGAATTGTTTGTCATCTGTTTTAGTAATTCCTGTGTAAATGACAGCTCTGTTTCCATAAAACAGACACAATACGAGAAAGAGAAGGAATCAAAGCCTACAGGAGGACGTCCACTGGAAAAAGTTTGTTAAGGTCAGAGAAGCTGGAAGACAGAAAACATGAAGGAAGGGGTGGGAATACTTCAGTATGTATCTAGACTGGGAGAAGGGTTCTCATCAGTGTGTTTAGACTAGAGTTTGTGTGTCGTTTGCTACTGAATGTTTCTGAGAAAGAGAGAAAGAGGGAAAGAGCGAGATAAGTGTGTCTGTGGGTGTTGCGATTGTTTGCAAAAAATCCAAAAAATGTAAATTCAAAATTGCCCCTTAATCTGTACTTCCTGTGCTTCTGTAGATCTGAAAAGAACATGAGAGGTCTCAGCATGAGTGCAGCCTCTCTCTCTTTCTCCGGCCTTTCTGAGGACATGAGGGAACTGTTTCCATTAGGCTAATGTGGGTTTCATCCACGGTGATGTATGTGAAGTGGCAGGATGTAGGGTGTGGGGTCAATGTGAAGCTGGGTGTCTGTGGACAGGTGATAAGAGGAGGGAGAAAAGCAGCACGACGTTCAGGGGGAAGCACTCTCAGAGATTAGGAAGGACACAATGTGTGTATGCATACAAACAACCGACAGCACACGGGACCTGTGAATTTACATGCCCTCTCCTTGAATCACAGATTTACACTGAGATGTGCACGTATCTCAAGTGGATTCAAACAGGACCAGGAACTAATTGTCACACAGTAGGTGTAGGGTTGACACACTGAAGTGTATGGGAGAGAAACAGGGTAAGAAGAATATTATGGAGTTTACCTTCTACGTCATTACAGTCATAGTCTTGAGTGAAGCATGGATGGAGAGACAAAAGCACACACACAAACACGTGAAAGCGAAGCCACTGCACCTCTGTGTAAAGCAGAAAACAGCACATTTACAAAGTGGATGAAGTGATAATTCACAATGTCAAGCTCAAACGACACCAAAATGACTTCCAGGTTGGGCGATTACATAACTGCTTTGCAGCCAAAAACATAGTGAAGTAATGGTATGCTTTCTATCTGAGATGCATGAGAGCATAGGAATGCTCTTTTATTCTGCAACAAACCCAGCTATGATAGTCATGAGGACAACATGAAGCCATGAACTTTACAGGAGATCCTAAACATATTAGTAGCAATAAAATAGAGAATATTAAAAGCTGTAGTGTCCAGAAGTAGTAGTTACAATGTTAGGAAATTAAACATGTACACAAATAATAGCTGACAACCTACCTTTGACTCTCTCTCCACGGTTGAGTTGGATCTCTCCCTCCCCCTGTGGCGTGTAGGGCTTGACCACGATGAAGGTACGTCCCGGGACAGCACTGTAGAGTTTCCGTTTGGGCCCGCGGGGGCCCGTCAGCGCTGGAGGTGTGTGATGAGGGGGGCTTGGGTCTCGCTGCACTGAGCCAGGGCTGTAAACAAACACATATGTTACTGTGGTGATTCCAGGGAGCTGGTAACTGAAGCCTGTGGTCACCGACATGGTTGTCAGCGGGACAGCACCCTGGTGATACCCCCTGGTTGTTACGCTGGCCAGGGACGGATTCATAAACAAGTCCAAGTGCCTGCCGATCAACAGTCAACAGTCAGTGTTCCATGGGAGATTCATGAGAGGAGAGTACACTCCTCCCAACCACTCTCTCCCCCTCCTCGTCTTCTTATTCCCTCTCTTCCTTCTTTAATAGCACAGACAATATCCTTCTTGCTCCCTTTTACCCTCTCCTTCTATCTCGCCCCTCTCCTCAGCATCCTAACCGAGGTAGAGGCAGTAATGTTTAAGGATAAGAGGGACTGCACTGTTTCCTTCTGTGTGTGGGTCTGTCAGATCCGTCTGAAAGCCCCCCTCACTCAAACACATCCTGAGTTGGGGCTCCAGAAGAAGCCCCCTCCAGAGAGGGAGAGAGATCCCTGTGTCCCCAGTTCAAGTTGCTCCAGGCTGGGTTACAGATCCTGCCTGCTTCTTGGGTCCTGGTACTCCTGCTGTGGAGGAGAGAGGCTGGGTCTGCTCCCCGACTCCCGCTCCTTCTCCTGGGAGTCCCGCCGCGTCTGCCTCTCCTCTCCCCTCCACCCCTCACACACACACGCTCGCTCACACACACACTCACACACACTCTGGCAATGCTGCTGCTGCTACTGCTGCTAGTGCTGCTGCTGCGCTCGGTGGCTCCCCTCCCCTTTGACGGCTCGCTCACACTCACACACCACAAGCGCTCTATGTGCATTCTAGCAGTGCGCACAGGCACATACACAGACAGCCCCCTCCACTCCTGCTAACATTGCACCTTCGCTAGCATGGCATACGCCACCACCAGCATGTTGCTAACACATTGCTAACACTCACATACAAACACTAGTCCCAGAGCACAATTGATCTCCTGCTGCCTGTCTGACTGCAACCGTGCATGCGCCATGGCTCCCTGAGGCAGGCTGTGAGAGTATGTGTGTGTGTGTGTGTGTGCTTGTGTGCAGTGGGGCGGGGGGCAAAAAGCTCCAGCCCATTTGGTTTAATTGTTGCTCCTCCCTCTTTCTCTTCGCCTTGAATCCCATCCTTCTTTCTCTCATTCTCTCGCTTCCATTTCACCCTCTAATCCCTCTCAACATTTCTTCGCATTGCATCTTCACTCTCTCTCTTTCCTTCCCTCTCTCTCTGGCGGTGAATTCTAATACAGCAGCAGCAGAGCTCCGCCTAGTCTTCATTCATCACTTCTTTGCCACCACTGTGTAAGTAGCATCAGCATCATTCTGCTGTTGTAGTAAAAGCTTTCTCTCAAACATATTTTAACAACATCAAAAACACATGTAGTGTATATAAATGAATCACATAAATATTTCGTAAAATCAGACACTGGAATTGACTTGAGTGTGAATGTGTATATTACAACTTGATTATGCCCTGAACTTTGATGCTATTCTCAGCAACATTTCCTTGAAAGACTAGAAATCTCTAAACCCCTTCATCGCGGTCTATTCACCTTTCAACCTCTTTCAGCCTCTTGCCATTCCTCCCCCAGCACGTTGTATCCGTCACTTTATAGCTGTCATTCTTTCATTCACCTGATTCTAGCCTCATGTGCTCTTTACCCTTTTTTCTCCATTCTTCTGTCTACACCTTTCCTTATTTCAAGCCTTGTTTGTCTCTTTCTTTTCTCAACTCTCAATTGCATTTCTTGCTCTCCCCATCTCACACAGCCTCTCTTTCTCTGTCCCCTCTCCATCGAAAACAACGGCTCGCTGACGGCTTTCCAATTACCGCAGGGACTGAGGGGCCGGCATGGCTGCCGCATGTTAATGTCTGAGCCCCGGCAATGGACATCAGCAGCGCACACAGCGGAGAGGAGGGAGGGCTGGAGAAGCAGGGAAATGAGGCTATGTCAAAGTGACAAAGAGAGGCAAAAATTTTTTATCCCTAAAAGAATATCTATTTCAATGACTCAAATATGCCTCCTCCGCTCGCACACCTCTGCCACACGATACACCTACTGTGAGGTTATGTACACATCTTGACCTCAGCTGTTCCCTGCAGTTCGAGCTGATGATGACCGGGTTGACACATGTTATCTGTATGTCAGAAAGAGGGTAGGGGGTGGAGAAAGTTCCTAATCTCTCCTTGTCTTTCATGACCCGTTTATGTTTCATAGGGTGAGGATTAAATTG
This sequence comes from Bovichtus variegatus, assembly GCA_943593645.1. Classification (NCBI taxonomy): domain Eukaryota; kingdom Metazoa; phylum Chordata; class Actinopteri; order Perciformes; family Bovichtidae; genus Bovichtus; species Bovichtus variegatus. Next base: position 13,884,866 of record CALSCE010009442.1, read on the forward strand.
GCAACTTGCACTTCAACCTTTTAGATAAAAATACTGAACGACATTATCGGAAAATCAAAAACATCCATTTTGATATGCCTAAATGTCTTTTATCAATTTTAAAACATTTTAATACCTTGTTGTTTTCATGACCAGGAAGCTTTTAAAAACAGTTCAAGGATTTATAAATGATTTATCTGTTCTCAAGAGGGACACGACAAATACTCACAGACACAGAGACAAAGTCTCCAGTGTCTGTATATTGATATTTATGCAAAGGTTTCATGCCTGTTTTCATTGTTCATGTGTTCCTGATACTGGATATGAAAAAGTATTCTACCTAGATGTACTGTATGTATCAATTCTATTTCAGCATGATGTATACTCATTTTTCCATTAGCAACCATTGAGTTATGCATTGGTGTAACGATTTCAAACATGCCACTCGCTTAAATAATTTTGCACGATAACATGATTCACCGTTTTCATAAGCAAACTTGTGCTACATTATAAAAGGCATTTTTCTTGCTTATTTTGCTTTATTGTATATTTTTTCTCTTTCATTCTCTTCCACTGTGCCTCATTATAAGTAGATTCTACAAGATACAAATGTAGGATCCATTACATGCACACACACAAATACACACACATATACACAAAGTTCTAATGCATTCTATTACAAAAGCTCCATCGTTTCCTAGGACACCAGCCATGCCTCTGTAACGATGGCAACTGTCAATAAAAGGAAATAAAATATAGCCAGCAAATGTACTGATAAGTCAATAATATGAACTTGGATCTCTGTAACAGTCCATTTGTCATAAATAATTTGCCTTACATGGATTATTGTCCCAACCGGCAATTTTCTCTCTATATTCTCATCTCACACATTCAATCAATCTCACTGAAAAAAACACAGCTATTGAAGGAGGTAGAAGTAATTCAGCTTACATAGATCATAACTGACTCCCAATAGTGTTGTACTCTTCATACTAATAAAGGTAGAACAGATAATTAGTGTACTGTATTTGGGGGTTCCAACTTTTGTGAAAATGTGATATCAATTCTATTAACTGTATCTTTGAAACATGATTTTGTTGTTTGGTTTCACCAAAAGTTATTTAGTTTTCATAGCTGGAGTCAGAATGGGAAGAAGTGAAATTCAAACAAACAGTTTTAGTATATATATATATACATATATATATATATATCTTTACTTTAAAGGTGGAGTCTGCGAGTCTCCTCAAAGTCTACTATCTGTCCATTCTGTCTGTGCGCTGAAAACATTTTTGGTTTTTATACACAGCACTAGCTCTGTAATTGGGAAACAAGACCGAGCATTGCAACCCTATTCTAGCCAGGACAGGGGAAAGGCCATGGATGTATAAAGAGAAAGGCAGAGGAAGTGATAGGGACGGTAAATCTGTCACAGGCTAACGTTCTGAAGGAGCACTGACGGTAGGGTTTGGATATTGAGTTCATATATCAACAATCTTTCTCCAGATTTGGTCTGAGATTGGACCAAATCTGAGATTATTTCAGATAAGTAGCCCTTATCAGAAGTCTAAAGAAAATGACCCGGGCATGCCAGTTATCAGATACTTGATTAGGATCAATGAGACCACTAAAGAAAAGTTAACATTTGAACAGCTCAATAATGAGCCTAGCCTAATTCGGAAGTCAACATCTATGACTGCCTTGCTATCTCAGGTAAATGGCTTTTTCCTTCAAATTGCCCAGCTCTCTAAAGTGAGATGAGCACATTTCAAACAAAGCCATAATCAGCATCACATTTTGCATCCCAATGACCATCAATCAGTCCTTGCTTTGCTGCACTTGAATGAATATATGCTCTCTCATTCTTTTTTTGTGCAATGTGGGAGTGTTTATGGCTATCGCAGTGGAATTAGAAGGTGGGCTCATTGGACAGAGCCTTTTAAGGTCGTGAACAGCAAATCTGTTTGTACATGGACAGTTTATGCTTTGCAGGGACTTCATCATTAAGTGCAATTAGAAGAAAGGGTCAATTGGTGTGTTTAACACTTAACCCTAAACTACACCTCAATTTGAGAAAGGGGAGGATAAACAAACCACTTAGCCCAAACATATTTATGCTTTGGCATCTTTTTCAGTACAATATTCACCCACATTAAAATATTTGCTCTAAACTTTTCTGTGAGTACATTTGTCCTGATTTACTGCATTAAGAATGTATCTAAGTGTAAAGGAAGTGTTCCCCTACTAAGTTTTTAAATGACTACACTATAGTCTCATGGCATGGATAGCATGTACACTGCGTATCTGTATGTTTAGCAAGAGGGCCGATATCCATAGACTATTGAAAAGGTGTTTGGAGAGGCACGGCTCCATAAGACTCTAAGAGCTTTACGGACTTGAAGAAGGCTTCTGACAAAGTCCCTCAGGGTGTGTTGTGCATGTGTGGAGGGAAACAGGTGGAAAAATAGCTTGGAGCCATCCAGTGCTCAAATACAGAGTCATAATTCACTCAAAATCAAACTGAAGGAATTTAACCAGGGTAGGACAGAATGTGAGATTGACAGGTGTATCGATACGGCACCTGCAGTGATTTACGTGCTGTACTGGACTGTCATGGTGAAGAGAGAGCGGAGCCTAGAGGAAAGACTCAGTTGATCTACTTTCCAACCCTCACCTATGGCCATGAGTTCTGGGAACTAACAGAAAGAAGGAGATCATGGATACAAGAAGTCAAAATTAGTTTCCTTTGCAGGGTCTCTGGACTCACCCTCAGGGACAAGGTGAAGCGCTTAGATATGCAGAAGCAGCTCAAAGTAGAACGTCATGGGCACATCAAGCTGGAGGAGACTCCAGGGCAGACACATAACACGCTGGATGGATTACAAATCCAATCTGGCCTTGTAGTGGGAAAGCCTCAAAATTCCCCCAGGAAGAGCTCGAGAACGTGGCTGGCAAGAGGGACATCAAATCCACCATATTATCCTACTGCCACCGCGACCCGGACCGGAATGAATGGCAGGAGATGCTAAAGAGTAGATAAGGTACCTAAGCTGCTAGCATGTTACGGTTCTATGCCTGCAATTACTGGCAGTCACCACAATTGGAGAAGCTTCTGATATTTGTGAACCATATCCACATTGTTTGGCACTTTCTGACCTTGTTTAATACTTAGAATTGGTTGTACATATTGTAAATTGCTGTAACTCTAACAAAGTAACTCTACACTGCATGAAACAACCATATTGTTGATTTACTGTGTGTTGCCAGGCCAGCGCAGACAGCATCATTGTTTTAAACAAATGGAGGATAAAAAGTCAAATTACTATTAGCCTATCAGCATCACCCTCTGACACAAATTATGACATCCACAGAACAATACAACTGTGTCCTGCTTTGACAAGGTGAAGCAGAAGAAGCTCAACCATTCACCTCCTCCTCCTTCCTATCCTCCTTTCTTCTCTGTAACGCAGCCCTTTTGCTGTGTTAACACGCCATGTATAATCTGCACACTAACAGCCACTGGTGTGACCAATGCAAAGAAAGAGAGAGGCATGTGGGGTCAAAAAAGAGATAGGGAGAACAGCAACAAACAAAGAATTAAAAGGTGAAGGGAACAGGATACCCCGTGTTGGACTTATTGCTATTATACATCACATGAGGGGTCATGATACAGCACATCAGCAGGTAATGACACCGTTTCTTGCTCATTGACACCACAACAACCTTATATGACAACATGTTTCAGGTAATGTTGTGTGACTGAAATGAATCTTCATTTGAAATGAGGATTTGGCCGGTGCCTGAACCTGACATTACACGTCCATCTTTTACCCAAAAAGTGTTTTAAATACTGTATCCTCTCTATTGTGTCCATCTAAACTTTCTGCTGAACCCTGGCAGCACTACACACATGCACAGAGGAGGAAGTGATGGTGAGTTCCACAGGAACTTGCTTGATTCTGCCGATGGGCGGGCTGTTGACCGGCCAAGCTAATTTCACACTCCCCTGGTACCCATAATGCCTCTAGAGTTACCATGGGCATAAACAGAAGGTCAGAGAGAGAAACAGAGAGAGGGAGGGAGAAATATTGGAGGGAAAATATTCAAGGACAGCATCAGTCTCACTTGGGTGCAGGTCCTGGTCATAGAGACCAGCTGCTCGTTTTGGGCTTTTTATACATTCACCTCACTTTAATTCTGGGTGTAGGGGTAATGCACACTGAAGAACAAGGTCTCAACTCCCTGTGTACAGAAGGCCATTTAGGCCAGGACACAGCAGACATACTAAACCTGCTTTTCTCCTTTTTCTTTTTCACTTCTATCCTTTCTCTTTTTTAGCACTCTAGCTAATCAACCTTGTACAAAGTGTGCACAATGACAGAGCAAAGAATGTATTTCTCTGTCAGTGAACATTAAGGCCAATGTAGTGCCAGATATAGCAGAAGAAGATGCACTTAGTTTGTTACCATAATGAGGCACACTATTTGATAGAATGAGATGACACTCCAGTGTCTATTAATGAACTTAATTCACTTCATATAATTCGATTTAAGATTTTGGAAACAATGCAGATACAATTTAGTCCTGCAGAGCTTTAGTTTCTGTGCGGTGTGATGTGTGCATGTTACATGATTTAATAAAGGATGTTGACTGCTCGCTGGCTGCAAACCATACTGTAGATTAATGGCATTGTGTGTGTGTGTACATGTGTGTATGAATGAGAGATAGAGAGAAAGAGAAAGAGAAAGAGAAAGAGAGAGAGAAAGAGAAAGAGAAAGAGAGAGAGTCTTTGATGGATGGAGTAAAGTGACAGGAGAGTATTAGAGGGAGAGGGGAGTACGGCTGGAGCTGTGTCTGTAATGCAATTCCCCTGTCAGACATCAGACTGTTTCTCACACACACACACACACACATACACACACACACACACACACACACAGTGTGTGGCATCCAGGAATCATATTATGTGTGTGCTGTACGTAGGTGATCTTGCTCTGACATATGATCATAATAACAAGCTTAACAAACCAGGTGTCAGTAGACCACTTAAATATATCGCTCCAAGATGTGATCAGAGCCCCAGTTTACTTTGCAGTTTGTCTAATGGATCAGCGTACAAAGGGGCAGATTTGTTCCAGCACCCCAACTACATCTGTGGATTTACTGTATGTATCAATCAAGTGACAAGCTGTTTTGAACGAGCGGCCCGTCCAATGACATTACTCACAGCTCTAATTTTAGAACGTATCCCCTGTCGCTCAATCTCTTTCACACATACTGACATACAAACACATTAACCGTTTGGGAACCTTCAATTGGTCCCCAAGGTGATCATTATTAGCCACATTCCGTCTGTCTATCTCTGAACTGTGCAAGCACTCATGCGCATAGTCATGTGCACGTGACTATACATACAGGCCCTCTCATACGAACACAGAGACAAACACACATACAGATCTGAAGTATGTTTTTTGCCCTCTGTCCTCACAGTAGGAGAAATGCTGTATTTCAGCCTAGCTTGTTGCACAAACGGTGCTCTTGTCTTTGCCAGACACACACAATGGCACTGATCATTTCCCTCATACCCTGATAGAAGTTTGGGGGCATACAACAGCTACACCAAATACAATTATGACAGATCTCATACTGATCAGTGTTTCAATCAGCCACTATAAAACTAAACATTTTCGTATTCAAATCAGTTTATGATTTATACAGATTACTTTTCTGGACAGGTTGAAGGTACAGTTTGACAGGAAAATGACTTTCATATGTGCCTGGGATTGATATATGAATAAATAAAGAAGATGTTGCACTGACTGATGTTATGTCATGTTTATCACCAGTAGCAGACAGTAGCAGATGGAATAAGATGCAGAACGCTGCCTGGTGACTAACAAGTGATTCAGACGCATCACATCGGGCATTTTGAAATTTGGTTTGAATATCAAAGTAGGTGCTTAATCACAAGGCCAATCACAAATGAATGAATGACTAGCTGCCAGGACGGTTGTGAGGCATGAATTAGAAACAGGAAGAAAGACACTTGCTTGTTTACAAAGCTCTCTAAAATATTGTTTAGTTGACGCTTGATCACTAGAAATAACATATGAGGTTGAGCTGAGTCCAGACTAAATCTTACAGACCTGAGTCTTCCACGATGGCCGTGCCCGTGAGGGTAGCCATGGCTGTGGGACCTTCTGGGAACCGGCCTGTCCTCTTCATGCATGTGATGTAGCGAAGGCGAGCGGGAATGGGAGGATCTGGAGCTGCCCGTACTCTGGAGACTGCTGTCAGGGATCTCTCCATGACGGCTCTGACACAGAACAGAAGAAGAGACAAGTCTCATATGCACATTGCAATCATCTTTGTGTAACATTTGGACCAAAACTACAAAGATGCTATAGGTATTATTAGGTTATGTCAAATATTTTTTCCTTCACTTTAATGTGCACACAAGCGCATTCAAAATGCAAACAAATCTGCACAGCCTCACATTTCCATCTTACCTCTCCAAGGCTGCTGTGCTGCTGACCAAAAGCTGGGAGACTGCGCAGTGAGGGGACAGGGGAGTGACCCTGACGGCCCCGAATTTCTCTGGGGGCCTGACCGTGAATGTGATCGTGGTCCCCGTTCAGGTTGTTGTCACTCGCAGAGCGGAGCAAGGAACGTGGCGAGGGCAGGGGGCCAGAAGTCATACGTCGACGGTTGGTGTAAGAGGGGGTCTCCCTGAAAGGCACTGAGAGGGAAAGAGACACCTCTTAACAGACTCACCGTATCATATCAAGCTAATGTAGCAAGCACAATGGACTGCAACTCCACACATCTCAAGGTCACTCAAATTAGTTAAAGATTGTTACTAGGTTGCACTAATCTGACAGTAGGCTGTGATTGCATTTAATTTGCAATATATTTAAGCAGCTTCAAGAAACAAACTTCTATACAAGGAATAAGTGATAAAAATGCATCTGGTGCTGATGGTACAGCAGCAAAGCCTTAGAGAGGAGATTGTCGAACCACGGTAGTGACTTATGAATCTTATCAATTATATTTATAATATAATATATAGGGCTATATCTATTAAATAATAATTATCCTATTTTAACATTGATTACTTAAGAATTAGGAACGAAGTACAGAATAAGGAAAGCCGTTCAGCAGTTTCATAAAGGCATTACTGGATTTTTATTGTATATTATTATTGTATTTTTGAAAGATTGAACTTGCAAAAATATTTTACAATGTGTGTTTAAATTCACACATACATTACCGGCATATTGGCTATTCTAAGTGTGTTTATAGTGTAATGATGGAGTGGCAAAACTATCATTTAAAATGAATGAACCATAACTTCCAAACATTATATGAGGTTCTGTTTCAATCTGTTCGTTGTTAAATTGGATAAAATATGTGAACAACACGTTTCACAATGAAAAGAATTGGGGAATTACATCCTGTCCACACTAGATGGCAGAGTTTTCCAGTATGTGCATGTCACAGAGAAACTGCTCAACTCAGCAAGGATCCAATAAACCCATGAAACCTTCTCCACATCCCTTACATTTCCATTTTCTTTCCTTCATTTCCCCACGCCTCTGTATACAACCCGTAATCACTTTCCTGGAGCTTCTCCTCGATCCATGCTCAGCCATTCTTCAGTCTGATATCTCCCATTACATTCATGTCTAAACCTATGAAACACTGAGGAAGTCTAGTAGTGATATACAACCACTGCTGTCCACTTACCAACATCTGATGCTTTGTGGACCTTTATGATTTCAGCCAGATCAAAGTTTCCTGCTATAATAGCCACCTGGAGGTGGAGAAAAGAGGAGAGTACAGGGAAGGGAAAGTACACAAAAACATTGTACAAAATTGAATTCTATGGGGGGAAAAAAAATAAATAATTCACTCATGAAAATAAAAAACTAAAAAAATTAATGTTTTTTTCACTCACTCTCTTCATAAATGTTTCATACATTTAGTCCTTTGTTGTGGCAGATGTGTAAAATGTGCATGTGTGGCAATTTTCTGGGCTCTGTGTAGACAAGCCGGCCTCGTGTACAAACAAATTAACTTTGATCTGCACAGGAAGTGTCAGTATCAAGTTTACACGGACTTCATTAACCAGAAAGGCCAGAATTCAGACACAAACCAAAATGTTTTTGAAAAGCAATCAACATATTCAACGTAGCAGTGTTCGGCTGTGTAAGACAAGTCATTCAATCCATTCAGCTCTGACATGTCAAAGATGTAAGATATGATAATACACACATTAATATGCGGTGGTTTTGCATACCACACATACCTGAAAGGCGGTCTGGCTGTTGTAGTTCTTTATCTCTTTATTGGCCCCCCGGAACAGGATAACTCGTGCACAGCTATCCTGAATGACAACAGAGAGATGTATGCGTTTGTTTGGCTAGGACTTTTGAACGTCATGGTATTTTGTATTTTACCATATGCAAGTAATTCAAATAAAATTTAAAAACGTTATATAATTTGGACATGATTTGGTTTATAAAATGTGTACAATTATGGACCGGGCTGAGCAGTGTGACAGTTATTTCCAAAGGCAGCATCACTCACACACACACACACACACACACACACACACACACACACACACACACAC
>CALSCE010009442.1:13893486-13918223 GCA_943593645.1 Bovichtus variegatus
CACACACACACACACACACACACACACACACACACACACACACACACTCATATTAGGTGTGTGCTGTACGTAGGTGGTCTTGCTCTGACATATGATCATAATAACAAACAAACATTTTTTTGATCCAAACTGTTGTCAACTACACAACTGGTGAGATTGTTCCTCTTGGAGGAATTTAAATCATTGCATTATTGACAGTAAAGGTCACTTTTAGATGCAAATGTGATGCGATTCTTGACATTTTTTATTAAATGTCATATGTCTGACTGTAGAAGCAGACGGTGGGGAGTTGTGGTTTGTGTTGTGATAAACTTGAATTTGAACTTGACATTCAAATAATTGTAATATCACTAGTGGCTGCAACTGAACTCCTATGATATTTTTCATTGCATTTAATTCAGTCCTCTACCAATACATCACCATCTCACCTCCAGCTACAGCACTAAGAGCTGCTGGACCTCCTGCTCTGCTTTTAACGTCTTTTAACTGTATGAAACTCTGGCACCACTGCAAGGTATAACTTTAACTCTTAGCAATGTCTTAGTCGAGTACTGTACTTATAAAGTTGAAACTAATTATAAGGGTAACATTCTGATATACATTGTTTTTTATATATTTACAACTTTTAATTACATTAAACACAGCAGGACAAGAGAGCCAAAGAGACCCAAACATGTCCTGTACAAATTATGAATGTTTGCAAGTGAGTGTAGTAGGACACTGGTCTTCCTAAAAGGCATTCAACATAGAGCCTGTTGGCCAAGCAATGGCTAAACCTTAACTAAATGCAACATGTGGGTATAGAAAGGCAGGCTGAAATGTATTTAATACAAGGAACACATTACAACAAGCACAAAACAGACATCCTCAATAGTTCATAACCACATGTGCCTCTCTCTCTTGTGTCACACTATTGCTATATATTGTTTTGAGTGTAAATGAGCACAGGCCCCTCAGGCAAAAAAAAAGCCCAATCGTAGATTGATAGACATAGTTATCTGCCCATGTGCTGGCTGAGGGTCGATTTGTAATTTAACACTGAGAGCAGAATTAACAGGCATAGCCTTGCTCTACAATCAGCACAATTACTCTGGTAACTCCTGTGACCACTGAGTCCCACATTCAGGGATATGCACGCACATGTGGTTAAGTCAAGCTGGGTGTATGATGATCCAGCTGATGATCCGCTCTTGTATAATACCAGATATACTACTGCATGAGGTTAACACTGATACACTGGAGCACCCTCTTCTGGTAAAACACATAGATGATAGCTATGTGGGTGCTGTGCCTGACTCTGACCATGGTGTCAACTGGGACACAGAAAACCTGCATAAGCCTGCAAAGTTCAAACATAGATGGTAAAGACATGGGGGGCATTTGTAAATGGAGCATGTGTTATGAATAATGTATGATTACTCTTGCTGTTAATAGCCTATACAATCGCTTAGGGTCTAAAACATCTAAAAACCTATATAGATAATCGCCTACGGCTGTTAACTTGGCTAATTGCTAATCATCCATACATTATGCAGGTGTATGCACAATGTACACACACACACACACGCACAGTTCAACGTTAAGAGTCAAATGAACACCATTGCAAAAGTTTAACTGTACAGCACCTTGTCTGTTTTATTCAGACGTATCTGTGTAGTTGCAGTTCTCAGGTTTATTTACCAAAGATTAAAGGAAATATCTGATGAATGAGGTAGTTTTGAATAAATGTAGCATGGAGAATGCATTAAAGTTGGAGAAAACTGCTAAAGGAATGCTTGTTTTTCATGTATAGAGCTTTATCATTACATATATGATATTGGGGACGTGCAATGCCACAGTGAAAGTGCCATCGGACAATGATGGATATCCTTCTTCCACAAGCTGCCTTAACAGTCTGTTAAGCAATGAGCCAAGTAGTGTTGAGTCTTATGTTAGTCTTGTTGTTCGGCTCAGATTCCGTCCTCTCAGACTGTGTTGAGAACTGAGATGTATCAGCATTTCTTTGAGCTCTCTTTACCATGACGCTCACTATTTTTCTTACTACGGAGCATTTTGATTTGGTGATTTGGATATGTGTTGTTGTTTTCTCCTGTTTTGATACGTTTGAAAAGGTAACGTGAATCGTAGGTTATTTAAATGTTGCCAATTTTGAAATCAAAAATGCACAATAAATGAACAATGCCGTGGCACAGACTTTGGGTAGCACTGGTCTAAGGATTACAGACAAAACCCATCTGGCACACCAAAATATCTTCATTTACATGCGTCTTACAAGATATTAACCTCGCTTTATTGTGTCTGGTGTCGATGTCAACACGTGTTATCTGCTTAAATAATCAAGTGGATGAAGTTTTGAGAACCTCAACCACACAATTCTTGAATTTTTGCCATTTAGAGACATTCTAAATTTTTTTATTTTTTTTACACAGATGCATAACATACACAGACATGCACACAAGCGCACACGCACACTCACACTCACACTCACACTCACACAGAGGCCGATTACAGTGTAGGCCATCTGTCTTTTTCTTCTCTCTAAGGCTTCCTATAGGATTTCATTAAGAAAACCTTTCCAGCAGTCCTCACCATGGTTTGCGAGATTTGATTACATTAGCTACACACTGAGCTAAATCAAGTACTTTACAGTAATGACGCGGGTCAGTCATGTGTAAAGAGTGTGACAGATGGTACTTCTCACAGCCATGTTTATACATTTGAGGATCCCTTCTCTCATTAGAATTGAAGCAGATTTGGCATCCTTCACTGAATGTAGAGCTTGTTTTTACATTGGATTGTGACTAATCTAAAGCACATAAAATGCATGATTTAAGGCTGGAAAAATGTTAATAAGAGCTGAATTCCTTCATAATTATTGTGCACAACAGCAGCATAGTGCAAGTATTGTGGCATGAAATACATTGATACGTTCTCTATACAGTTGATTATAGAGTTGCCCCAAGATTGCATTGGTGTGTGTCTTGCACCATCTCTCTTTAATTTCGCTCATCAGTGTTGTCCTGACTGGCCATTACCTTCTTTGTCCTTTACTCAATCGTTCATCCAACCACCTCCCATCTGTTGGCCAGGTAAAAGACCCCCGCCATGCCTTCATTCAGTGCTGCTGATCACATATGCCAAGCTAAAAGCCCAGTAACTAAATGTTAATGGCCAGCCAGAACCCAGCAATGGGACAATTGATCAAGCTTATACTGTTGCTGATTATGTTATCTTGCCATTCACCCTCTCTCTCCCACCTTCATCTATCAGTCCCTCTTTCTGAGACTATCTTTTCTCTCTTCATATGGATATATCGATCTTTGCTACTGGACTACTAGGTTCCCGGTCAATTCAAAGGCTTGTTCCTTTCTGTAATGGTACATAATCATCTGAGCCAGGCCCGTTTCGAGCCTCCTGGAACCCTGCAAAGAGACACTGTTTCTGGGATCAATCAGCTCAACGTGGTGTTCGACCTCGACCAGCAGGATAACAGCCATCCTTAACAGTGGAAGCACACAAGAGCAGTGCTTCCACATGCTGTCCATTACCACTGTAGACTTACAAGAAGTTGTAAAAGTAACGGTAAATTAAACTATTCATCCATTCTGTCTTTGATTATATACCCCCCCCCCCCCCACACACACACACACACACTATTTTAGTCTCTCTCTTTCTTTTAAACTCTCACTCTCTCTCTTTTAAACTCTCTCTTTTTTTTTCAGTCTTGCACTCTTTCTTTCAATCTCTCTCTCTGTATCTAACAACTCTCGCCATTTTCCCAGGAGCTCATCTCCCAGTGTCCTTGTGTACCTCTCCTGATATAGAACACATTCATTCATATTTTAAAACACACACTATGTATTTCATTCCTGTTATCACAGCCTCATAAGACCCTGAAATCATATTATTAGTTTATAAGCTGCTACTACCGTTTTGAGTTTTCCGGTATGTCACATAGAGTGCAATACAAATAGCACCACACCAATCATCATCTCAGGCAGTGAAAACGTCCTCACTTGGGGATCATTGGCAGGTATGCACAAATAATTTATCTCTGAGCAATCAAGCTGATACTGATTTTTGTGGAAATTATAGAAAATAACTTAAAGGATAAGGTTGGAAATGTTCAAATGTGTTCTTATTGCCAACAAATACTATGAAAAGACCAAAATGAACATGAATTTATCCGGTAAACATCCTGTGTATCCTGTAATGGTGTGTATAATGGAATATTTCTCTGTGCTAAATTTCCCTCGGGATCAATAAAGTACCTATCTATTGTTTTCTAAAAACAATTTTCAAAAATCATCATTGTTGCACTGGGTGACATTCATTACCACAAATATTTGCACTGTAGTTTATTTTGCATCAATGAAAAAAAAACACCTTTAAATATGTAAATACTCTCTGGAGCACCAACTGTGTGTTAATGCACAGCTGAAAACAGCCCCCAACAGATGCACTAGTTATTCCTGTATTAATATATCACATATTAATGAGGACATTTGCTAAAAAAAACATAAAAAACCTTTCATGGGATTTACTGACAAAAAGAAAAATGTAATGTTAAAGGAATGCTTGTTTTCATGTATAGAGCTTTATCATCACATATATGATATTGGAAACACAGAGCAAGGTAAGATCCTCAGTGTGTACTCATGAATGAGAGTTTGAGGTAGTCACTGTAATAACTCTCACACACAATAATAACTGTGTACAACAGCACAAAGTCCCAGTCTGCCACTGATAGTTTCTAAGGTATCAGAGCATCAAAAAAATAATTAACTACAACAAAACAGTTTGCTGCTTTCATCCAAATTACAATGGACGGAGTGCATTAGTGATGGAAATCCACATGACATATCCTTGATCTTTGGCCATTTTGGTGCCACAATCCCACTTCTCTTCAATCTCCCCTTTCAGTCCATTATCATAACAGGCAGGCAACAAATACCATGGAGATAATAAAGGATACCTCCACTCAAGTACACACAAGTGTGCATGTACGTGCATCCACATGAAGAGACGAGGCACGGCGTGAACGCTATCCTGCAAATCAGAAGCCTCTTTAACAATAAGTCTCTGCATTGCATAAGTGCAAGAGTGATCGCTTCTACGACTGTTGGAGGATAAGCAAAGGCTAACATACCTACATACAATATGTACGTACTTACATAGTGCTCACACTAAAATGTTTCAATTCACATATATCCCTATTCCACAGAAAACTCCACTCCCTAAGCACACGACCATATTCTTTTAATAACTGGTTACCTGGTTGTAGAGAGCACACACATGCAGGGCGGTGTTTCCAGATGCATTCTGGGCACTCATGTCAGCTCCGTAGAACAGCAGGTGTTCCAAGTGCTGCACGTGGCCATATCGGCATGCCTGAAAGGACAGATTCACACATTGACTCTTACTCATTTATTCTTACTAAATAAATCCATTTTTACTTACCAAGTCAAAAGGGAGCAATAACACAGTGTTTCTAAGAAAATAATATCCATGAACAGGACAGCATATTTAACAGTAATAGTTGTTATGTAAAAGGTGTAGTGTGTCTGGCTTTTAACCAGGGATATAACAGGTATGTGCAACTTAGCCAAATGAGTCAACAGCTAATTGTGAGCTGATTAATCACAATGAAGAAAGGTTGAAAACCAGCCAGTTTTTCTTAATGTAACATACCTCTTTCCTTTGCCACAACATATAGTTGAAGCAGTGATTATACTGGAACAGCTTGAATATTCTCAAATACAAAAAGAAGCCCAGATACATGTTTCTAAAGATCACCTACAAAGTAAAAGTAACAACACCTAAAACACGATCACTTCAGAAATGTTAAAACTATTGAATCTTTTCCTTGTGTTTTCCCTTGGGCTAATTCTCCTCACACATGTTGCTAACAGTCTCTAAAAGCAAGAAGAAAACCTTGTTTGTATCACCTGAGGCGAAATCTGTGAGTTAAAATTATTCCGACAATAGTGATGCCTTTTTCAGCTTCTTCGTTTCACATAACTGGGAGCAATAAACTTTTCATCTAATCTCTATCTATCTCCTCTCTCTTTTTTCCCTCCTACTCCGTGGTTTTATCCTGTGTCATTGACAAAGAAGCACACCAACTCTCCCCAGCAATTGTTCTCTCCCTCCTGTGTTCTGTCTTGCTAAGAGTGTGTGACAGTAGTGAGACAGCGCACAAATGATGCTGGGATTGTTGTTGGTTATCAGACCTTCAGCAGTGTATCCTATTGTGCACGACATATCCCTCTAGAATACTAATGGTGGAAAGGACACAGAAAAAAGGAGAGACGAGGAGAAGGAGGTAAAAGAAATGAAATGGGGAGAAAATGTTTAGGGCTGAAGGACTTTTGAATTTTCTGTACAGTACCTTAAAATGAAAAACACGGAAACATGATCTGAGTGCTTCCATTTAAACCCCTTAATGTATCCTGACACCCAAAGGACACGCATGTAAAAAAAAGTCTTCATTTCTGACTCTAGAAAGTGGGCTTCATGCAAGAACATTTTCATATTTTTATCCTAAAACTCCAATTAGCATAATCAACGCCCGTAAAAATGTCATATGTGGCTACCTGTTATGCTCTGTGTGTGGGCAAGTTTCATTCACATAAAATGTCGTACAAGAGTAAAAAGAATAATTTCACACCGCAGAGCTTTAAGTCCTGCTGTCAGAGATCAGCGGACGAACACACATCAAATTTTGCAGTGTCAGTAGTCGTATTAGAGGACCACTTTGGGGATCTGACATAAAGTTAGATGTGTTAAATGTGTTTTCCTCCTGTGGAGAGAGTCAAACCATTTGTTCATGACATGTAGGACAGGTCTGGAACACAATTGTATTTGTACCTTTTTTTCTTAATAGTACAATACATCAAACAAATGCAAGGTGAGTGACCAAAATTGAAATGATCAGATATGACTCACAAAAAAGCGGAGGAATTACATGCCGCCCAACAGAAAAGTATTTTAGAGAAAATTCCAAAATGTACAAGAAAATGGGTGGATGCTATAAATTCCCTTAAATCGCTCATATTTGGCATAAATCTGTGCGTATGACTGTTTATTGCATGAAGCCCATTGTCTTTCCAGTACAGAACTTTTGAACCACATACTTCAGCAATAACTGACTTTATAAAAAAATTAAAACTGAATAAAAAACTTCTTTTTATTCTAGGCTAAAAAGTTCAGTTCAGCTTATTCTAGGAAAAAAAACAACTTGTGAACTCATGAATTACTTTACAACAACAATAAAAGAAAGCCCTTGAGATGAGCACCACCAGACTGAGAGTCTAGCATAGGTAACTATGAAAGAATAAGAGAGAGAGAGAATAACAGATGAAGGGGGGAGTTGGAGAACATGTGAGTAATGAAAGGTCGGTGCAAATATTGACTGACACCGTGCCACTTTTTGCAATTTACTTGCCGAGTCGGGTTTCTCCTGCTACTCCACAAAATAGTTATTATATTTACAGTAAAATAAAAATTGTGTGATGTCATCTCCTATGATACAAATATTGATATATTATATTGATGACATTGAAAGAAGGTCTACATACAAATACATCATTAATAATATAAGCTTGATTCCCCTCCTCTCATAACAGCAAAACGTTGCCATACAACAGTTCCTCTGCACTTATTTATATTCAGCGTGAGCAACAGAAGAAACGATCCCCACAACTTTCTGTTTGGTTTCATTAACAGAACCTTCAGACTCCAGTGTCTTTCTGTCACTACTCAGATATAAGCTAAAAAGTCCCGACACAAACAAAAACAACATGTAGGCAGTAGCCTCCATTATGTTTACAGAGCAGACATTGCCTTGAGGCGGTATGAGTATAAAGTGCATACAATATGAGTTTCGTCTTCAGCGGTCAAGAAACTATTTCCGTGCTTAACCCAGCTTTACACCACTACCTGGACTACCAGGCACTGGCTCAGATACAGCTGCAGCTACGGGAGAATAAGTGACTCTGAAGTCCCAGTAACTCTACTTCACTAAGTATAGAAACACATATGTAAAGTTAATGAAATTTTAGTAGTCATCAGTGTTTGTGTTGCATGCAAAATGTGTGAGTGTGTGCAAAGTACATCTATAGGTGTTGGTGGTTAACGCAATGAAGATTGCAATGTATCAGCGGAGGTTTTTCAAAGATAACATTTATTTAAGCCCCCAAACTACATACATTTGCAAATATTTCTATGTATTTCTTCTGCTTTGAAATGCAGTTGAAAGTGTAGATTGATTGAAAAGTCTGCCAAAGTGGTGAATGTCCAATGAAAAAAGTACTTTTTCCCAAGGTAGAGCTACCCAGCAGCACACAAAAAAACTATTCAATGAAACCAGATAAGACCTTTTACCTTGTGACTACATTTTAATTCTGCACACAACCCATCAATGTTCTATCTGTGTGTGTGTGTGTGTGTGTGTGTCTCTGTGTATTACCTGGTGTATCTCCTGCCAGCCATTCTCATCCACACTGCCAACCTGTGCATGATCATGCAGCAGCAGCTCACAGCAGTAGGGGTCTCCTCCTACCATCGAGCTGTGATAGAGAGGAGTCAACCCCCTACTGTCTTTATAGTCAGGTGATGCACCCAAGTCCAACAGCGTCTAAGGGGGACAGAGGAAGGATAGGGGGGAATAATGCTTAAATGGCTTCATACAATCCCTCGTTACTGTTGCATCTATCATCACCATGCAATGAGAAAGTCAAGGATACCAGTACATAGTGCTGTATTATATGAATGTTATTCACACTTGGTAAATGCTGTCGCAAGAAACAAGTCCAGAACACTCAGCAAAGTAATCATTCAGTCAGTACTGATTCAATTCAGTTACACCTCTGCAAATATTAGGAGCATCCGTGTACTGTAGGACTGTATAATATAATTGTAAATAAAATAATATGGATTATATTTGGAGAAATGAAATCCTGTCGAAGACTTACTATACCAACAGCAGCGACAGCTTATGTATGTTACATGGCCAAGTGACATTGAATATTTGGATAATGACAATGACTGAGCGGAAATAACTAATTCCATTTTCAACAGTTCTGGCTCAACAGGAAATCAATTAGATGACTCATGTAAATCCTTTCATTTTAACAAGGGGCTTCAACAAGCCTCCTCAGACCAAACGCATACAAGGCCATTCATTGAATATTCCAGTCCATTCAAAGAGGGCATGTTAATCCTCGCATATTTAGTAATTGCTCAAGCTCCCTCTGTACTCAATTGCTCAAGCACCCTCTGCCAGAGATTGCCTACCTGCAAACTCTGCTTTCCCAGAGGGAAAAGTTTGCAAGCAGGCAATTGGTGTAGCAAAAGAAAGAAAAGAGAGGAGTCAGCTTTCAGCTATGATTGTGTGTGTGTGCGTGCATGCGTGCGTGCGCGCGCGCGTGTTATACTCACTATAAGCGCTGTATGGTTCTTGCTGCGCACGGCCCTGTGTAGGGCAGTAATGCCATCTTTTGTTCTGAAGTCCAGATGCGCCCCTCCACTCTTCAGCACCTTGATGAGCTCTGCACATCCCTCCAGCTGTGCTGCCAGCGTTAGAGGACATTCTGTAAAATCCAGGGATTAGCGAGCAAACAATATCAAAAATCAACTTTATCATGCATTCTTCTTAGAAAATGAAAATTCAACAATTGAAGCTGTCAATATGTGATGACAAAATTGCCCACTACAGTCATTAAAACTGTTGGTTTACATTTTAAGTGACTCAGTATGTGGATAACTGCCTTGGCTGTGGGGATTGTCACGCTCCGATCTGCCTAAGTGACTGCTTCCTGTTGGTGTTAAATCAACAAATTCTTATGTTCCCCCCGCTTCACAGCTCCTCTGTCAGACGACAGGTCACCCAATGGGGAAATCTCTTTTATGGCTGGACAAACATTTGCATAAACGCTAGGAGATTAGCAAAGAGAGTAATCCAGCTTTGCCCAGTATGCAGAAGGCTTATTTCAGAAAATCCATACATAGAGAGAGAGAGAGAGAGAGAGAGAGAGAGAGAGAGAGAGAGAGAGAGAGAGAGAGAGAGAGAGAGAGAGAGAGAGAGCGAGAGAGAGAATAGTTAACTAAAGTCTTCTTAGCACAGACTTCCTCACCTCCTGTGTCTGGATCATGGAAGTTGGGGTCCAGGCCTTTATCCAGGAACCTTGTGACCTTTTCAATGTTCCTCTGCTGCACATACTCCATAAACTTCTTCAGGTTTGCCTAATGGAGGGAGACAAGGGAGCGGGGAGAGGGGGAAGTAGAGGGAAAAGACAGCTGTGATTGGGTGATGTCAGACTCATGAGGATGGGGATATTTAATAATGCAGTTCAGAGATGAAAGCTTAAGTCACTGCTCTCTGCTTCTGTGTTTGAAGGTTTTATTTCTGTTCTGTCATGCCAAGCTAATGGACCATGTGCAGTAGATATACAAGCTATAATAGGATGGACCAAAAAAGACAAGGAAAGGGCATTAAAGCAACGCTGAAATGAAGACCTTTCCTTTGGCTATTAGAGCCGAGAAAATGAGGTTCTGAGACTAACGTCATAATTTCAGTTCAAACGTAATGGTTATAATATTGTACTGCCTAAGAGCAACACTGGGTCTAACATTGGTGCTTGAAACCATTTTCATAAAAACAAGCACAAACCTGCGTGCAAGTCCTATCAACACACCCTAATACACACATGATGTACACGCACACAAATACACTTAATTTCCTCTGTGACTTATGATTAAAACTATTCATCACCTCTGCCGATGGGTGTAAGCCTGTAGAGTATAGAGTGAAAAATGAAGCTATGAGCAAGGTAGCAGCACTAACATTTCATAATAGATTATTATAGCCCAAAGTATCAGGGCAACAATCTATCTTGGACTGAGACATAATACTGTACCTACAAAATACATTATTTAATAATAGGAATTATTAAAAGAAATCTACTATACTATAGTTGAATACTGAACATATACAATATCAATGAAAACATGGACGATAACCTAATATGTATCCTGAGGATATAATTACACAATATCTGCAGTGTACCAAATTAGCTTCACAGAAAACTTTCATTACTATTGCATTCCCTGTTTCTCAGCCTCAGTCATTATGTAACATCCACATGTGCAATTGCCTCCAGGCGCGCGCACACACATACACACGTACACACACGCACACATACATTTTACAAAACTTAATTACTTAGCACAAGGCATTTAATATAGCCTTAAAAACTTAAACACGTACCAACGTGTAGACTCACATGCAAGAATGCGAACAGAACGCAGCAGCCATTTTTGACACTCACCATGTGCGGCATCATGTATATTCCTCCTTCTTAAAAGTCACACCTTTACGAATCTCACATCACATAGTCCCTTTCTCTTCACACCAAGTCATCTGCAGCCCGCTTGCCTCTACAAGCCTGCCTCTTGTTCAAACACCACACTGACATGCTGCGAGGAGCTGCCGAACACTTCTCTCACCATCTCCAAGTCAAACTGAGTGAGAGAAATTCACTTTGGCTTTTCCCTTTTTTTTTTTTAGATGTTCTGTGAGGCAGTTGTTATGGTGATAGGATACAAAGACAGCTCTGGCAACCAATGTACACATGAGTGGGAAGAGCATTGAGATTTGTGTGTGTGTGTGTGTGTGTGTGTGTGTGTGTGTGTGTGTGTGTGCTTGTGCGCTTGTGTGTCCTGCACAATGCCTCGAATACTGCCTTGAAGTGGCTCGGTGATGTTTTGCCAGTGATCAGCTGGATCTGATGTGTATTTTATTGCCTGTTAAACAGAGCGCTCATAAAAACCTCTGTAATGATTTTTCCGCTTTAGTGAGGGTCTTAATATTTTCTCCCTCTCGCTATCTTCCTCTCTCTGTAACACACTAAAGATGCGCTTAAAGATGGCTTTGAAACGTGCGTAATCTGATGCTTTACAAATCCTGAATGAATCTAGCCATATTTTTGGCATGTTTGCTACAATAATGGCTGATGAATGACATACTGAGCATCTGGATGGGCAACAATATGGTCCAGGACTGCTTTAAACTGTTTTTGGCAGGGAATCCAAATTACTATTAAAAAACAATGTAAATCCAAGCTGACTACTGACACACAGACACACACACTTATTTACAAGTCACCATGATATACTGTCAATGGTCAACATATTCAGAAAAAAACAAACAAAAGGATGACAGTTTGTCATCCATCAAATCTCTTTGCAGAACTGATGGAGTGACTAAACACAATACTCATTGTTATTTTGCAAGAACAATAATTTGACATGAAAATGATTTTATTTTATTTTATATAATATCTCCTATTAAAACATTCATCAAAATAGATGTTATTACAAATATGAACACAATCCTTAATAATTGGCAATATTAAAAAGTAATCCAAAAAAAGCTTTGCATCTCTTTTATGTCTCCTCCTTTAGACACTGCAATTCTCTTTCTTCCTGACTTAGTCAAAAACTCTGTGTCATGTTCCCAGCTTGATCAAAATATTGCAGAAAAACCTTCCGCTGTTAGAAATAAGTCATTTTATTTCAACCATTTGTGCACTGATTACCTATTACCTTTAGTAACAATCCCTTAACAGTAGATGGGTCTATCTTTTACTTTTTACTTTTCATTCATCATACAAGATTGTGCATGCACACGCTGCAGGGCTTGGCAATGATTGGCAAGTGGGGTAAAATCCTCCTACACAGGTCATAAAATTCTAATGAAATTAAAAAACGTTTTTGCCATGTTTGATTCACATATGATTGTCCCTCATGGGCTATCATACTGTATGTTATCCATAGTCTGGGTGTATATCATCCTTTCTGTTGTTTTCTGGGAAGAACACTGACTTTTAAAAAAAATCTTATAATGACTTATGGTTATTATAAGGTGGTAATGGTTACACAGCCTGAAGCAAAAACAAAAACAAATTAGGGGCAGCATCATGCAAACAGCAGTAGGTGAAATCATTGCGCGCATAAAACCCACCGTATCAGCAAAAAGAAAACGGGTTAATCATGCAATCATGTTTGATAAAACTTTAGTGGTTTGGGGGAAAGACCATTAGGACCAGTGCCACATCACTGATTGTCTATGTACTTTATATTA
This sequence comes from Bovichtus variegatus, assembly GCA_943593645.1. Classification (NCBI taxonomy): domain Eukaryota; kingdom Metazoa; phylum Chordata; class Actinopteri; order Perciformes; family Bovichtidae; genus Bovichtus; species Bovichtus variegatus. Next base: position 13,906,631 of record CALSCE010009442.1, read on the forward strand.
CAATACAACATTTAATGGAAAATGAAAATAATGAGCATGTCCTGAAGTCTAGCGAGCTAAATTATGAAGAAACCCAAACACAATTGTTTTGTCAAACTATGACAGACAGACTTGATAGACTGTAAAGGCTACGCAAGGTGTATGAGGCTAAATGTTGTATGTGTGTAGGCTTCTGTGGCAGTCAACCCTGTTTGTAACAGCACGACAGCCTGTCTGAAACCACTCAATAAACTGCCATACGAGGTTATAACCCACTAACACAGAAATGCCACTCATCCACAGTAATAGGAGATGGTTGAGGAGCTGTGATTGAGCTCATTGTTAGTGGTCGTGTATGTACACTGGGAAAGCCATATCGTAGGTAAGTATTTCCAGATAAAAGCCCAATTATTGTTTAGGGAAAGTCACTGAATGTGCAATACATGCACCTAATTTTGTGAAGTACAAATCCATTTCTTTATTACCCGCCTTTAACCTGGCAATTGCTGTTGTTGCTCCGGTGCTAAAGTAGCTTCAATTACCTTAAGGGGCATAACAAACAGACAACTTAATAGATAAATCTGATCTAGCTTGTACACTCCACAACAAAAAAAGGCCCCAGCAGCTTCAGGAGAGTATTACATTTCTTCTACGTCTGACTAGGTTATGCCTCACCCATATATACATTCTTATAGCTCAGTTTGATTACGTCTTAATGTGTGGCCGTCCGTTGTAGTTACCTCCAGAGATAACACGCGAGTACACTGGTGAAATCCATCACAGACACAAGCACACACAAATGCACTACTGGGATCTAAATCACAGCAACCTGTTCTCCCCAGGGAGGAAGGGTAACCCTGGCAGACGTATAGAATCAGAGGGAACAAGAAATACAAATGACAGACACGTATACATACACAAGTAATGTGCACATGTACGTAGAGACATGAATAGCTAAACACCTGTGCATGTACACATGTTGAGACACAGCGAAGGACAGGAAGGTAACTCTGCATTACCAAACCACCAAGTGCTGAGGGGCACTCAGAGACAGAGAGATACAGTCTTCAAAACACTACAGATGAAATCATCTCAGGTTGAAAAAGACCCTCAGCCATATATCCTGACTTAACAGGATGCTGCACAGTTATAAAAACAGCACACGCATCCTGTTTTTCCTTTAGAGGGAAAGATGTGCTCTTAGTCATTCCATACTTACAGCCCCCATCTCTTTTCAGAAGCCATTTGATGACCAATAGAGCAGGAAACTCTCTAGCTAATATACTCACCTGTCACTTACAGTAGTCACAACATGTAGCTCATCTCCGTATTCTTCTATCTCACAGCTGTACCATTAAGTGTCAGACCCTAAATCGCAGTGAGCACACAGATTTACAGACAAAGATATTTACTATTTGCTGTACTTGTCGAGAACCAAAACTTTGACAAAAAGTTTGACTGGTAGTATATGCAGCTTCTGTACATGCTACTGTCATGATGATGGTGTAAGCCTGCAGTGCTGATCAAGTAAAAAAAAAAAAAAAAGGAGAGAGAGAGGGCAACAAACAAAGAAAAGGAGAGAGAAAGAGAGAGAGGAATGGCAAAATGAAAGATAGTGTCTAATCCCAGTGCAGCAGAACAAGAAACAGCAGCATTAATCAACTCAGAGAATCTATGGCAAGTTACCAACTTGTTAAACCAAGAAAATATCCTGCAGATTCACTTTGATGCTCGGCACGAGGAGTCCTTGTCTACTCTCCATATGATTAGAAATGACTCTTCAACAAAACCATTTGATTTGTTCTGCGTTTGATACAAATATGATTTTTGTTCCTGCTCATTCTTTTCACAGATGGCTACAAAACTTTTGTGCTTTTTTTGTACGACTGGAAAGTTTTCAAAAGAAATCTAATCAAGAATCTACTAAACGTACATTATGAATAAAAGTAATCTTACATTTGGAATGTAATCAATTACAGACACTTCCAACTACTAATATTAATGTTGAATTTGCGTTCATTCAGTAACCTGTGAGATGACCCTCCCTAAAAATGGAACTTCACCACAGTATATAACAGTAGATGTTTCTTTAGCCAGCCGAACCTCCTGATATTGAGGGACAGCCTGGTTACTCCCACTGCATTTAAGAGCTTAGAATGGCAGGGGTGTTATCAGAATTACACCTGGAGGACTTTAGACTCCTCACTAATTCTGGATTCTGCCCTACAGACTTTTATTCTTAATATTGGCACATTTGGATTTGTGTCCTGAATGCAATGCAATACCTAAAAGATCACCAATAAGAGGCACAAAATGAGCGGACGAGCTACTTCAGCTAGCATGATGAAAATGATAAAGATGCCTTCTTTTAGTTTGGTACCCTGAGGAGGCTCTAGTCTCCTCCTCCACAGGGGGATTATCTGACACTACCTGATAAAAGCCTGGGTAGGAGGCCAGAAATTGCAGACACAACCCGACTACCCTTGCCTCCCTTGCCGTCTTCCCTGCCTCTTTTACACAGTGTTCTGCGGCTATTCTCCCTACGTTTTTCTCCTCCTTTTCTAAAATGTGTTTGCCGTAGCTTCATAAAAGGAGTTGTACACACTAAACGTCATGTTCAATCGGTAAAGTGCATCCGTGTGCGATTCATACAGCTTGTACATATGCATGTCAGACACTTTCATTGCCCTATATTTACACTCATTACCACATGGCTGCATAGCCCCTGGTCCCTCACAGCTGGCCTACAGCACACTGTGCCATGGGTGAGTAGTAATTTCAATGTTCACCAACATGATGCTTACTAGGGAGGATCATATAGTGGCCTAATGTGAGCTGGCCCGTAAAACACACACATGTTTTAAAGAGTCACAACTGCTTAAGCAGTAAACAAAGTGAGCCAGTGTAGTGGGTCATGGGTACGCTCTGGGGACAGTCAGGCATCATGAAGACATCAGAACAGCCTAAACAGTTGGGAAAGAGCAGAGACTTCAAGCAGACGTGGGAGTAATGCTATATCCCATTGAGACATGGTCCTGCTGTCAGCGCAAGCCGCATTACAGATTATGTATCGTGAAGACAAGCATATGGTTAGGGTCAAAGATATTCCCACATTTACATCAAGGCCCTTTGCTCGTGCCTACATGCGACGTACACTCATGTGTCTAAAGTCCACAAGAAGGAGTTCAGACCTACTGCATTGTGGAGTGAAGCCATTTCACAGGGTTATCCCTGATAGATGGCCACAAAGTAGACTGTTAAAAAGTGTCTGATCTTATTGTGGCCACAACTGACTCACATGAGGCTACTTTGGGCTTCCAACTCACCAGGTATGCCCTGTCAGCATTGAGCTGTTATATTTGTAAAGCAAAGCCTATTCAGATGCCAGGTGACTTGTCTACTCAGCTTGTCTGACAGTGATGCGGAAAATGGTTGTGACACTGACTGATATTCTGATAAATCAGACCCAACAGTGTTACTGATGAGCAACACAGATAAAACAGTAGCTCATTTGATTAAATTATTTACTCGTAAGCAATCTGTTAATAAATAAATAAATACGTAGGAAATTATTGAAACATACAATGTAATTTTCCAAATTACAATCATCATGAGGGGGCAGAGATTCACGGAGTGGCCATTAATACTATCCTACCAAAAGCATTAGCTGACTATGTTTCGTTATATGCAATGGAGGTGCTCTTACTAAAAATTGTAGCATCAACAATCAGTAACAAATTAAAAGAGATAACTGCCTCTTTTTGTGTGTAGTCACAGCAGCAAACACAAACACCCTTATCTGGCACAGAGTGTTCCTGATTCTCTGTCTGTCTGTGCTTTGTTGACAGTCACTTATATAAAGGCTGGAACGAGAGTGGGCAAGCCGCCTTGACCTCCGTCTCCCAGATGCTTTCTACAGAGGCCGTCCTGCTGCAGGGGCACTGAATTTTAATTAGACACACAAACCTACAGAAGAGAGACACAACTCTATATTAGATACGTGCTGAATCTGGTTACATTCTCATACCTCCATTCACACAACAGCGTTTAACAGCAGCAGTAGTAGTTTTTTTTTTCCTTTTTTTTGTGCCATATTTCCTAATTGTTTGATAAAAAATTTACATCTCCCAAAAATAACTTAACATTTTGTGACATGATGGATTTAAATAAATGCCCTGCACTATCATTTACACAATACCACAAATTAGAATATATCATAGTACTGCATGTTGAGATAAGGACAAAAAAAAAAGGGCTAATTTGAGACAGGATTGAATTTTCAATCTGCAAAACAAATCATATTCTACAACAGGCAATACAAATGTGGGCTTTGGTAAGTAGTGCTACGGTGAGTGATACATCTTAGCAGTAAGGGAAGGGAAGGTGTGAGAAATAAGATGAATAACAACCATAGATAGGCAAGCAGGTGTTACAGTATTGTAGTAGTATTGTATAGTTCACACAAATGGGTATTTTTGATAATATTGTATATATACGTGTTGAAGTTGAGGACAGACTCAAGTCACAACTGAAAATAAAGGGAAGCATGCAGTCCATTCACTTAGCTCACTAGCTGAGGAAGATAAAAGCAAGAGGCATCATGTAACCCTACTAAGATGCACTTTAAGTCTTTGGCAAAACCACAAAGCGAACAATGACAGTAGAAACTGTATAGTGAAGCCGTCACTGCTGCAGCATCTTTTATTTGACTCAATATTCACTTTTCAAATGGAGGCTACTTTTTAAAAAGAAAAAAGAGGCAAATTGCTTAGCTAGTTTTTTTGTCGGTTTATTCTATAATTCATGTATTTATTGCAGAGTATGAAGGTCTGGAAGCATATTCCCATTAAAAATGCAACACAATGATATGGTGTGGTGTGGCAGAAACACAAGAAAATGGGATCACGTGAGGCTAAGGATTGGAGGAGAGTAGTGCAAAAAAGACATGATAGAAGAAGAGAAAAAAGGGTGAGGATAAGAGATGAGAATAGAGTGGAGCAGAAATCTATTTACAGCTCTAAGCTTTCATATCCCGTGCAATATTGGCTTGAAACTTGAAAAATAATAAAAGACAGTGTAACTCCTTTAACAGAAACAACCTACTAATACACTGTAGAGTTGTTGTGTAATTATGTAATTTATTATTGTGGATGTTTATTCTCAAACAGTCAAAGGTGAGTTAACAGTCAGATTATTTTTGGGCTCAGGTGCAGTTGATATCTGGTCTGTTTTTTTTTGTTTTCTTCCTTTTTCATTTTCAGTCCATCCCAGGTTTAAGTAAGGCTTTGTTTGCGGAAAAAAACGAGCCCAGCAGCAAAGACAGGTAACATGTGCCTTTTGTGGACATGTCAGTAAGGGTTACCCCACACTGGCAAACAACTATTTTTGGATGATTTGAAATGATGTTACAGTAGGTACAGTTGGTTTTGGTCTTTGTCTGTTTCCAGACTGTATTCTTCATCATTGCACGTCCTTTCTGACTGCGAGCCAATCTTATTATCGCAAATAATGGCTCCGTGTCAAACAGGCTCCTGGCTGGCATGCTGTCTGATACAATGGCTGTAGAGACAGCACTAGCATTTTAATCTAGAATAAACATGTAAAACTGAAAATTCAACAGTGTCTGTGTGTGTGAACATTTGAGTCTTCGGGGAGTATTAATTATTTTGCATTCTATGACGAATTACAACAATGGTCCATTGAATACACAAGTGGGCAATATTTAAATTAAGAACACATTTTGTACCCATACTAACAGTAAACAAAAGCAGACAAAACTACTTGCAGATAAATCTGGTATAACAGTCTCTGGCAAGTCAGCAACATTTTCTTACTCTTGAACACATCAAATAATGGACTGCAATGTTTAATCTCTCCATTTTGCACATCTCAGCAAACACTTGGGCAGCTACTCAGCTCAGGCTCTTTCAATTCATCATTTGAATTACCACAGATGCTAGTGGATTTAAAACAAATACCTTTTGTACAAAGTAAATATTTTTTCCATCTAGAAAGCGGCCATGCAATTTTAAAAATGCTGTTGGCAATATTAACTGCCCTAGCGATGCATAGTTCACTTGTTTTGAACTACATTTATGCACAACGACCAGATGCACTGTGTTAAGTGTATGAAGATAAAACATTTATTTGTTATGAGTTCTTGTGGGAGGTTTGGAGGTTGACACTACTCCACCAGAAACCTGTTATGAGTAATCAACACTGTAGCACTTAAAGATGGCTTTGAAACGTGCGTAACCCGATGCATTACAAATCCTGAATGAATCTAGCCATATTTTGGCATATTTGCTACAATAATGACTGATGAATGACATACTGGATGGGCAACGATATGGTACAGGACTGGTTTAAACTGTCTTTGGTAATCCAAATGACTATTAAACAACAATGTAAATCCAAGCTGACACACACACACACACACACACACACACACACACACATAGTTTAATGTGGGTGTATAAACTACCCAAGGAGAAACAGAGCTGCTGTGTACGTGCTGCTTTACGCTTGTTAGAACAGATAGGTGTTTCTGTGTCTTATCGATGTGTGCGTGTTTCTATAAGTACTTCCTCCTCTGACTGTTCAGGTCTCAGCCTAGAGTATGTTTGTCTGAGAGAGTGAGAGACTAAGTAATCTCCAATATCCATACCTAACAGGCTTAAAGTGTAATGCTCTCAGCTACAAAAAGACCAATATACTGTATGACAGAGTATGGACTTGATCCCAAGAAATAGGATTTTCTGTGAGGGGGAATCTTCAACCTTTACTGTAGAGCAGCAAAAATATATCTCTAAGTAATATGATACACTCTTAAGCTTAGGGGAAGACTAACACCACATGAAAAAGCACTGAAGGCTTGAGGATGAAATGTTTCGCACACACCAGCACTCACTCACTCATTCACTCACACTCATAATTTATTACACTAAACACACCTTTTATTTATGATGCATGAGTGCAGTAAAAAAAAAAAAAATCCCCACACACAAAGACAGTGATAGGGGTGCTGTTACTATAGCAACATCATTTGACATATCATTGATTGTAAATGTTTTTTTTGCGCAAAACATGCAATTCAATTGTACACCTTTCTGGAGAGGATTTAGAAGGTGCTTAGTTCACCTGAGACACAGTACTTATCGTAATACTCGTAATACTTACTCGTAATACTAAATAAGTTGCTCCCACCAGTGTCCCTTGTAGTTTCAGTATCTCAGACAATCCTTTAACTGAGATTTGTTTAATTCCGTCTTGTTTATATAGGGGGCTCCTGACCTTTTTATTGATGTTTTTAAAGGGTAATAGAAAGCAGATAAAGGACAACAAGAATAAGAAACAAAGAGAGAGAAACAAAAATGCCTCTCTGCATTCGAGCCTGACGCCAGCCTTTACCTGGAGCCATGCCATCTGCTGACACAGCGTGCACATACCACTATGGTTACCCAAATACGTAGGCTATCTCTGTTTTTAAACTATATAAAATGAGACACAATACGACAAAAAAAAATGGATCTGATGCAATCCGTGCAACATGGAACATGTGGAACCAGTCTTCACTAAATGTGATCATTTATTTCCTGTTTCGGTAAAAATCTGGGTCATTCCTACACCAAAAAGTTAAAAAAAATAAATAAATAATCAACAGTTATAGTCAAGTGAAGTTCACATACCCATCCAACCAGTTCAACATGTGAACTTAAAGTAAATCCCTAGCAACAGATTTTGAATAAGAAGTCCAGAAAATGTAAAGCTGGCAAATTGCATAACTACTCACTACTACAAACCTCCCTTTTCTATTTATGTCTAAATAAGAACAGTGTCAGAAGGCATAGTCACACTGTGACAGTAACCTGAATTTACTCTTAATCTCATGAGTCATTTTAGCAGTAGTGTGTTGAGTCTGACCTCTGTTGCCCGGCTCCTGGAAGTTCTGTCTGAACGCAGCAGCATTGTGCCTCCTGAGTAATCCTTTTCCGAAGCACTGCAATGATATGCTTTAGCTCTGTATAATTTCTAGTATTCCTCTTGATGAAATACAGTTTGGGCAGGCGAGACAGTATGAGCTAGCTCTGATAGGGTTGGCTAGAGGCTGGAACAAAGCACTCCAAAGCCACGGCCTCTTTCCCACTCATCAACACACTCACAAACATGCAGAGCACAGGCTTATTGTATGTGGACCCCCAAACACATTCTGCTATACGCTCAACCATTCCACCCACCCTCCTGGCCGCACTGGCAAGCATGGCTTTGTCCAGCATTGTCCCGTCCATCAGTACAATTGAGCTCTGGCTTACTTGCCAACCCATTAATGCAAAAAAAAAAAAAAAAAAAAAAAGAAGGCAGTGGCATAAACAGCAACACACAAATGTAAATGTGCAGATCTGTGTTAATGACACACACACACACACACACACACACACACACGAAAGATTTCCATGAAAGGCAGACTATTCATGGATGTCGTTACAGTGGTACTCCACTCAAAATCTATGGGCACTAATTTCTTGTTGTAGGGTGTTGTGCACTCACAAGTTGTAATTGCAGGCATGGTTTTTCTGTGTAATAATAAGAAAATAACCACAGTAACCAAAGTGCTTATGTGCACATCAAACTTGTCAGTTTGATTAATTATTATGAAATTCTACAGCAAATAAACAGGCACTCTGTTCCATGAAAAAAAACACAGATCAATTAAAACTTCTCTCTCTGCTAATAATTCCCCAAGGACTGTTTGTTCCTGCAAGTCCTCTCCCCGTGTTTCCATCCAAAACACAGAGTAACTGGGCAACAGCTACACGCACCATCTTCTTTATAATGAGTCTAGCCAAAGCGTTGCCCAGTGTTTAAAGGGGATGGAAGTAGCAAATGTGATTGTCCATGATTGTCACAGCCTCTAACACAGCCACCTATAATATATGATAATAGATTATTTATGATCCCACATCGGAGCCAAGTGCTCCACAGGTGTTTGCTGGCACGCCCCTAATGCACTGAGCAGGGCGCACTTGACTGCACTCTGCGGCGAGCAGCAGGGTTCACAGAAATATAACCCTATATGTAGAGTAAGCTCAATATGTGGCCTGAGATCGTGGAAGTTAAAAATGGATTATAATTAAGACCAGGTGGCATACACTATGACATCTGCAAATCATCGGGTGCACCTGCAAGGTAGACAACGTTGTGTGTGAGGAGTGAGATAGAAACAGTGTATCTAACCAGACTTTGGTGAAGATATGACTGTTTAGAACATGCTGAGCATGCAGGCAGACGAAGGAGAGGTTGATTATGCTAAAGAAGTGGTTTGAGGATAACTACAACATTGGATATTATCATACACTATCAAAAGTGGTGGCATTCATGACCAGATGTAGATGAAAACCTTTTTATTCAGTTAGTTTCTACAAGTGTTATTACAGCCAATACATGATATCATATGAAATATGACAATAGAGTTCTATTGTTGTTTTTATGACTAGGTATGTTTGTACTTGTAGCAGCGGGAATGCATGCTGTCATCAGAATCAAAGGGTCCAGAGAAAGAAAGAGCTGAATCAGGTCCAGTCATGTGCTTTTAGACAGACACACAAACTGACACCAGGACCATGGCAGGCAGGCAGTAGGGCGACAGAGCCAGAGGATGAACCACGACTAAACAAACCAAAGGTGAACAGACCAACTGCAGCTCAGCCTAGTAAAACTTGTCAAAATACAGATGAAAATATACTGACCATTATCCTCCCCTACATTTGAACCTTGGCTGCAAACAGGCTACAGAGAGAGAACAGAAGAGGGCAGCCCGCTCCCGGCTGACACAGGGGGTATGTGGGTAGTGTATATATTCAGCCAGATGATTATTAGAACTCTATTGTACGTTATGCCTCTGGCATCCTATTCTACAGCCATCTATTCATACTGCCTGACCTAGAATGATGGAGTGTCCTGCTAGTGGGATGTCATACTGTATGGAGCAAGAACAATACATTGCATTATTTCTTTATTGTGGAATGAACTTGTGCAATGAAGTGAAGCATCATCAAGACCAAACTGCAAGTCCAGTTCACTTTTTGTCAAAAACATCAGTGGTGATCAGTAGTTTTCATTTCAAACGCACACACACAAACAAAAAAAAGGAGAAAGTATGCGGAGCTTTGTGGCAGATAAATAGCTTTTGGCTGGGTTTACATTATCTGCAAGCAGGAAACAATAAGATTTTCTTTTTATTCTAACAGTGGAGGCATGCAGCTGTGATGTGCATATTTGTCATCCACGACAGAAATGTCTGTACAGTATGAGCCATAATGCACAGAGTTGAGAATGTGGATCTGACTGCATCCTCTATGCTGCAGATGTCAGAGACTGACTGGTGGAAGACCAACTGGGACGCATTTATCACTATCCTCTATGGCACTGACATATACTTAACTTAAATTGCAAAAACACAGCCCACAAAATTCACATTGGCAGTACCTGCAAGCAGAGACTCAAAAAAGGCTTCCTGGTGTGTGTTATGAAGAACCTGGGGCTATAGTTTCTACATGGCCTGGTTTCACAGCATACTGAACACAACATAATCAATTCCTTCTTTTAAATCTGTAAAATCACTGTCTCTCTCTCTCTCTCTCTCTCTTACACACATATTCACACCCTACTCTAAGAGGGGAGGGGAGACACTCTTGTAGTGATGAAAGTAAAACACATTAGTACAATACAAAGTTCCAATTTCTCACACAAGAACTTGCCCACATGCTAGAAAAGCAGTAGCCCACAGGAGACACAAACTCATTAGGGTGGGAGCAGTAGCCTAGTGTGTGGAGAGTAATTATGCATCTGTAATGCTAAATAAGACTGTCACTCTACATGACAGGGCCAAAGCAAAAGAGCACAAATCACACGTTGGTGCAGGGTGTAGTTCTAACGGCTGTTACCTACACTAGCTGGATGTGTAAGGATATGGAAAACAAAGTTACAAAACAACAGACATGACATGGTGAAAAACTGTAATGTGTTTCTATACCCCATAGATTCTACTGAATCAATAATTGACCAAATGGACTCATGAAAAAACTTGTTTGTGTTGGATGTTTTGTAGAGTAGGCCAGGCTGCCCATTTGTGCAGTAGCCCAGGTCAAGCTGCCCGCAAGGCATGCTGTTGACAGCTGCCACCTGCTGAGCCCTCACTGACTGAAACTGACAGCTCTGGGACTCTCAGTGGAGGTTCACAGGAAATACTGTATAATCTTAACAAGTTTACCCAATGTGCCACAGCTATTATGCTGTCTTTTCAGCTCTTTGCAGCTTTGTCCGTCTCCGACACAGACACACACACAGTGAGGCCGTGTCCATCAGAGAGTATCAATAGCAGGTTATGACAGCAATGTGACACAAGCGGAGCATTATAATACCCGAAAGAAAAAGAAAAAAAAGAGGCAAGTTCGGTAGTGGAGAGACTCACTGGCACACACATAGTGTCATGTGCATGCACACAACACACTTTCATCCAGGAATATCTGCCACATACAGACGCATGCACATGCACGCGCGCACACACGCACACACACACACACACACACACACACACACACACACACACACACAC
>CALSCE010009442.1:13918233-13950018 GCA_943593645.1 Bovichtus variegatus
CACACACACACACACACACACACACACACACACACACACACACACACATTTGCCTTACTTACTCAGAGATCCAAAAGCAATACACAAACACTAACACTGGCCACAGCTAGACAAAAACATCTACACTTCCTCTGATATATCAGGCGCACACACACACACACACACACACACACACAGACAAACACACACACACACACACGTGCAAATAGACACAGTGATCCAAGCCTATGGTTGGTAACGGAACCAGTGCAGAGAGAAGCATTAGCATTCTGTCAATGTTTCAGACAAGACTGCACCAGCTCTTCACACAGCCAACATGCAGCAGAGCATAACAACAGAACGAAAGCCAGAGAGAGAAAGAGAGAGAGCACAGACAGGTAGACAGGGATGAGTTGGGGAGTGTTCGGGAATTAATTAGAGGTAGAAAGTATGAAACACAGAGAGACAGAGGAGGAAAAAGACATATTTTCACCAGAGATAATGATAAAATGTAATTAAAGAGATGATGAGAGCAATTGGGGTACCTTACTATTGAGTCTGGCCTTCCTGGCTTCTTTAGTTTTTCTTTCTCTTCTCTCGGCTGCTTGTCTTCTGCCCAGAGCGGATCCCATCTCACACACACACACACGGACACACTCCACGTCACACACGCACTCCCGTAGGTAAGCTACAGTCCCAATGCCAAAACATCCTCCACATGGCCATATCCAGTCCCCCTCCCCCTCATCTTCTCTCCTCTTGTCCTCTTTCCTTCTTCTTCCCTACCTCTCGTATTGTCAAAGCAGCACATGCACACTCACATGGTCACTCACACAAACAGTCAAGCACAGACGCACACACTGACTCCTGTGCATGCACAGACAGACGGAGAGATGGTAAGGGGTGATTTTGCAGGATGCTGGAGAGAACAGAGGGAGGGAGGGTAGAGAGAGAGCCAGAGAAGAGGGAGGAAAAATAGAGGGAGGAGAGAAAGCGTAAGACAGAGGGAGGGAAAACAAAAAGAGAGAACGAGAGAGAAATGGGTGGGGTGTAGAGGCGAGAAAAGATAAGGATACTTCAAGAAATAGGAAATAAAGAAGACAACGGGACATCGGGGAAAAAAATACTGTTGGACACTGGAGCAATCTCTGTTATTACTGTTACATGACAGTGGTAGCTTCAAAACTATTGACTAATGCTCATGTTTTCAAATCAAAATACAAAAATTAAAAATGTTTGCACAATTGTTGGTACAAAATAGTTTGTTCACAATTCCACACATGCATAGTACGTGAGACATATTCACACATTAACACAAAGACACTTGGTATCTCTAATTAGAAAACCAGCACAAGTCATTTCAGCTGAGCCCCTCTCAACTGGGAAAATATTTAGAAAAATCCCAAATTCCATGTCTGTATTAGATGTTGTTTGTGTGCATGTGTGGGCTTGTTTATTGTTTCTACTCAGATACTGTATGTCTACTAAAAAACAAATTTCATCTTCCTTTTATGGGATTATCCATAATGGGAGCTTTGTGTGTGAGGGATTCCCCAATGGAAATATCCACTCATCCTGTGCCATGCAGCTGTGTGTGCGTGCGTGTGTGTGTGTGTGTGTGTGCACGCGTGTATATTGTTTGTGTATTATGCATAAATTCCCACATCAAATTCCATGATAGCTGCAGTTGCAGTAACACTGCACTGATAGGAGGGTTTAGGCACTTTACAAATCCTCGGTGGCATCTCAGAACAATATCACACCTACAATGAGCCACATTCTCTGTGTAGTTTCATTGTAAATTGAAAATAATGCAGGAATTCTCATTCATAAATACAATAAGCGGCCAACAACAATACAAAGTCTGTGTAGGAGGAATAGCATTACTCCGCAATACGTTTTATGGGGGAGCCTTTTGTCAATTATGCTTTCCCACACATGTACCCTATCAAATAACCTGGCATGATGTGAGCATCGGTTTCGCTTGTGAATCATACTGAACGAGACTACTCATGTTTACCCAAAGAGTAAGCACATTTTATATTTTGATTCTGTGTGCAATTCCTCAACTGGTTTATGATATTAGCACAATCAAAATGCGCTCACTCTGGCAGTGTGCTCTGTGAAGTCAGTGACCACATTACCAAATAGTGCGTTACTAAATGCTCTCCACTACTGTATTGTATACGCCTCTTTAGTTTCTTACAACCCACCCCCTCCCTAGCTATCTCTAAGGCCATGATGTCCAGGGGTCCATCCATAGTTATAAACACAGCATACCTATCTTTCTATCTTTTTATCCATTCAAACATCTGATCTTTTATGCCTACTGTCTATATATATATTTTACTGGCTGCAAAGGTATAATAGTCCAATTAACTTTCATGAGATGAGATCTGTTCTCCAGAACATGTATAAAGAGTTCCTCACAAGATCACATACATCTGCACGGATAGTAGGCTGAAGCATTAATACTCATAAGTAAGACAGCAAGAAGTGGGGGATCTTGATCTAAACATGTCACTGTGAAAGGTGGATAAATGATACAGCTAGAATATTTCCCTTAGATGTGCAGCCATAAAGAAACATGGCATCCTGATCTTAAAATGACACCTCAATATACTGACGGCGTCATATAGCTGGAACGGAATGTTAAGTGTTGGGATATATACAGAGTAAAGATGCAGTGTTGTAATAAAGTGAAGACAAAGCTAATGGAAAGTGTAAGGATAAAATCAAGTCATTCAGTAGGTCTGATTTATTTATTTATTTTAAGAAAAAGGGATTGGACAATGTCTATCACTGGAAGCCCATTGTCACACTGCAAGAAAGCCACCCATTCTACAGCCCTGTCTATCACATGGCCAACCTCCTACACCAAACACCCACACCGATTTTTTTTTCTAAATATATACTATGTAAATATTGTTTGCAGCCACCCTGTGTGGTTAACCAGGACAGTCTCGGGGTGAGAAGGTCTGGTTGGGTCGGATGTAGAACGGGGAAAAAAAGAATGGGAAAATCCTATCAATTATGACCTCATTTCAAACTTTAGCCTGCGGCTAATGAGCTCCATACCAGCAAAGTAGGCTAATGCCTGACCTCTGCACTGACAGGGCAGCTTGCTAGAGGATGAATAGTGAACATCGTGACTGCCAAGGCTGCAAAAGTGACCCTTAACAGGATTTCCCTCTTTACCCCTGGAAGTCATTATGCAACAAAAGCGAATGTGCCATTCAGAAAAAAGAGGGGGGGGGGGGGGGGGCGCGTCAATGTTCCATTACTTTGTAACATCACTTGCTTAAAGCTCATCTTCGCTAAGACAAGCACAAGAGAATATCTTGTTTTTATTACCAGGGCCTAGCCAGAGACCTATAAAAAGCCTTCAACATGCATTGAATAATTACAATACAACCACTACTATTGCTACAAATAACGTAACTACTTAAACTTACTGACTAAAATGTAAGTTTTAAAAGTATATTTGACCGGACATCTCCTATGATGAATGGTGTCTTTGTGTTCAGGTGTCTCTGTGTGAGTGACAAGCAGATGTGTAACAGAGGGAAACTAAATATTACTATGGCTGCTTCTGGAGCTTGTGCAGCAGAATTACTACCCTCGCACTCTCAAGTACCACAGCTATCCTGGATTACTCATTGCTAAAATAGTGTTTTTTCACTACCCATTCATGCAGTGAGATAGTGTTAGTGGCTCGGAGATTCACACTCCTTTCTCCATTTGAGAATTTTACCAGTTCCACTTCTACTGGCCTGTGAGACAGGCCAATCATAACAAATGCTCTCTGTATAGATGATTTATTGTGTGAAATTACCACCTAAATTGCAGTTGGGCAGAAACTGATCTTGGGTAAGTATGTAGCACAGTAGCAGACGGCAGCACCTCACACCAGACTGGTTAGACAAGAGACAATATTTGAGAGTATGACTCATCCTTCTCTTCACTGCTTTCCTGCATCTCCCGCTCATTCACTATTTCTCATTCTCGTTCTCTCTGACAGTCTCAATAATACACAGCAGAGAAAACTCACTGTCCATGAATAAACAGTAGATGAACAAAGTAATGAATTAACTCAAAGTTCACTCTCTTTCTAAGAAACCCACATACATATCCAGGACGCAGCTATGAATTTTTGAATTTCAGAGGCCCTTTTGATAATACTTTATAAAATTTAAAATTAAAAAATGTAAAAAATGTAAAAAAAATGAAATGTCTTGAACTACCCAATGTTTGCTAGGCACTTTATGTTAGTTCCTCAACCTTGGTAGTGAGGATTAACAATATTATAAAAAAAAAATGTTCATGGGATATAGAATATGGAGTTAACTACAAAGCTAAATCAGCAATAAGCAGCTAAACTGTTCTCAGAAGCATGAGTCTTAGCTAAAGTACAAGAAAAGCACATCTAAGAACATTAGTCACACATAAGGGTTGATAGCGTTGTACTTTGTGGTCTTACTTAAAGGTATTTTATTCATCAGATTATTATGTGATGGAGCATGTTCAATAGTGTTTGACAAAATCAGCATAAGCCGAAAAACTAAAATGTTATTTTCTCAGTGAAGTCAAGCTGAAATTGGAAAATGGGCTTTTGACAATCACAAGGCTAAAAGAAATGAATGATGCATGAATGATCAAAAAAGCAGTTCCACGATGTTGTACTGTAAGCAGCAGCTGCTCCCCACTATTCTCTCTTGCTCTCTAACACAAAAAAAAACACACAATAGACACTGTTAATTCTCTCCGGTGTAAATCTCTTGCCCTCTGATAGGGTTTGATGCAAATGCATTGATTCCTCTCTGCTGTCTGTTCCACTTATTATTGCATCCACATGCGCGCACACACGCACACACACACACACACACACGGAGACCAAAACCGTACACACAAACAGACATACACTAAAACACACACCATCTCCATCAGCCTCATCTGCATCTGCGTGCTCACATCTGGTGGTATTTCAGAGACGCCCTTCTTCACCTGTCCACTAGTCGTCCCCACTGAGTTCCTGCTTCAGACTATCATCTGAATAGTCACCTGCTTTCACACCTATTCCCAGTTACTTAATTCGTCAAATGTACAGTGCCCGGCCATTATTCACAACCTGCCAGATTGTCTGCGTTGCTCAACCAGCTCACTGTGCCAGTCTTTGTTCTATTTTGCAGCTCTGCATCTGCGTTTGTGACCACCTGCCTGCCCTCGACCACCGTCTGCCAGCGTTGCCTCTTTGGTTCTGTTTGCTAGTCTGGACTTCCTATTTGTTGCTGTCTCTAAGCCTGACTATCCAACAAGTAAAGACCGGAACCGGCCCTGCCTCTTTTCATTCATCCATCCCTGGTTAGCAATAAGCAAAACAGTAATACACAAATGTCTGTTACACATATTCTCAACCTGATGTGAGAGCAAATTTCATACAGACTTTCTCAATATAATTTAATTGGATTGAATTTAATATGATTTTGAAGTTTGCTTTAGTCTTTTATTTAATGACAAGTTTGCCTTATTTTCATAATAAAACATTAGTATGTTGGTGCTTAACAAGAGAAAGAATATCAATTAGTGCAGCATTACATTGTGTACCATTCTAGTTTGCATGTTTGAGAAGTACAGGATATTATGTGTTTAACAAGGAAGGAGATTACAGTGCCACCTGCTGAGTATTTTGACAGAAGCAATTACATAGAATTGGAGAAGGATACAGTAGGATTGGGGTGACACAAATGATTGGAAATAAGTGAAACCACAATTACTTTAATCTCCACCTGTTCATTTTAACGGCTACGGCAGCACAAAATAGACATTGTCACACACAAATTGTCCTCATGCAAAGCTCTTAGGGCTCTGCACGGCCTAAAGAGAACACTTCAATTAAACATGAGCGAAGCAACAAACACAAATATTCAAACTATTACTGAGGTCCTCTTTCCAAGCATCTTATAAAGATTCGAGCACAAAACTTAACCAGAGCCACCTCCACGCTATCCAAGCTTTAACCAAAGTTATTTGTGCTGCATGCGTGTCATTCACATCAGCTCCTCAGATGTCGGGATGACGGAGTGAACAGCTGTTTGGTCTTACCTTGGTGTGGAGCTTAGACAGCTGCTTTTCATCCAGGTGAGTCTGAGTGTAGACACGTCTTTTATAGCGGAACTGAAACGCAACAAGAACAAACATAAGAGGCTAAGCTTATTATACCCTTTCTTTTTGTTTGTGTTTCAACTGCTTGACAAAAACAATACAGACAAATTAACAATAATAATGTTTATTCTCAAAGTCGCTCTTTAATTAATTTGTCACACTGTATTAGGTCCACAGACCAAACTATGTCAAATGTGTTTTTTTTATGAGAGGGAAAGCGAGAGAGAGAGCAGAGAGACATTTTGACTCATTTAATAACTATGCAATGACATTAGGGGACCAAATATCTCCCTGTATAGGACTGTCATCTTTTCCCATCTTTCCTACTTGTCATCTTTTCCACATATTACATCTTGCTTGAAAACCCATCAACTGCTCCTTGAAGTCTGAGTATAAATATAAATTGCAAAACAATAAAAAAAAAAAGACCTGAAAAAAAAAGAAAAAAAAGGTTTCCAATTTCGACTGAATAAATTTGCAGGAGGGACTTTGCATAGAGGTTTGACAAATTAAAAAAGACAAGTCGATTGAGAAAGTGTATTTTCCACCCTTTGAGTTAAAATGAGTTTCTACAACTGGAAATATCAATTTAGTACGTCAAATAGTTATTGGAGGAAAAACAACGGACGACCAGACATTGATTTGGTTATACAAAGCCTGAAACAACATCATAATGTTAAGAAATAAATTAAAAAGGTAAAGAGATGGTAGAAAAAATGATGTGCAAATATTCTGTAATACAAAACTGTGACAATATACATTGTAGAGCTGAACATTTCAACATCAATCTTATTAGTTAGTTATGTGAGCAGAGCAAACTGAGAATGCATTATTTTAAAGTTGGACCCTTTGTGTTCTTTTTCTACAACAAGCAAGCTGCATTTACTTTCCTAAATTGTGAAAAGCCAGTTTAGTCAGGTGTTTTGCAAACTGCTTGTTTAATAGACAGGTTTCACTGAACACTGAGAGCCTGTAATAGCTTTTAAAATATGTTATTTTCACTTCCCAGCACTCGCAAAGTATTTGTGTGTGTGTGTGTGTGTGTGTGTGTGTGTGTGTGTGTGTGTGTGTGTGCGTGTGCGTGTGTGTGTGTTTTGTTCTACAATGTGTGGTATTCACCGACAGTGCAAATCCACGATGCAGCAGAGCGGTTTTGAGCTGCTAATCCAAACCTGTCAATCATCTCTACACACCACAGGCCTTAGGGAATAACTGCTGGTCAATCAATGACACACACACAGTTCTGT
This sequence comes from Bovichtus variegatus, assembly GCA_943593645.1. Lineage (NCBI taxonomy): Eukaryota > Metazoa > Chordata > Actinopteri > Perciformes > Bovichtidae > Bovichtus > Bovichtus variegatus. The sequence continues at coordinate 13,925,622 of CALSCE010009442.1, forward strand.
GATAGAGTAGTAGCAGACACTCATGCACACACACAAACTGATCGGAGCCCAACCTATTCAGCTAGATCGTAAGCCTTTGCAAGTCCAACCATAGAATTAAAGTAGAGATGAAACAGATAACACAAGTAAATTCCTTAATGTGGGCCATACAGTTTAACTGCTGTTTTAATGGTATATGCCCGAAGTATTGGCCTATGTCAGTGCTGTTCTACTGGCTTATTATTATGCCACTTGCAATGGCATGTCAATCATGTTCCTGACATATACCACTTCCCACTGGTAGATGCGATTTAAAACCAGTATTTCCCTGATATTGATTCTTAAGCACAGTTCATATTGTTTTTTTTGCTCTTATTGTACAGATTGACAGGGTATAAGCAGACATGAAATGGGGGGAGACAGGTTGGCATGACATCCAACAAAGGTCCCCAGAGACATTGCAGTTATTGTATAGTGTGGCATGCACTGTAACCATACAGCTACCAAGGCGCTCCAACATTTCATAATTGTCTATAAAGCCGAAACTGCACCACCAAAGAAAACATGTTAAAAGTATTGTAATAAAAGAGATAAAGTACAATTTACAAAGCAATCTGGGACTATCATAAGTAATAATGTAGTTAATAATAATAGCAGTATCTCTAAAAGCATCAGAGGTTGACATTAAACTGGGGCTCAAGGTGAAAAGTAAATCTGTATTAATGCTCTTCATCTCTTGACACGTCATGAAACTACTGAAAACAAAGACGGCCAGTCAGAAAACCACCTGGAACCTTTACACCACTGTTTGTAAAGCAACACATCTTTGTACGCCTGCGTTTCTCCCAGATTAAAAAACATGATGGACAAGCACAACAATTATCTCCAAGAGATGACAGCCGCTGCAGACAACAGACTGTCATAGACTGCCATTGAGCCTGGTATTATTGCTGCTAGATTTGAGTGACACATCATGAGAGAAAAACCTCCGCTACATGCACAATGATGCACATGCCCACACCAACATGCTGTGTGAATCTGCATGTGTGTGCCTGTGAAGCATACACACACACATATAAAGACAACTTCAAAAAGACCACAGCAGATACTCTTCAATAACAATAGCTTAGAAGAAGGTTGAAAAACTACAACAGGCATTGTGTGTTTATTCTATGTGAAGAGCCGTTACAGTGGCCCTCAAAGGTCAATCTGAAATAGTTGTTGAATACTGGGGAACAGCATACCCTCACCTTGTGGTTATATGCTAATATGACATGATTTAAGGAAACTTGCTCCTACATTATTTGTATACATGTTCAGTCTCCTTCTCTTTTTTCAAGACTGGATTACTAAGGGGGCAGAGCCGGTAAATGACCCCAGGGCCCCACATCACACAGGTGCATTGCACATATTTTGCAATATGCTTGTATGTACTACTACATCGCTATATACAAACGCTACTAACCTTGTTTGCTAGTGCTAGAGTCTGGTGCTCAGCTTTTTCCAACTTTAGTCTCTTGGTGAGCGTACTTATGAAATACTTCACCTATATCTTGCAAAGCTAATTATTAATACAATAAATCCCAAATACACCCCGAAACGTTTTCCTTTTTTTAAAGAGGTTAACTCTAGTTTGTGCACGCACAAACAATTTGATAAATAATTGTAAAAGTTAAGAATAGCAATTCTTATGTGAATGGATCATCAGGTACATACAAACAGAATGTGCATGGTGTAGTGGCTGCTAACACTCCTTAAAGCCTCATACATACACATGATCCATACCTACCTCCAGGTAAGGTACAGGAGCGATGGATGGGAAGGGGTATTCCCTTAGCTGTCTCTCCTCATCCAGAAACTTGCCCGCCTTGCTGTTGTAGGCAGGCTGGAATAGGCCATAGTTGAGTACATCCTTCAGGCTCTGGTTGAGAGTACACAAGATCTGCTGCTTCGACAGCCAGATAGGATCATCCACATTGAATTTCATGCATTTCTGCAGACACAAGATCAAAGGAGGGGAGAAGGTTAAGCACATGTCATTTTTCTAAATATCACACATTGCACTTCAGTTAGATAAAACCAAGAGACTGAAGAGTGATATTTTACTGAGTCACATAAAAACATTTAGGTGATGAAAAATGTGCTGCAATATTAACAAGGACCTCTTTCATTACAGATTAATTTATTGAACTTCCAATGTCATGCCCGAGGAAGAAGCCAGGCCTTTTATTGTAATAAGCAACTCCCATAGGTATGGTAGCATTTCACCAATAACCATTACTTTACACAAAAGGTCATCCTGCAAGCCAGAGCAAGTTACCATAGTAAAGTAAACAAAACCGTATTATAAGCAAAAGCTTTTATAGTAACACTCTTCTGACACCCATTTTTCAGCAACATACAGTAAATGTAAGTGTTCATTATTCATGCCCTGAAAATTAAGCTGGGCAATATGTAACTACTAGACAAATAGCTGCAGTAGCTCAGTCTCCAGTCATAAATAAAACAGTTCACAGGTAATGTATAGATGCTCGTGGGAAATCAATCAGTCAACGCAGTAATCTTCTGTGCTTTAATAAAGAACTGAATATGTAACACATATACCGAGATAAAGCCTCTCTTTTCCATAACATTTTTAGAAATTAGATAAAGGTTGGTTAACTGCTATCTGAACCGCATATACACTCTGTCCAGAGAGAGCGAGAGAGAGAGAGAGAGATAGAGAGAGCGGGAGAGAGAGCGAGCAAGAGAGAGAGCGAGAGCGAGAGAGAGCGAGTGAGAGAGCGAGAGCGAGAGAGAGCGAGTGAGAGCGAGAGAGAGCGAGAGAGAGAGCGAGAGAGAGAGCAAAACCCACAAGTGATAAATCAATCACTGCTGCCTGCAATGTCGATTCGGCACCTCAACTCTATCCTGCTCAGCATCACTGTGTTTCTGACACTCAGACACAACTCACATCTCATCACAGCATTACAGCGCAACCAACCACCACACACAGCTCTGACTGAAACATCAGTGCAGCCCTTTAAAAAAAAAAAAAGAAATACATTTTTAAAAAAAGCATTACTTTAGGTGCAAAGACAAAACAACGTGGAGCATTTTCACATTATCACTTAGAAATACAATTTTGAGTTATGAAACATTTATAAACAAAAAAGAACATGTCTTTGTACACTATGTTGGTTTAGGTTTGAACTTACAGTATACATACACACTATGGTAGTAAAGGGGCAAAGACAAGGGGTGGTAAACATAATGACATCCAGTCTTTCAGTACATTAAGCACCTAAACATCCTCTGCATGTATGTCATACATAGGAAAAGAGATGTTGTAATGATGAAATGTTTCAAAAGTAGCAGAGAAAACTATTAGCATGTGACACATTTGACACAGGATTGTGTGCTCAGTAGTGACAGACAATGCACTGAGCTGAACCAATTGCGGTGCAGAAAGCATGCAGTCGAGTAGGAAATAGTGTTGCTGTTATTGAAGTCGCTCTGGTACTTCCTTCTTTTTTTATGTGGGATCAAGACAGCGTCTCTTCGGTGGAATGGCTGGTACACATCCAGAAGAAGGTGAACTTGCAGATAAGAGGGCAGATTAGGGCCAACAGCCCTCATTACCTACCAGTTTAATAGGAATAATGTAAAGAGAACTAGGTAAAAGACTGGGATCATACAGTGGTATAACCCTAAAGAAATTCAGGGGAAAGGAAAACAATTAAAGCCCTATTACCCATGATATGATTAACTGTATTGATGAAAAAGGTGGTAGATGAAGGGCAATTGTTTCCTCCTTCAGACAGGTAGTAGATAATGATGGGAGTTTATAGAGCCTGCATGTTATGTTATCATCTAATAATTTACTGATTGGTTGATAAGTGTCTGATAGGGCTGTCCGCTTTAGCCTGGTTGAAATGGAAATTCTACAATATTGGTTAAACAGTATACTGTAGGCAACTGCTGCAATTGTAATGTCTACACAGTAGCTGCTTTAGTTTTTAGAATGGAAAAATGGAAAAAGGGTTGTGGTATAAAGCAGCTCAATATTATAAGCCTTCCAGCCACATATGTTTACCTCAACCAAAATAAAATACAATTCAGCTGAGCTTAAACCTGTGCTCCAGACAGGAGGTGGCCCCCGGTTTGGACATCAGTATCATTAGGCTTCTGATGATAGTATGAATATTATTGAAATTTGACTTTGTTGTTTTAATATAAAAGTTATAGTCATCTCTTAGAGTAATGTTATTATTGATGGCAGCAATTTTTTCCCATCTGAGAAGTGGGATCAATCCCCCAAAACATTGTTTAGGATATTTCAAAAGAATACAGGGGTTTAAATCTGTGTTTGTGCAGAAAGATGCCATGGGCAGCAACACATCCAAACTCCAACTCCCCTGCGCTGCCTATTTTTGTAATGCACTTTTATTGTGTAGTTGAAAACCTGGGGAACACAACAGTAGGAAGATGTTTTTCCCAAAACGTAACAAAACTAACATAAACTATAGCTTTGAAAAAGCTGCATCTTCACTTGAGATAAGTTGTCTTTTTCATTACACTGAGAGGTGATGGAGGATTGGAGAGATCAAAGGTTTAAGAATAAGAAGGCAATGTTGCTGAAACAGGGAGATTGTACCATCTACACACAGCGACAAATGAACATAGACACAAACAAATACACATATATGTGACTTCAAAGAATATTTATTCAATACTGAATATCTGGTTCAGATGTGGTTCTTAACAACAAGGCTTCCATCCTGAACCAGAAATAATTTCTCACTGTGTTCACCACAAGCAAATTGCTTAAATTGATCTTTAAAAATGTACCTCAAAAAACAAAAAATCATGGCAATATCCCCACAACGAGCACACTCATGGCAAAATGTCCCTTTATATTGTAATCCTTGTGTAGGACTTTCAGAGCTAGCGAAAGTCACTTTCAAGACTGACTAATTACAAAAGTGAAAACTGATAGATACTGTACATGCAAAAAATAACCAGGCGCCACTGTGGAGAGTAAGCTGTGACAGATTGTTTTTGTTTGTACAATTACCGCCTTGTGGTTGTATGCCTTCTCCAAACAGTCAAGTTGCAAGTTACATCCATCCAAAATGGCCTCACCTCATCGTTTTATCCTGTTAGACATTTGTGTAAAATTGTCATAGTAAACGTATGAATTCTTTAGTTATGGCCAAAAACGTGTTATGAATTTGACCTTTGTCCACCACTTTCTTATCAGTTCATCCTTGTGTCCAAGTAGACATTTGTGCCAAATTTGAAAAAAATTCCCTCAAGGCGTTCCTTACAGTAGATATCACGTTAACAAGAATGGGATGGACGTGAGGTCACAATGACCTTGACCTTTGACCACCATATTATTATCAGTTTGAATAACTGTGCCTTAAAATGGAAGACTTCTTATTTGCTCTGTGATTTGTATGATTCGTAAAAATAAATGAAATAAAAAGGTCAATCATCAACTCCCCTTCTATACTGGCTATGAACAATTATCTGCAGGCTGTGGCACCGTTATAACACTGAGCAGAAGGTACACAAACTACGTAGAACAACATTGAAAGGAAAAAAAGAAATGCCTGTTTCCATAAATATGTGTTGCTCTGCTTCTACTTTTGTCTGTGATGATCTATTACAAAGATGAAATTCTTATACATTTAAAAAAATATATATTTTTTAAATACAGCCTTTTTAGATACTAATAAAGTATCAGGTGCCACTAGGTTTTATTTGTATACTTTCAGAGAAGAACTATTTAGTCTCATCATCTGGTTGGTTAGACAGAAAATGTGCACGCTCTTGGCCCTCGGTTGCACCATGCAGCCCTTGCTGAGATACTTTGTTTACATTCTCTACTTGTAAGTTACATGTCTTACAGTCGACAGTTTAATTGAATAGAACTAAATGCGGGGCCACTTGCTTCTTTGTTGAGGGTAAAGTCAACATGCAAGAAAATATCATTTTAGGGCCAGTGCTGTTATGTCAGCCTGACGGGGCTTCTTCAGTTACACAGAATGATTTAGACACTGTTTATCAGGCACTGTTTATCAGGCGCTATTTATCAGTGTAGGAGAAAAAACTTCCTCTTGTTATTCATTTAACTAATTAATTATCTTGTCTTTGAAATATATTTTAATCCTCTCTAGTATATATTTTGGGTCCTCTAACTGTCATCTTTCAATGCAAGCACAGCATTTTCCAGCACACATCTAAAACTGGGAAAGTAGCCAAACTCTGTAGGGTGACTTTCCATTGTTCCTAACAGCCACATAGTTGCTCTGTTGGTCAAAGTAACCTTGTTTAAGTCTAATTGTAGTTCTCAAAATGGCAGCACAAGATGTACGTTTATTAAAATGTGGGTCTTTAAGTCCATGTTCATCACTTGTACTTGTTAATCTGTGTGACTGTGTCTCTTTGTCCATTTGTCTGTAAATTGAGTTTTCCCAAATCCACATAAAAGTCACAACTGACATTAGAATGCGACGCTGACACCTCACACCTCATAAAGCATGCTGTGCACCCTTCACTGCATCACGTCTCCTTTCATGCCATCACCTCTTCACACCTGTTTGAAAATGCTGTGACTGCAGACACTGCTTTGTAATCAATCAGCGGTGGAACTTTCATTTAAAGGCATAACCTTAATCACAGTTTCATTAAAGAACTACATTGGTGCTTAATACTTAAACCAATGACTGTAATTACTGTATTTAGGACCAGCTCATCTAAATCAAAGAGGAGGTAGTCATATGGCACGATAACACTTGATTGAGTCAGCATTTATGCCAGGTTTTCTTAGACATAATTAACACCTAGATATCAAATGTACTGTGTATTGTATGCGGCTATGTAGAACATGTGCTCCACAATACTAAGTGTAAACTTATTCAGCGCCAAAATGGTTTATCTCTTTTCTAAGCCTCATAATAAATCCTTTAACTGAGTTAAAGGTTTTATGTGTAATGTTTTAAATGAAATAATTGTTATATATAAACACATACATATACACATATATATATATATATTTATATATATATTTATATATATATATTTATATATATATATATTTTTTTTTTTTTTTATTATATTATATTATTATTTTATTTTTTTTATATTTATATTTTTATATTTTTATATTTATATAGATATAGAAATAGAAATTTATAGATAAATATATATAATATATAAAAATATTTTTTTTAAATTGAGTCGAGACATTAATTATCTTAACTTAATTATGTCATAGGTAGCCAGTACAAGAGTTGCACCCTGCTGCCAAATTTCACAACATTTCTAGGTGACAGGTGCAGTGTTACTGTAGCAGCTTGCTCCCTGAAAACACATCGACTGCATGTGAATAAATACACATGCATGTGTGACATGAAGTAATCATCCTCTCTAGTGTGCCATGTTGAACCATGTGTAACTACATTCTTCTATAAAGCCTTGATCTTGATTGCAATAATGCCACAGCAACCCTGAGAAAAGAAGGAAACTGACACAATAGGAGAATCAGGTAAATGAGGAGATGTTGAGTTGTAAGAGCTAGTTCTCATCCTGAATGTCCGATATCATTTTTTTAACATATAACGGTGAGTATCCACACATACTATGGACAGATTTTTTTTAGAGCTGACATTTTTTATTTGATTTATCAATTAGGTAATCCAAAGAAAATTCATCTTCAGCTATTTTGATAATTGATGATAGTTTCAGTCAATTTCAAGCAAACATGGCAGAAATGTGCTGGTTCAAAGATGTGTTGCTTTCTCCGTCATATGATGGTGAATGTTTCATTGACTACATAATTAATCAATAATGTAATCTGCAGATTAATCAATAATGAAAACAATAGTTTGTTGCAGCCCAGATTGTATCTAATGGACCATATACACTTTAATGGTGTGCTATGGTTAAATGTCATTTAACTTTTTCTTTTTTTTTTTTTTTTAACGTAGCCTTTTTTAATCTAGAAATTATAATGACTAGAACAATGTTGAATTATACGCAGTCCGTGAAGGCATCAGAGCCACACAGTGTTGGTACTGTAACACTTCTGTGACACTAAAATGATGAGGATGAAATTATAAAAGCTAGAAGTATAAAAGTAGAAGTATAAGATACTGAAACAGGCACATGTTTCAGTGGGAGTGAGGTGCTTCACTATACTGCAGAGATGTGGCTGGTCACGACACTTAAGCGGCAATCTTTTATAAGAAACACTGAATAACGTTCTTCTACTAAACTGCATGCGTAGGTTGTGTTAATGTTTATTTATATGTGCAGCCAGTGTGGCTTTGTGTGTTTACCAATGCCCTACTGTGTCAAACTCATTCACACTGCTTGAGATCAGACACCTGGGGGTATAGCGTTCTTCCCTTCACACACTTTAATCTAGGGCCAAAACTTGATCCAATGTCTGCTTAAATTAGAGACATAAGTGAAGGATGATTGGACAGGAGAGTAGGGGCTTGAGGGAGGAGACGAGAGACAAACTGTAGGTCACACTTGTGACGATGAACAAAGGAAGCACGAAAGAAGACAGAGAAAGCTGCATGTTTTCAATTATTCACTATGTTAGATGGCCTAAACATAGACTGATTATTGGGCATTTAGAGGGTAAATCTAACTAGGTTTGAATGTGTTGTTTTCTCTTTGATGCCTCTAACAAGCACACATATAGTCATTCTTACCATTCTACTATCTGTTGACAGTAGAGCACACCTGCCGTGTCAGCAAAGGGCATCTCTATGCCTACTTACCCAGTTGATTTTGCAGGTGTGAATCTAAAGATGAGAAGTGGGGAGCTAAACTAATGGAAAAAAAACAGAACTAGTTGTACTAATCATTTTTTTATTAATCATCTGGCCTGAAGTTCTGCAGGCTTATTAATGAACACAATTAGTATGGTATATTCTGTTTTGCAATGCCAAAGAAATGACACAAAATGCATTACACTACAATTTTAAACAGGTTTAGGCTATGGGTTGAGTTGGTTTTATTTGGGTGGGAACTTAAAAAAAAATGAAAGCCAGTGTGAACAGAAGTCCAAGTACGTGCAACAGGTTGACTAAGTGGAAACAAACAAAAACACATATTACGTCACTCCACATCTGAAATCAAAACACAGCCCAAAGTGCCTTACTAATTAAGATGTATCGTGTGTGTGTTTGTTTGTGATTACGCAAGCACGGATGATGCATGAAGCAAGACATGACTATGGTATCTGTAAAGGCGCAGATGGCATCCAGTCACAATAGAAAGAGACAGGGCATTGTTGTTGCCTTTTAGCAAGAAGTGATGCATGGACAGAGAAGAGAAAGGAGAGTGAAGTGTAGTGGTGAAGTGAACTGAAAGGAGAGAGGAGTGCTAAGATGATGGAGTGTAATGACTCTCACACAGCCCTGTCTCTATCTCCCAAGACCTCTGGCTGTCGCTGCCCAGATGACATATGCACTAATTAACAGTGCTGAGCCTCCTACTGGATATGTGAGAAGAGCTAAGAGTCCTAACCAATGCCCTAAAGGGATAATACAGATCACTAGTGTATCTAACATGTGTTTGTTCCCTTGTAAACTGGATCATATAGTGGATTAGTTAAACTAGAGTGTTCCGCCACCAGGTACTAATGGTACGTATACATGCTCATTGGGCTTGTAATCAACTATGGACATGCTTGGGTTTATTTGACGGAGAGGACTAAATGAAGTGCCTCTGTTTTCCCCTCGTATCCTTCCCTGGCTCTCTGCTCTTTGAGTTTCATTCTGTTTGGCCAGAGTCCAAGATGATAGTAGGTGCATATGTTTCTCTGTCTGAATCTGAGGATCCTGTGGGAGTAGACTCAGCAACAGGGATATAAACTAATACCGTTTCATCTTTCAGCCCTCCATATTTCATAGCACAGTTAAAGCAGCAATTTATAATAGATGAGCGGCAAGAGGTAGCACATGTTAGTGCCTGACGTTTAAATGACACTGCTGCCTCTTTATACCTCACCCTTACCGAGTCTGTTTATCATGGCTTCTTTGTCTCTTTCTGTCTACAATATGTTCATCTCAATATGCGACTAACAAAGATGTTAGATAAACAATATCTAACAGGCATCCACATGTAACCCTCCGTATCCACAACCTTAGCCAGCTTGTAACTAAACTAAGAACAGATAGTTTAGTTTAGAAGTCTTTCAGTCCGAAGGTGTGTTTTATAAAAATCAACCTACCTATTTGGTTTTAAAAAATGCTGCAACATCAGCTTTCGATAACGTACAAGTTCAAACTGCAATCAATTAGACGACATTTCAGAAACTTAATGCCAGGTAGCGCTCATCTTACACTCTTGTCAGAAAAGCACCAGACTGTAGCAGAAGACAAACATCATGTGATATTAAACATGACATCAAGCTACACATTACATTCACAGTAATACAGGACACCTGGCGTGCAATTTCCCATCACAAAGATGTGTCACAACAATGCACACACAAGAATAATATATATATGCATCGGCAACAGCATTACAGCAATGTTCAAGATATCCTTGTGGTATTTAAGGGAATGGTTTCATTATATTTTGTGCTGTGACTAAAATCTTTTTGTAGATTTGTTTTTTGTTTGGTTTAAACTTGTTCTGAACAATTTAAAGGTCCTAAAAGATGGTCTTTCACTCAGGAACTGTGACTTTATATCAATCCAACATTAATATCACAGAACATTTAATTCAACGAGACTAAATGCCCTTGCTGCAACATATTTGTGTCATTTTATTTTATCACCAGAGGACAGCTTTTTACTAGCGTCTTAGTCAAGTTTCATGTTTGTGATCAAAGTTTCACATCATTTCTGACTCAATTTTTTATCTTATTATATTACATTTGCTTTGTATAATGTTTTGCCAATAAAGTTTTCAAACTTGGGATTTAATTTTGGTTAATTTTTTAGATACATTTTCAACATACATGAATATAACCATAATTACAACCATATAACATCAAACACAATTTTAACACCGAAATTTGTCAAAAACACACATTTTACTGGGGACCCACTCTATTTCCCCAGGACCCAGACAAATGTCCACCTGTGGGTCCTGGGGACTCACTATAATGAAAACCTATCATCATCATTGCAAACAACAGCCATCTTTTTCTCATCCTCCCATCACCCGCAAGTCAACCATGAAACATTGCTGTTACAAGTGAACGCATCATGAGGACACATCTGGCTATGGACAAACTAATATAAACACAGCATGTGTCCATTTGTGTCCATCACAGTCAGCATCCACATGCATTTGTTGTAAAATGAGACGGACTGACCTCTTTAGGTAATCACATACAACAGCTGAGCTCTCACTCTTATAGTTAACACACATCTCTGTGATATGGGGTATTATCAGTTAAATACTCTGAACAAAGCCTTTCTCTTTAATTTTAAGACTTACTGGCTATGGGAAACTAACAGCGGGTCTGTACACAGGGGACTTTCGAGTCAATCTCCAAATCCCATAGCATCAAATGAACACACCACCCAAGGGTTTACATCTGAACAGTTACCATACTCCTGAGACAAGGAGGGGAAAAAGGCATTGATTCAATTAACTCGGATTAATGGGCTACCATCAAGATTCAGACACCTTGAAAGACACCGTGTGAACACACACTACACACTCCATTCACACAGAAAATGCTGAGGTTTGACTTTCCCTAATTATGGAAAATGGTGCGTGATTCGTGCTGTCGATTTGATACGAATAGTTGAGTTTAATTTGTGTTGAGGTGGCAACTTGTCAAGGAAAGCAGATCAGAAAGCTAAGGTGTGAGTATGTAATCTTCTGAGTGCTATAGCAGCAGTACAACTTGAATCTCAGTGATAAAAAAGGGGTTTAAAATCCCTATTTCATTTAACAAGAGGAAGTACAATGGTTAACAACTGCTGTAATTCCACAAAAATGTACAACAAGGATGACATCCTTTTTTCTTTTTTTTTTTAAATCGCCCACAACAGATATAGTAAATTATTGATGCGTTGGTTAACAAATGTCATCACTGACATGTGTATGAGAATCAGAGAGAGAGAGAGAGACAGAGACAGAGAGAGAGAGACAGAGAGACAGAGACAAAGACAGACAGACAGACAGACAGACAGACAGACGGACAGACGGACAGACAGACAGGCATAGAGAAAGGTGGTATTACTTTAAAAGAGGGGCAGTCAGCATTTGTGTAAGAGACAAAAAAGAGAAAGAGAGGGAGTGCATTAGTGACACTGTGAGCCAGGAAGTGATGGAGAGATTATATATCTGTAGTTCTAGCTTCAAATTGAGCAGCTTTAAATGCTGCGACTCAGAGGAACCTTATCTTTCATCTGCAGAGAACCCTGGACCTGAATCTGTAAAGAGCTAGCAGGCTGTGATCCCCGGTCAGTGGTCACTGGCAGCCACTTCACATTCAGCATTTGGTCTCGTTTGTACTGCAAACTCTCCCTCACTAGCATCAGATGACCGCAACCGTTTCTGAACTCTCTGATTCCTTGTGAATCTCAGGTGGTGAATACGTAAAACGAAAAGAAAATTGAAATTGTTAACAAACTTGAGGCCTTATTGGAAATCTGGTGTAGAATAGGTGAACTTCAAGACGCAAAATGCACACTCAATGCACAGTGCACAACACACACAAATGTACAGTACTTAGAAACAGGTGTTGCAGCAGCCTTCTCTGCCACTTTCTCTACGCCAAACACTGTCTGCTTCAGTCTGTCTTACACTTTAATTCTCTGCATCCCCTTGTGTAGGACTACAGCGTCACGACACAGAGGACTATCCTGCATCTTAACAACCACATCAGACAGGTGCGGCATGATTCTGTGTGCAGTTAGCAAACACACCACAAACTTACAGTAAACAATTTGCACCGATTTTAAAGAAGGAAATGTTTTTGTTTCACAGGACATGTTTATCCTGCCTCTCAGCCTTTCTTTTCTTCACTTTAGTTTGTTTTTCCTTAAATTTGCATATCATCAGCCAGTTACTTTCAGGGTGTGCCAAGGAGCAGTGCACCCTAGCTGGTTGCCAAGGAAACTTGCTGAAATTTTCAAATTGGCCCATAGGGGCTGTTGGTTAAAGCTTTTTTAGCATATAAATGTCCTCACTATTGAGTATGATGACACACTCCTCTCTATACCTGCCCATTTGTGTAGCAATGCCACAGTTCATTTATTGATTCCAATTTCAAAGGGAAATGTATTTCTTGTTCAAGCTTTCCATTTTCTATGGAAAACGTATTAATAATTAAAGAATCTATACCCCCCAGAGCGCCTTGGTAGTCGAATGGTAACAGTGCATAACTGCAACATCGTCGATTCGATTCCAGCCGAGGACCTGTGTTGCATGTCGTAGCCCCTCTCTCTCACTCATTTTCCGTCTGCCTCTTCACTGTCAACCATCCAATAAAGGTGAACATGTCAAAAGAAAAAGAAAAACAGTATCCCCAAAACAAGCATGCTGTAGAATATTGGAAAAGGGCTTTCAAGGCCTTAACGCAAACTGCAAGACGTCAAATAGTCATTGTGAATGTCTGCTATTGTTTGCTTTTTCACATTTATTTGCCACATACTTTACTGACAGCCTCTTTAATCTTACTAGTGATCAGGTTTGTTTGGGTCTGCATGTATTGCTTTTCGCTAATTATGTCCTGCGTGTGAAATTGTCTTCTTTAAAATAATTCAACTAACTGTTTTTTGTATACAGTATCCTTAGTGCAATATCTTTTGTTAAACGGACCTAGAGACAGGGCAGAGCAGTGCAAGTGATGGACAATTCATAGTATAATTTTTGTGTTCACCCATGTGGCACAAAGTCATGACACATACACGCATATCGCACACAGATCTGATCGCTCAGCCTCTACTGGAACCACTTGAATATTCAATCTCGGCCATGATTATTGAACAAGTGCACACACAACTTTGCATGCATACTAAACATCCTTCGTATACAGCAATAGGCTGACTGCAAACACCACGATGCAAGAGGACACATGCAGAATTAAAGGTTAAACAGTGAGCGGCGAGCCGCTCTTCTGCTGCTGCTAAAGATCTCCAGTCAGAAAATGGTGTCACAAGGAAAATACAAGAAGCATATGATACGTGAGTAGCACATACTCCCATGCATTAATATGTGCACATAGTGAAACACAAAGGAACACACAGGATTATCTTAACATATTTAACATGTCAGAAGGGCACGTTCTGTGTTCCCTCATGATTCCATCTGCCTCATTCAGACACTATGTGTTGTATGCATGCATAAACAGGAAGAGCCACACTCTAGCACACACAACAAAAAGGAATTAAAGCCTTCGTCGCCATTACTGTTTATATGCCAGCAAGATCTACAGTTACCGTCAGTCACCAGGGAGTTTATAAACACCCTTAAAGACACAAACATATAGACACACATATCCATACACGTATGCATATTTGCGGAGAAATAAAGTATACGTTTACTCTTACTCCTCCTGGTAAGAGTAAACTTTACAACGATTTATGAAAACAACATTGTATACATCATATTAATGTCTTAGAATGCATTAATTATTTGAGATATTTATAATGTCAATGTTAGGCTTTCACAATTAAAACTATGTAAATTAGGTAACAGTAAAATATGTATTTTACATTTTTCCTAAGAGTCCCAGTGTGGCTTATAAAGCTTTTCCAAAACAAGAGACTAATTACAACCTCTGTGTGCACAATGTGCATCCATGTGACCAAATCAAGTTAAGATGGAGGAGCAGGCAGCTCCAGTGGGAATGAAAATATTATGAATATCATCTCTGGAAAATTGTAGCACTGTACAAAAACAATGTGGCAACCCAATTTCCTAGTCTAAACATGTACATGTTTAAGATCCTAAATGTGGATCACCATAACTCAAACCAAATGATGACTAACAGATGCAATGAGTCATTTGCAAAGCTTGCTGTTGAGTTGTAGCTTCAACCAAAAGCAATTAAGTTGTAATTATGTTTATATTTGACTCTGTAAAGGGACACATTAAGACAGCAAGAGTGAAAAATAAAGACATTCTAACTTTGTAGCTTACCTTTGAGCTACTGCTAAGAGAGACTGATTTCACTATGATTACAATAGCAGAGACTGATATCCCCTGCTGTTAAGGGAAATGTAGCAGATCACTATATTAGTGCAGCTTAGGCAAGATTGAGAGTATAGTATTACTGTATTGCCTGCAAGGATGGTGTTCATAGGCCCATTTGGAGCTCTTGCTACTGTACATACAATCTCAATTCAACTGTATAGTCCGATAGATTAAGTCTCATAAAATATAACTAAATTAGATGATTTCATCTCTTGGCTGAGGCCACACCAGCCGTCTAATGCCTTAAAAAAGACATATCACATATTAAAATCTAGTGTCCTCTCCTTTCTGGTTAAGGAGATAATATTACAATGGTGAAAGTTGTCCTCCTTGCACAAACACAATGAAAATCCAGGCCAGACCTGTAACAAAAGCTCAGTATGATTGGTCCTATATTAATGTCTCCATCTATTTCCATGCTTCTCTCCGACTAGACTCAGAGAGAAAGAGGTGGAGAAAAAAACAGACAGAAGAACAGGGAGAGGGAATATAATGGAGTTAACCCAAAAGGAGAGCGGATCAATAAACTAATCACAGATTTAAATGAGAATTGGCTATCCCCTAGTGAACATTAATTGTTTTATGACCTAATTTATTAGTATCCAACTGCACCCCCCCCCCCCCCCCCCCCCCAAAAAAATGTTTTTACATCCCAATTACTGTTATTTTTCCATTTTCCCCAATCTAAGACTGTTAGTCTCTTCACTAAAGAAAGAACACAATTGTACCAGCATTATGTGAGTATGGAATTGAGATGGGTAGCTTCACACCTGGGAATCAAACTCGCCTGTATTGGGTCATACTGGCCCTGGAACATTATAAGAACAGTGGTGGTTTGGAATAGCGGATTTAAAAACACACTCCTGCTTAGCCCACTTCGCTCTCAGATATGGCAGAAAATTACACTACTCTTGTGTCCACCCTTTTCCCCCTCTCCACATTATCTCTCTTTGTGTAGGACCTGGTGGACAGATGGAGGGGAAGAGGGATGAATGGCAAGTGAGATGAGAATAAGAGTAAGGGTGTTACACTGGGTCAAATCTCTCTTCAGCGCTCTCCCTTCATGGCCGTTGTGGCAAAATGGAGGTAGGAATATGCTAGCCACGTCTTGTGACCCTGCTGCCACTGTGAATGAAGCTAAAAATAGCAACATGGGAACGTGGGAGGCTTTCCAGACAGATGCCCAGCAATCACTGATACAACATTGCATATGTCAATCTGCGTATGTGAGTTTATTTGGAGGGACTGTAAAACTACTGTTTGATGCAAGACTCAAGTCAAATGCAGAGAGGACATGAAGTGTGGATGGAAGAAAGTGAAAAGGGAGGCAAAAGAGAGAGAAGAAGCATAGAGAAAGAGACTCTGAAATGGAAAAAATAAACGGATTTCATTACATTAAGTGGGTCATAATGAGACATGAAGCAATGAGGAAAATACATACATGCATACATGTTAAACATGTACATATGTAGGAACATTCATAGGCAGACAGAAATAAATACACAAGATCCGTAGACAAACGTATTGACAAACACAAAGTGAGAAAAAAGTAAATCTGTTTGAATTCCAATATGACAGGAACCCCAGTGATATACTGTAGACAGACCATCGTCTCCATACTTATCAAACTCAACATTAATGACTAAAAGTTGAGAAATAAAGCTGTTATCACAAAACAAAAAATAATGAATACTGAGGAGATGTCATAACCACTACTACAGCCTAGGGATGTCACGATACCAGAGATTTAGTAGTTGATACCAATACCAGTGAAATTCCACGATTGTCGATACTGATTTAATACCAAAATAAAACAATAAATCCCATACACTCCTTTATTAAGTTAGAATTTCTTTTTTTTTTTTAAGGAAGTTTAACGGGTCATAATTCCCTCTAAACTAAATTGCACAAGATTACATTTGAACCAACCACAGTATAACGGTATTCTTCCGGCCAATAACCTTTTTACTGAATGGAGCCTGAAGGCACCTTAATGCAAGTCAATGTCACCTCCGATACCGGCTGCTAACAGCTAAAGTTAACTAGCTGTACTCCTCCTGATTTACAAAGATATGTTGCCTAAAATATACCATTATCAGTAAAAAAACAAAAAAAAACGTAATATGTAATAGTGAGTTTACTGATTAAATAATCACAAAAAGTCAATTGTGTGCGGAGCAAGTGTTGCGCCAACAGCAAACAGCTGTTAGGGAGAGAGGGAGCAGAGGAGGAAACAGGGTGCACGGCCACGTGTGTGCTTTAGGCATCAAACGCTGAGTTTCTCTGCATGGTACGGCTCTACTCGCCTCTATTCTACTCAATTGGACTTGACTCACTTTAAGCCGCGTTTCCCCTGCAGATAGTACCTCCTCGGTGTAAGCAGGGCGACCAGCTGTTCGGCGTAGTGGTGGCGCTCAAAACTGCCGTGTAAAAGGGAGGCTCGCTGAATATTTTCACACAGAGGAACGTCTGCTCTTTGACACTTGTAGTAGAGTAGTATACGAGATAGTTTTGCCGACTTTTAAATCTAGGTTGAGTGAACAAACGAAAATGCAATTGCTATTGACGGATTCGCTCATGCCCTCCTTGACTGGGTATTGCAACATATGCATCTCCATCTTTTTTTGGACGATAATTCCGTATATTATTGTTTTTCTTAAAGCAATATCGTCAGTAGGGGAATTTCAATATCGCCCAAACCTAGGCATGCCCACAATGCCTGCAGGGAGTGAAACCAGAGCGCTGCACACACACACACACACACACACACACACACTGCCCTGCTGTCGCACATCGATGCAACTCTAAATACTCTGCTCTTATTAAAACACTGTCATTCTTAAAGTACCAGTAATACTAAAATGTAGTAAGGTCTAGTAATGGTAAACCGTGCACACTATAGCAAAAGGTAATGTAAACACGTATAACGTTAAAAATCTTATTCCTCAGGAACAGCACAGGAAACTTGTCCCAATACACAGAGAATTTTATCTAAATCCAGCATGAAGAGACTGTATGCCAGCTAGAGAGAGAAGGGCTTAGTAAGTGTCAAGGCCAGAGTCCTGAATGAAAAATTAAGCATCCACAAGTACATCAGTAAAATGGCTCCTGAAAATAAACTACTCGGAAAATATCTCAGAACAGAAGCAGATAGGGAGAACGCTGGCAATAAAGGTAGAGGACGTACCTTGGAAAGCCAATCCCCTATATGGGAACATGGGCAGACAGAAGAGGTAGCAGATAACGAAAAATCCTACCAATGACTAAAAAAGGTCAGACTAACCACACCAAACAAAACCATAGTTGCAGACTGTGCAAACATGACATTTTTAAGTTCAGAACACAGTTTAAGGGTGTAAGATGCAAGCAGGAACAATGTCTACTGAATGGCACAACCAATTATGTGAGAAATGTAGACAGTCCAAGCCACCCATTTTGGTTTCTCTCTAAAAGACCCCAATCAGGGTGGCTGAGAATAATGGAGCTGAGATCAGGGACTTGCACAACCATTGTTCTCCAAGCAGTAAACATATTGTGCAGAACCCTAAAACGTATAGGTCTATGGTACCCAGACTTGAGGAGGACACATACCGGCCTAGATTGGAAAAAGGGGTTCTTTCTCTTTTTCCATTGTATGTATTTTTTTTCATTTTGTAATATAATCATCATCCCACCGTTATACTTGTGACAGCAAATTACCTTCTGAGAATGAATAAAGAGAGAAAATGCACTAAAAGAGGCAACAAGAGAAGCAAATGGAGAATAAGGATGAATGCAGGTAGAGAGTGGGGCAAACTATTTATGTCAGTGTCTCCCTCTCTGTTGAGAGATGAATGACATCCATTAGCAGTATCGGGAAGCTGTCTCTTTGTGCACCAATCATAGAAATAGAATTTTGGTGGAGTTGGATATGATGACTGACAAATGATACCGATGATCCGAAAAAAAGCACAGTCTTTGCAACTAATCTCCAGTCTGACTGAACATATGGTCGTATCGACTGCTATTGCAGCCTTATGGTCTCCCACTGCCAAGACACAGTACTTAGTTAAAGTTGTACCAATGACTGAGCAATTATTTTATGGAATAATGGACTTGGCCTAGTCAAAATCATAAAGTATATTACCAAAATCCATTCGATTTCCCCATAATTCATTTCAAGCCTACTCACGGGTTGTCTTCTTTACAAAGTGGAATTGAACAAAATTTACAAACCATAAGTCAAAACTTTCCAACTTTTTTTTCCCACCACTTTGCAGCATTTGACATTTCCACCACCATTGTTTAAGCCACTTCCCTCCCTCAACAAACACTAAGAAGAAGACATTCAACACAAACTGAGTTTAATCTTTAAGATCTCCTTTAAATTGATATCTTACGTTTCCACTGCAGACCTCTTTCACATCAGTTCACACAAAACTATTCAGCACAAAAGCATACAATAATTACAATAAATACTTCAAACTGATTAGCTAGCAACATATTGGCAATTGGACATAACAGGCCAGGTACTGTACAAAGAAGTGTGAGTAGTAATGTTAGACACCCTTTTCTCCTGTTGAAAGGAGCAGTGTTTCCTGGTGGGATCTTTGCATTGTGCTTCATTCTCCTGATCCAGGCTTGATACACAGCAGGAGGTGTGTAATCCAACTTCAGGCAGACTATTCTAGTGTAATCTCATGCTCACTCAGAGTACACACAAGTCACTTTTGACTGCTCCAGAAAAGATTCAAACTGTCAGAGTCTTCCCATCTGTGATGTGCCTCTATGTTTGCCTGTCAGACTTTCCGGCTCTCCCTCTGTTTGTCTTTCCATCTATCACTGTCACGCTGCATGTGCTCTTGCCTATTTCTCAGTATATTGGGCTGAATGTGACTCCTTGAAAGTGAAACTAATGATCTGTTGAGCATCTTAACATTACATAAGCACATTAAGGGAAGTCACTTTGCAATGGGATTACGATTTAAGGACACGTGTGCATGTTTAAGTTGGAGTGTGCATGCATGTAAACGCATGTTTAGGTGTGTGCTAGTTTGTGTACGCAAACAGTACATCGTCATATGTGTCTATATGATATGTATGAATATGCTTGAATGTGTGTGTATGTGTGTGTGTGTTTGAGCTCTACTGAAAGACGTTTTTGTTCACAGACGGCGATTGTGCAGCACCTTTGGGGAATTCTCTGCTTTCTTTTCAACTGCTCTCCTTTTATTTTCTGTCTTTATTCCTAGCATGCAGTGCCGGGGCCTCACTAAGATACAATGGGTGATTTCAGCCAAGAAGCCAACAACAATGAGGTAATCAACAATAACACAAAAACAGCCTCACTTGCCTTTGCCATCAATGTCTGGAGAAAGAATCAAAAGGACACTCAAACTAAGCCACCCATAGAACGCCAACGGAGTACCTGTGCACAAGTATGCAGTGACTGGCTGGAAAGGTTCAATCTGCATTTTCGCTATACCATTAGTATAGGATGTCTCCTATACTAATACAGGAGACATTGTGAGAGCAGACGAGGAGGGAAGATTAGAGAAGTGGTGAAACAGAGGCACATTAGTAATAAAAGGTGTAATACTGTACTGTGACATAGAAAACGTCCCATGGTATCTCTAAAAGTGTGATCTTATGTGTGCAACTGACAGGGAGAGAAAAGGGAGTGCTAGATAAAGAGAGCATACATGGGTTTAGAGATGTTTTGAATTAATAACACTTCATTTCATTCAACAACCAATAAGGGGTGAAACGTTTCTTTCTGTCTGCCTTTATGTGCAATTCCAGGCAATCACTTTCTGTTCAAGATCATTTTAACCTGTGATTTATGGACATTTTAATGAGAAGATTGTCCTTACTTTACAGTAAAGAATGAAGTACTTACTTTAAAACAGCTACAATAAGCACTACTAGAACAATTCATTAACAATGGCTGTTGTTGTAGTGCACAAATAATCACTCAACCATGTCAAGAAAGCTGTTGCTGAATCCACTGGAGTTACAAAGGCAGAGCTTAAAAAATGAATGAAATGAACTTATTTTGGATCTGGACATTTGCCCTATTCCATACCACCCTCTGCAGCAAACAAATACAGGGACACACACACTTCAGCAGGGTCACAGTGATTTTGTGCAAAGAGAAACACTGCATACTGTATGTTGAAATGGGAAAATAAAGGGAAGAACGGATCAATCTCACAGTCTGGCTCTGCGTTTTTTTCGTGGCTGCAATACTACACAGGCACAGGCTACATCTTTAGGGAAACTCCTGTGTAAAGCTTTTACTAAGAAGAATGTAGGATTGGATCTCTTATTCTGTCTGAGCCCAAAGCAACACCAGAGAAAGGGAGACAGAGGTTGAGGTAAAGTTTCACAGTTCAAGAATTACTATCTTGATTCTCTACTTGTGTGTGTGTCTTCATTTTGGATTTGCAATGCCTCTTATAGCCTTCTTTATCCATGATGCCTTTTCTCTCCCTCCCCCCCCCCTCCCTCCCTCTCCTGCTCTCCCCCCAAATGGCTAGTTGTCAAAGTCAGCTGGAACCCAGTTAATGAAGAGGTAGATTTATTAGTAAGACATCAGTGAAATAGGCGGGGAGGATTGGAATCCCCAGAATCCAGCAAGAAAATAGAGCCACTAAGTGTGCATACCAAAAAAAAAAAGAAGGAGGGAAAGGAGAAAAAAGAAGAATGGGATAAAGAAAGATTTGTAAAGAAATAGAATAAAAGAGAAAACTGAAGATGGTTGATAGAAAATAGAGCAACGTCCAAAAAAGCAGACAGGAGAGAGGTAGAAAGCACCCAGTAAGAGAGGAAGGGGGAGAGGCAGCTTCCCTCTCTTTTATCATTTCTCCAACAGTGGCTACAGAGCGAGCTCTTACCGTCTGTTGTAGGTCTGGGATTCCAATGCGGATGACCACGGTGTTGCCCGTCGGCTCCTCCATGGGTGCTCTTGCACTGTGGCTCCGCTCTGCAACGGGACGGAAAGCCGGAATGGGAACGCCGCTGTCCTCTTCCCGGGAGCTGCCGCTTTCAGTGCTGCCCCCCTGGCTGCCGTTTGCTGTGTGTGTGTAAGGGTGTGTGAGTGTGTGTGAGTGTGAGTGTGTGTGTGTGTGTGCGTGCTGCTGCTGGTCCTGCCGTGGAGGGCTGGGTGGCTCATGTTTGCCGGCTGCCGGACGCAGAGGCATGCTCCGTGTTAGGGGCTCGGTCTATGTGTCTCTCTCTCTCTCTCTCTCCAGACACACACACAAGCACACACACACACCGATGGCTCTCGCTCACACTACTAGCACACACCGTTTGCAGCGTGCATCACTCGCCTGGGAAAAAAAAAAAGAGGGAGTGAGAGAGAGGCAGGGAAGGAGGGTGGCAGAGAGGGAATGGGCAAAGAGGAGGGGGTATTAGGAGATTAGAGCGATGAAGGGTAAAAACACAGGGAGAAGCTAAGTATAAGGGGAATGTGGAAATAAAACTGAGCAGAGATGCATAGATATAGCTAAATTGAAGGAATTACTTTTATAAAATGGTGTAAAATTATATAACTCTAATCTGTGATTTGCACAAATGATAACCCTAATGAAATTAGTAAAAATGTAGGCACATTTAGCTTTTAAAAAGAACAAAATAGATAAAACAAAAACAGAAGACAAAAAGGCAGAATTTTCACTTAAGTCTGATATTACGCATTTTTTAATATGTTTAAATCATATAGTGTAAAGCGACTTAAATTCTGCATACCACATAAAACGAAACTCTGCACATGTTTAAATTACAGTGTCCATAAATGTAGTGTGACATTGTTGCTGTCACACACTGTTGCTCTTGCTTTAATGTACGGACACTGTGGTGAAGTGAGGTCAGCGCGGGAGGATTGCTTTTGCAGATCAATGTTGGGCAGGATTTGGCCTTCATGCTTCACTTTATCAATCTGTGGGGGGTGTTGCTGATCAAATGGTTACCAGGTAAATAGTGACGCATAGACAGAGCACGCTGCCATAAAAGAGGGTGAGCTCGTCGTTGGAGTCATTCTCAAAAGGAGTGTTGTTTCATTTGCTGTTTCACCATGCAGGCCCTGCGAAGCCATGAGACTGGGACTGTGATTAAGGCCTAAACAAATAATGTCGATCTGACCTTGATTTTGATCGGTGCGTTTTAAAACAGGCATCCCAGAGCGATTTCATGACTGTCATGTTTTATGAAGAAAGATGTGTTGTTTTTAAGTTGACCAACCAACAGGCTTAAGGTATTGGCCTATTCAGTTCATGCTGTCATATTCAGTTGAACTCAAGATGACAATAGAATTGCTTATCAGAGAAGATTGGTACATGACCTCTGTGTGATGTGCAAGGAAAATACTTAAGGGCTTGAGTATTGCCAGTCTCAAAGCTCACCATTTGAATAAATGAGCTTGTCATGCAAGTAAAATGTGCCATGAAACATTTGCGGCAGGTCTGTAAATTATTAATTGTGATCTTAAGTCAGTGCTATGCACCATTGTGTTCTCAGTGCCATCGTTGTTCAAGATGACCCGACAGACCAAAGACAGCATTTTTGTTATTGGGTGGAATTTAAAGCAAGCACTTCAGGGAGAGTACAAGTAATGAAATCTCTGAAGCTGCTGTTACACAAGATAATGTGAGCACTTCAGTGGACACACGCTAGTGGATATATATGGATACATATGCAACACTCACCAGGGACACAAGTGATTTGTGAAGACAAGAAACAAAAATTAAATAATAGCTATTCTGGCTGCATGCTGTGAGTAAACAAATACTACTGTATGTGGTTGAAGAGAGAGATGATTGAGACAAAGAGAAAGGGAGGGGGTAGAGTTCCCTGTGTAAAGTTTCAGTATGTCTCATTGGATTTCCTGTGATGATAGTTTCAGCAAAAATATCTACTCATTATATCAGAAAAGCCTCAGACTTCTGCAGTGAGCTTCTTTGAGAAAAGAGTCTAAAAGTTTAAAACCCTACATGGTGGATGACCTTGTGGAAAGACTTAACTGACAGGAGAATCTCAGGGGCGAATTCACAAAAGGATAGTGCGGCTTTTGCGGCTGCTTGAACTGCATAATTAGAACAAAAAGAAATTGTGTAATTCTCAAAGCACCCGCAATGAAATGCACACCAAATTTGGTGCTCCTATGCTATTTATATATTTTATATACGTGTTTTATATACGTGTTTAAATGAGGTAAAATGCATCCCTAAATTTTCCTCGGGATCAATAAAGTATCTATCCATCCATC
>CALSCE010009442.1:13965018-13975289 GCA_943593645.1 Bovichtus variegatus
GAGAGGGTCAGAGGATGTGGCTAAGACAGTCAGTGGGCCAAGAAAAAGAGCAGAGAAAGGGAGCGTGGAGGAAAAGGGAGTGTGGCAGAGTGATGACAGAAAGGGAAGGAGAGGGTGGGAGCGAGGGAGGGAGAGCATTACATACAGTCAGCTTTGACAAACCAGCCACATAGCCCGTGGCTTGGAGTAAATGTGATAACTGTTCACAGACCCCATCAGAGTCTGCTTCACGCTCCTCTACACCTGGTAAAGCAAATGTCATGGCCACTCACAAACTGAAGTCACCCGGGGCCACATTTATTCACACACACACGTACACACACACACATACACACTTTATATCTCTGTCCATTAAAACATTCCATTCCCTTGATACCTCAGTCTCTCTCATAGCAAATTTGAATGACGATAATTCATTGTTAAGGCTGAGAAGCATCAAACAAAAAAGGAGAATTGGGTTTTAGCCATCTGCTATCGTGTTTTGCAGTGTCTGTATGTTAGAAGGGATATTTCAGGCTACCGGGCGTAATTGGCTGATTTGTCTTTCAAAAGAGCTGATCTCAGAAGAGAGTAGACATCTATTTTTCACTTTAAATAAAGATAAATATGATGAACAGCAATTTTCCAGACGTCCATTCCATCCTAGACTTAAGTTGGCGTGAGAAATGTGGCATTACTGGGTGAGACTTAGATATTGAGATTAATTTAATTTCATTGTATAATGTATTGATTTTTAGTTTGTTTCTGTGTGTGTGTTTCTCTCTCTTCCCTCTTCCACTCTCTAGCAGGACGTGAAGGAACGGTGGTGCCATCTCCCCGCATCAGAAAAAATGCTTTTGAAAGCAGCATGTCTTTTCAAAGTGCTAGGGCTGGGCCACCAATGGACCATCAGGGGAAGGCACAGTAGTGTGAGACTTGGAGGCCTTCCACAATAATTGAGTGGCGTCTAAGGACATGAAATAGGACTGTTTAAGGTAGACCTGAGTTGAGTTGGATGATTCTCTAGGAACTGGAGCTGCCCTTCAGAGGAGTCTGAAAGTGTAACAGAGTCTATTACTGCTCCTAAAGTGTCACTGCTGCTGACCCGTGAGGCTACTCCAAGTTTCTGTCTAGTGCCTAGAACAAAGTCTGGTAACCAGTTTCTGCTGACTGCATTGTGTGTTTTGGTGAATAGTGATTGGGGAAAATTTGTGATGTGTATTGTGACGATGTGGTGCTGTACTCAAACGAGTGTGCAGACCATATTGCCAGTCTGAGAGTCTCTTCCCTTTAACCTTGAAGTTGATGCTAGTGCTTCTGTAGCCAGTCCTATGCTGTCATAGTAAGGTGAAGTCTTCCTGGAACCAGATGTACAACCATAACAAGCGGTTGATGTGTTGGGCCCTGCTGGTAGCTTACAAGGTTTTAACATGGTGATCCAGCACGGGAGGGGAGCAGACAATGTGGTGAATGATGTACTGTCCCGCGGGTGAGATGCTTTCATCTTGTTGCGCTCAATGATGTCATAGAGTGGTGTTAATAATGGTGGTAATTGTAGCCACACAGTGATTTGCTCTTATAGGAGGGGCGTTACATGCTGTGGTGTGTGTGTCTCTCTCTCCCTCAGTCTGATTGCCTCTCTCCAGGTACCGCCCTTACTCAGGTACTCTCCATCATCCATCAGGGCCATCCGTTTAGTGTGATAATTGTGGCCATTATTGTCTGGTGATGGTGCAGTAACAAACGTTTTTGAACCAGGTAAGAGAACTTGGGTCTACTCCAAGCAAGACCTTTGGTGAAGTTCAGTATGTAGTACTGTATGTAGCATCTCTCAAAGTCAAGAACTTCAGGGGCTTGAAGCATATTACTGAAAGGTATAGATCGAGAGAGAGGGGATCTTGCATGATATATAGCTGAGCAATATATGAAGCATATACAACTGCAAATATTTTTGTATGTGTGAGTTTGTCTGTTTGTAGTTAAAGTAGAGAGATGCTCAGTTACAGTAGCCGCCTTCAAATTCAAAGTGTGTACACACGCACGCACACGCACACACACACACACACACACACACACACACACAGAGAGAGAGAGAGATTAGCCACTCAGTGTAAACAAAACACTGCCTGACCCTTCAGCGCCTCGGGCCACATGCAGAAGCCCCATATGGAAAATTAGCCATGCGCTAAAAGCTTTTGAAATCGATACTCTACAGTAGCTGCACCACATCCCAAAGCCACTGTCTCAATCCAGTTCGCATGGGCTGACACAGCAAGCAGATGTGCCCCTCCTTTTTCCAAAAATAAACACACACAAGACTGACATACAAGTTACAGTGATAGTCCTAGGCTCACAGCTGGGTAATCTTAATGTTATGCCTTTAATGAGTTATATTATCAATATTTGTTTTGAATTGGTTGGCAGGGTTGAATTCCTGCTGGAAAGCTCCCTCACTATGGCTTTTTAATCCATCACACCAGCACGCAGAGCTGGAAATGTGACAAACTGACAGAAAGAAACATTTTAATGTTATGGAAAACCTATTGCATTGAGGACATGGCTATTTCTATGCTCTGTCAGAAAAAGATTCTGCACTGAGTCTGGGCAATGCCTCACTGGAGCTGATGTGACATTTTAACACCGGTTTGTGGTATTACATTCTTTTACAGACAACAACACAGACACATGCATAACGTTCTATTAACATGCCAAATCAAACAATATGCAAGGAAAAAAAACGCACACTGAGGTGACTGTGAGGTAAAAAACGTTGCCCCGGACATTTTTGGTCCCTCCTTATCCGTCAAGGACAGGTTACTAAAACAAGTCGTGTCGGTGTATGGCTTATGTATATTTGTAGGGATGCAGAGGATAAATAACAAAAAACTTTCTAAAGCACAAAATTGTGTGTACCAAAATTCATTTCCACACAGAATCCTCACAGATTGTTCGCCCCCTTTCTTTGCTGTTATTGCTTTCTCTTGTTCTCATACAATTCCTCCCATCACTATCTATCTGCCTGTTTATAAATTCTCTCTCTATGGCCACAGAAAGTTGTGGATGTACAGTATCTGGTGATCTCTGTGATTTCTCTGATTTCCAGGGTTGCTGGTGGAGTGGCAGTTGGCTCTTTGATGCAGCCTGCCTATAAATAATCAATGGGGCTCCCCAGAGAGACCTTTCATAAAGCCTGCAAGCCAATTAAGACCTGTTTCATACCATGCTCTGCATTATCTCCACACACCACCACAGCTCTTTAAAGGCAGGCTGGGGATGCTGGGGAGGTCAAGGATGTCACTGTGCCAGGCTCAGCTTAATACTATCAAATAGATGCTACACTGGGGAATCAGGGTTTGTGCCTTTTAGCTTACAATACTGCCACAGCGCCTAATGCAGTTTCAATCCGTTCTCATTCCCAGGTGTTCCAATTGCACATATACAAAGGGTGACTCAAATTTTGTACGGTCGCTTCTGAATCATCAAGCCGAGCTGCAAGTGGAGAGGCTGTTAGAAAACCTACATACTTGTGTCTATGTATATACTCAGGAGTAACACATGCCTATTTTGGATTTATCCTTACTATACATGTTCATATGTTGAGTCATATTCATTCAATATTTTGAGCTAGGGTCGGGCGATATGACGGTATATACCATGCAACAGTAGAAATGTGTCCACCGGTAGAGATTCTGCAATACCGTTTCCACCAAGGGGAAGCTACACTCGCGCGATCTTGCA
Organism: Bovichtus variegatus; assembly: GCA_943593645.1. Lineage (NCBI taxonomy): Eukaryota > Metazoa > Chordata > Actinopteri > Perciformes > Bovichtidae > Bovichtus > Bovichtus variegatus. The sequence continues at coordinate 13,968,736 of CALSCE010009442.1, forward strand.
AATCGAGTTACCTCGCTAACCTGATTTGGGCAGACATGGCAGAGCGTGACATTGTAAAATCACGTTGAGGAAGAACTCTGGTGGATGAGCAAAACCTTTAGGAAAAGTCAAGTCTTTTTTTTTCTTTTGGTAAACTCTAATGTACAGATCTGTGTGATTTCTATGTTGATTTATATTGCACTGAATGAAGTCAGGCTGCTTTTTATTTGCATCTTGCAACCTTAAACCTGTAACAATTGAAATTGTTCTTAGGAACCTTAAAGCTTATATTTTTCACTGTTTTGAGTTTTTTTTAACGCAAGCGTTTGCTCATATGATGCAAATAATAAAATAAAATAATTGTAACTATATAATAATTGGATTTACAGAACAATTACTGTATCGTGATGTATACCGTTACCATGAAAATGACATATAGCGTGGTATAAGATGTTGTCCATGTTGCCCACCCCTATATTTTGAGTACATATTAACTTGTAGTGCAGTGGCAGCATATACAGTAGTTTTCATTCTGTGATACAACAACTACCACTTTCTATCAGTTTTGGGGACCATCCCTATCTGGCCAAGAGCTTTTACTTTAAAATAAACTTGAATCCAGAAATGCACACAGTATATATCAAAGTATTGAAAAAAGTCATGAGGTAATACATCACAACCAAACAGTGGTGTGATTTATGTCAGCAAAGAGACATGTAATATATGTAAATGTCTGACTGATACTGAGAAAGATTAATGATTGATGAATCACACAACATTGTGATACTGTTCAGCTCTCTAAGTACAGTGGTAATCAGTGGTCAATTCCAAACAGCTGAGAAGCTCTGTTTTCTCATTCTTTGGTGCATAATGTAGACAAGAGTTATTTTTTTCACAGAGAAAGTGCAATATGTAGGCTACTGCTGGATAAATGCAATACCACAGCTTTTTTAATCTGAATGTTCATGTAGGTATTGCAGTTGGAGAAGGCGGTAACTCCAAACCAGTATATTTCATCAAAGCACTTTCATATACACCCTGTCAGAATTTAAGCTGCTGATTCAACAGCAGGGCTGTGGAGTGTGACTTAAAATTATATATTTAAATTAAAAAAGACATAAGTCATCATAGAAACTCCAATATCAATTGGAGCAATATCCTGAGCCTGAAAAGAATTGGGCTAAATATCTGAAGTGATATACATTTTGTGAAATATCAAATTATGGGCTGCAGTTACTAAACTAGCTAAATAAGTCATTGCACAATGATTACATGTACTGTACCTGTGACATGTGAGACACTGTTGAAGCAGCAGCAGAAATCATGATGGACTAATAAGAGTAGGAGGTTAATATGGACGTCACTTTTGCAATTTATAATATTTGCCTCCAATAACAATGTGGCGCTATGGCCTGGCATCCTCCCTCCATAATAAATATTTCACAGTGTTTACTCCATTACTGCCCTTAAACCCTACAGCAGTCTATCTTTGTGTGTGCTTTTATAGACCCTCATCCATGCAAAATCGATGAAAGAAATTTGAAAGAAATTAAATGGGATTATATAAAGGGAAATTAGCACTGAGAGGGCTGGGGGAAAGCGTTTCTCCTAATTTATGAGCACATGTAGGGAAAAAATTATAAACTGACTGAGCCACTATTCATTAGCACATAAAGATCAACCCATTTGATCCCTCTTAACAATGGATATGAACCGGCGTGAGAGATAAAGGAGCCATTTATTCCTGATCTTTTATGACTATTGATCTGTGTTTGTCATCTGTGAGAGAAACATACTGTATCTGGGTCACAATCCAGTCCAGTGGCAGTTTGACATATCAGACTGGAGCTCTGATCTGGGGCATCATCACTGTTTGATTTCATCTTCCAGTTCAACTGGCCCAGATGGTAGCAGAATGGATCCAACTTGATGGGATCAGTTGTGATGACCAAAAAAATCAGCCAAACAATCAGGATGGACGTCCACAACCAGCCAACCTACCAACACAACCACATACGACAAGGTGCACTTGAGCAAAAATCAGTTAACCAACAGCTGACTAATGGCTAACAGACAAGCTTTGGTGGGCTGGGCACTTGACTGGTGCAAATGTATGGGTGTGAAAAGCATTGCTCAGCACATGGATGTCAACTTTCAGGAGGTAAATGTTAGTATAAAACGTATGGATGTGGGCATGTATTAACAGAAAGCATGAATCTTAAAACAACGGCCTCATTAGAGAGGTCTTTGCTGTGGGATTCTAAAGCAGTTTAAGTTAGTCTCTGCAGATGCATTATTCAGTCCTTGCAGCATCCCCCTTTTTTCACTGTTTCTCATCTACACTGATATAAAAACAGATAAAGGTTAGGAGGAAACAGTGTTTCAGCTCCAACCCATCCCAATCCCCATCACAGTGAGTAATGGGAAGAGAAGGAAAAAGGGTAGATCATCACAATTACATCACTAAAGGGCAGTTCCTAACCAGATAAGGCTGTTTGCTGCAAACGTCTTAGCCTCAAATCCACATTTGTGAATCATACAATAATGATTTTTTAGATTATAATCTGTTTTTGTACAGGATATATTGTAGGAAACAAGTAAAATAGGGCTTTTTTACGTGCTCAGGGGTTGGCAGAACGAACTAAACTTGATTGACTTTAAAAACTCAACATGCTAACACCACAGTGTCATTGTAGCACAGCAATGTCACACTAAAACAACTGCTATCCTCATCAGTGCACCAGTTTCATGTTGATTGATCCATGTTTGACTTCAACTGCGCGGCTTGATGTACCAGCAGCATTTAGGTCTCGATGCAAGTGCTGCGCAGTCATGCCTAAAATGTTGTTTTTTGTCTGTGGCATCTCCCTGAACTGATTCTAACTCTAGATTAATCGGTGATGAATGCCTTCCCACAAGATGCACAGCTGGACTGATGAATATGATCAACTTCACATTCATAACCTATGATGCCTGAAACCCTGTATTTTGTGCTTCCATCAGTTTTCTGATGTGACACAATAATTTGCATACAAATAGATGAGGAGGAAAGAGGTAAAATATTGAATCACAAAAACTGGGAGGAAGCGAACTACACTGTGCAATGCTGTGTTGATTGGTGTACGAAAAAATGGAATAGTATTTAATGTGACTCTTTTCTCAGTTATGCAAACAAGATGTGGCATTTATGTGCTGAAGATTTTAAGGCATCGTTAAAGGAGATGACAAAACAATGGTGCACAGATGGTATCGAGGCATCATTGGAAAGTGACAGCCCTTCAGTGCAAAGCTGAGTTTGTTCATGGATAGGGCATCAATCTCTCTTTAATTGTGTGGCTTGTGTGTCAATGACTTGCCAGTATAAATACTATTTGATATGCCCGCTTGCTGCATATCGTAATAAAATTATGTATCGAGATATTGTGATACACAATTACGTAATCTAAATTGGTATTAACAGGTACATAGTAACTAAAATGTCTCTTTGATCAATCTATTCAAACTATTGTCTTAATCTGATTACTCTGTGTTTGTGTGCATTATCAGTTACTGTTAACATTTACAGTATGGTTTGTCTGTGCTGTACTGTATGTTAAAGTAAGGTTTGTAAATTTAAATTCATTAGACACTTTCTGCATCGTTATGACTCCAGAATCACTACTATGTTCAGTTATTCCATCCTTGAAATCCTTGTTAATTTGTTGAAAGCCTTTTCTTTCCAGTTTCATCAAGCATTAAGAAAATGTGTCCTAAACCTGCATTTCCAGTAAATGCATTAGAAAAACGTATTTCTGAGAGGCATCATCAATTCAGAAAAGCTATTTCCCCCTTCTGCCTCTGCACACCAACACTACCTGTTGCATATAGTTTATTAAAGGACACGACTGGAAGTTAACTCACAGAGCATTTGTTATCATCTGTTAGCTTCCCAGTGCTGCTCTATTCCTTTCATAGTATTTCTTTATTGGGTGTTCAGATGTCCACAGGGATTTTCTTCCATTATACTTCTTTCTCATAAACAAATTGCACGCTTACACTAACAATTGTTAACTGTACACTAAGTGAGAACTATTTAATTGCACCACTCATGTCATACAGGTAAAATAATTCCTGCTTTAATTTGTATGTGATACACACTCAGTGAGAATGAAGGCAAAATGAGATGATAAACTTAAATTAACAATCTATCAGTAAAATTATTAACACCAATTGAATATTTGCCAGGTTACACAAGACAAGTTCCGCTACTAACATAATATGGTGGAAAAGGTAAAGGCTATGGTTTATGATAATTACATTTTTTATATAAAGCCAATATGATAGCGCTCAAACAATGTGTTGATCAATCCTTTGGTCAGTTGACAGATAAACTTTTGTTGTATTATGAAAGTAGTTAAGTAATTTATCAGGTAACATCACAGTGTCACTGATGTGAAACAGCACTCGAACACAGAATCTCTTGTGATGTACATGTTGTCATCTCCACAATGTAGCGACATTATGTAGGTGTGTTTGAAACCATGTGGTAATGAAGAGATATCTTGATAAGATCACTTGCTTTCGACAGCAGTTTGTACTGTTTGTGTTGTTACATAAACTGACTCCTCGTGATTTAAGTTTAAAAATATATTGTTGGCATTATACAGATTTTCTTACACCATACAAAAAATACAAATATAGCATACTAAAATGCTTATTTCGTTACAAGTTGACAACAATATATTAACATCTTTACGTATTATTAGTAAGTATATTAGGTAGTTCTGAAATTTGGCTTATGAAGGACAATGTTAATATAAAATATCCGCCTTTGTTGGATGCTATTTTAGATATCACTTCATCACGTACATTTCGTAGTTCAATTATTTCAATAGATCAAATCAATAATGAAAATAATAATTTTTTGAATCCCTACAAGAAAGATTATGTTGTTACACTGTCTAAGCTCTAGTCAAAACAGAGTGATATATACAATATGTAGTCCTTAATTCATGCTGATGAATGCCAAAACACAAAGTCAAAGTGGAGCAATATCATACTTATCAAAAATCAGAGATGGCATTTACGCTTTGCTTACGTTTAACATGTCTCACTGCCCAACACTTAAGGAATCACTGGCGTGACATTTAGTGTCATCACGCGACTCTGCTGGCGATAAATGTGTAGAAGATCTTAGGGACTAATCAGGCATAAACACTACCACCTGGACTTGCTAATTATTACGGTGAGCGTGCCACTACTATGTCACACACAGACAAGAACACACACTCAGTCATAAACATGTATGTCCATCTGCATCTGCTTGCATGGCTTGCTCTAAAACTTTTCGCTGTGTTGTAATTATTCAGTAAAAGTCTGTGAAAGAATTCTCTGGTACCCATTTTCCTAACAACACCACTCCCCTCCCCCACATCTCTCTTTTCTTTTGCTCATCCCCTCCCCACACCCAAAATGTGTCTGTTGTCGATGTGTCGTGACTGTCTGCCAAGTGCAGTAATTACAGTACAGCAGTAGGAGCTGAGCAATAGAGAGAGAAGCAGCATATCAAACATGACTGCACAGGGCAAGGGGTGTAAAAACTCATTCTCAGAACCACAGGCTGCTGCATGCCACAGAGCACAGACCAACAACTATTACCATCTTTATTTCCCCTTATATATGTACTTAGAGTTTATAAATATCACACAGACGTGAAAGCATGTTTTTTTAACGTATCGTGTATTGTAAAAATTGAGTCACAGGTTTAGTCTCTGACCAGGCCACTTAAACACATTTCTCAGCGCACATTATGAATTAGATGTAGTCCATTGATAAAAAGTGTAAGAGTACAGGCCTAGGATTTCAGACTCCTACACACTCACTTTGTCTAAAAATGCTAAGATCTCACACATGCACACACGCACGCACACACACGTACACACGCACGCACACACACACGTACACACACTTGTTGATGTATTGCCTATTACACTGCTATGACAGTACTGGCAGTTGGCCCAGAGCAGTGGATAGTTTATGATGTTGGAAATAATAGGCACAGTTAAAAATAACTTTATTATCAAATGCACCTCAGAGACAGTGGTGACGTAGGCAAAGGGGGCAGACAGAATGGGCTGGTGTGGGAGGGGTTACAACATAATGCACAGTCACAGAGTTGCCAGGCATTTAACTCTCCCTAAAATTACAGAGGAAACAGAGCTGACGATAAAGATGTCATCGAGAATACGGAGTGGACTGGTACTTGCCTATCATGCAGTGAATCACTCAGGCCCACCCTGCATCCAGGACACGGTCAAACAATACACCCCAGAACTCTACTACATTCTGCTACTGCCAATCGTCTTGCTACTCCCTCACAGCGAAGGCGGCCTGGCTACCGCTTCACAAAGTCACAACTGTTTACTGTCCACAATGGTGGAGCAGACTCCCCCTTGACCTGAGCACAGCAGGCACTCTGCACAGCTTCCGTTGCAGACTGAAAACTCATCTGCTCAGACTCCACCTTGGCCCATAACATAAAAATAAATTTAAAAAAGAAAGGAAAAAAACTCTTCCTCTGTCTTTTATTGTCAATA
>CALSCE010009442.1:13980289-14021858 GCA_943593645.1 Bovichtus variegatus
GTGACCTCCATAATCCTGAGTTTAAAATATTTTCTAGATGGACCCTCAATGATTACATTTTGATTACATCTTGTAATGTCTGCAAAGCAGTTGTTCATCGAGAACCTCAGATAGTTACCTAAACCTGTTACAACCGGTACAATAGAATGCAAATGTATACAATAGTTGGGCCCAAAGCTAAAAAAGAGAAATAAATTAAACTAAACAACTAGCACCGTCACAAAAATGTTTTCCAAATTTACAGCGTATTGGAGTAATTCAGAATTTCAAAGAAGCTAAAATTTATAATTTTATAGTGTATGCCTTTCTGCATATTTCTGGCAGAAAAAGACGTCCTCAAACCAACACACAGCTACAATAGCTTTCCCTTTGGCACTGGGAGGCAAAACACAGGCATATCTCACATGTACACACAAATTCCCATTTTACACTCCAATATGTGTAATATATAATACTCCACTCCGATGTACATGTGAACCACGGTAAACCCCTACACACGGTGCCTATAGGTGTATGAAAGAAAGCAATGAGTAGGAATAATTCAGTGGAGCATATCCTCTCATCTCTTCCTTGGTGGCATCAATACCCTTCACAAATGGTAATTACCTGTCGTTCTTTTTAACTTAAGGGGACATTTGCCGTGGGGGTGTGTGCGTAAATATTTTTTGTGCATACAGCCCTTAAATTAAACAACTTATTGTAGCTGTGTTGTAACTTCATAGTCAACCCCTGTACGATTACTCTCAAAAGGAAAATCTGAAAATTTCTTCGCTCCAAGTTAACAGTCCCACAACTGCTCAGCTGAATGCAGCAGGAGCATGACATGTTATACTGATATGTCAAGGTGGTCAAGATCTGATTTTTGCCTAAACTTGCTTGACATCGACGTAAGACTTTTTATTTGCATTCTCATGGCTGTGTGAGCGTTCTTCTGGATATTATGAATTAGCCAAATTGCGATACAAAAAAGCTAGAAAGAATAAAATATCTTCTACAATGCTAACTCACATTTAAATCCGGTCCCAGATTGAGGTGGCAGATTTTGTATAAAATGTTCTTTCGTGGAATCACTTCTAAGCCTAAAGTACAAAGGCTTAGAGGGAGAAATAGACAGAGAGAAAGAGCGAGAGCAAGAGCGAGAGTGAGAGGGGGATCAGTGATGAGAAACAGGAAAAATAAAGCAACAAACAAAAATCAATCAAGCAGCATTTCCCACAAACGGGCCATGTTTGCCCACTGTAATTTAATTATGTGTGCTTTTAAAATAAATATATAACTTTATGATAATAACCTTTGCTTGAGCAAAGGACACATAATGAATGTTATTCTCTGTGTTATTCACTGACAGTCTGACCAGTAAATCCATTACATAATATACAAGTCATTTTCGATTGTTCAGGTATAATAGTTTTAAATCTGTTCTATGCAGGGCTGTGCTAACTAATGCATCTGTTAAATATTATGCTGGTGTAATCCTCAGAGCGCCTTTGGGACAACACAGACCCCAACTGACTCATATACACAGACTAAGTGTGGAGGCATTTGTTAAACTTGTAAACATCCTTTCACTGATCTCTCATTAATTCAGCCCTAAGGATGACAGGGAGGGAGAGAGATAAATAAAGAGAGAGGGAAAGAAAGGAGAGAGGGGGAGGGGGGGGGCATTCATTTGATTACCAGTCTAAAAGGTAGCTCTTTCCTCTCTTTAACCAATATGCTAATGTGGATCATGCTAATCTCTTCTCTCAAAGTCTGCTGTTGGAACAAATTACAAGGCATGGGCCTTAAATCTGCATTTTATAATTATAATTTAAAATACTCTGTGTGTCCATGTGTTTGTGACCTCTTTGTATAAGTAAGTGAACAGATACACATGAATGTAAAGACCTGTGGGACCTGAAGCCAACGTTATAAAAAAGGAAAATCATTAAAAGGATAGTTAGATTTTTGACACGCACTGACGCAGTATTATCCTTGAAAAGTGAGCTGTTGTTGTCACTGCTAGCTTCAGGACTAACCAGAGCCCCTTTACTTTTAACAGCAGGTGGTCTTGAGGAGTTGTAGCATTTATTCACCGACAAATAAACTGCACACACACACACACACACTGCACGGTTACGTTACTGCTGACTTCATATTCACTGCACACACACGCTTGCTACATCGCTCTCTCTCTCTCCCTCGACCGACCCCACACTCGCTATTGCTCGCCACGGTACCGCGGCCTGAACGGAGATGATTTGTGGGTGGTGGTGGCAGATTGGCAGTTTAATAAAATCATAATTACTAACATGTCGTCACACACACACACACACACACACACACTCTCACTTTTATCTCTCTCTATCTCATAATTTGTTCTACTCTCGCTGTTGTGTTAACACTCGCTAGTACTAACTGAGGTATTACTTTAGTTTAATAAATATCTTAAAAATACATTTAAAAAAGAAGCTTATTCCCGGCGGGGAGTCATATTAGGCCTGGCGGGCCACCGAGCATGCAATACGCTTGCAGAAACTCTGATACTGTACTAAATTGTACAGGCATAGTGATGCTGGACTCATGGGGTTGTATCTGCAGATCGGTCTGGCAGAGAGACCACTCAAATCAGAGCAGACCCTGAAACAGATGGTGATTTTACACCAGCATGGGGAAAGAAATGGCTCTTTAACATCAAACCCCAGCACATTACTTTGAAACCAGCTGGCCAGACACAAAAAGGGATTGTGAGTCTGGGGAAGCAGCCAGACTCTAAAGCAGCGGTCTCGGAGAAATGGCAAACCAGGCAAGATGGAAAGCAGCCCTTCCATAGTACTTTCTAAGATGTCTGCATAATTATGATTTAATTTGCATGTTTTAGAAGATAGTGTATAAGACAAATGATTAAAGGCAAGCAGACTAAGAAAAGAGAGAGCAGTGTGCAAACAAACATTTAAACCCTAATTTTAGATGGGAATTAATCAATGTATCTTAGCCTGCAAAATCAACAGGGGAAATAAGTGGTTAACAGTATTAAAATACTTGACACTATTAGCCTTCCTCTCGCTTTGTCGCTCTCCACTCTTTGTGTCCTGTATAGGCCTTTTACATTGCGTTCCATCTCATCTGCCCTTATACTTGCTATCTCTGCACTCTGTTCATCCAGCAACTGAAGTGACTTTGCATAATTATTCAATGTAAATGTCAGCCGATGACTGGAATCTAAATAACACTGGGAGTGCTGATGGTGAGTCTGATAAAGATGGCAAAGTCCTGGTTGGTGCCTTGGGGCAATGGGGCAATGGTTGTCATAGTAAATGCTGATGTCTTTCAACACATACCCTTTCCTTGTTTAAGTCGCAGAATTCCAAATAAAGTATTTTATGATTATGATGAATTTGAATCAAAACACATTTTGCTGAAAGATTTTAATGTTTAAACAGCTTGAGTTGGAAAAGTAAAAAAAAAAATTCAGAATTTGTACTTTTTAAAAACTTGTGCATTAATGTTAACCACTTTGAATACCAGAAAGCATATTAAGACCATCTTTGAAATGCACTTTAATAATATAAGGCCATATTTGAAAGAGGGTTAGCTAATTAACTTTAAAATATTTAACTTTCAGTATTAACTACAGTAATTTGTGTTACCATGGATATACCATGACATAGCTGGAGTTAAGCATTTATTTGTTCACTTCCACACATCTGATGGAAAGGCAATTACTGTGCGTCGATTCATAACATTTCATATACTGGATTAAAAGTTGTGCAAATGTTATTAACATAGTTATTGTGCGTGCATTCTTATTTCCCATGACGGTGCAGATTATTGCACTCCAAGTGTGCCTTTATTCAGAAACATGAATCTCCATTATCAAGGTCTGAGTTATATCCAGCTGTGTTAATGACCCTCCCATCTCATTTTCATCATTTCATCTGTCGTGGGAGGAGGTAAGTGGTGTTGCCTCAGGTTAAACACCTCAACAACAAGCATATATTCTACTTTTACATCAGATCTCCATAAAGCCAACACTGACTACTCTGGTCCATAGCTGTCAACTGCTAAAAGAAGGTCAAAGATATGACTTGGCTTGGTCATGATACAAACTTCCTTATGAAATACAAATTAAATCGGGTAAGACACTCCAAGTTTTCATGCTGATTTAAAGGAACACGTCTTGGCAAGCAGTATGTTCAAAACCGCCCCTAAAGACATTCAGTGGCAGCGTGCACCATTGCTTGATATTTGTCGTGACGATGTCTATCAAATGTATGTCTGATGATATGAACTTTCAGGATCAAAGTGACAAACAGCAACTTGTTGTCGCAGACAGAGCAAGCAGGCTTAGTGTGAAAAGCAGAACACTTCTCACCGCCTCACTAATGCAGCAGTGCCTGTCAAGATATTTCTACAGAGAATACTGCTGACCTTGTGTGGCAACCACATTTCCCTGAAGGTATTGGAACAATTTACCGTAATTTCCGGACTATTCAGCGCATCTGAATGTAAGCTGCACCCACTGAATTTTTAAAAAATATGTATTTTGTACATAAATAAGCTGCACATGTCTATAAGCCGCAGGTGCCTACCGGTACATTGAAACAAATGAACTTTACACAGGCTTTAACGAAACACGGCTTGGAACAAAAATAAATAGGCTTTTAAACGCCTTCAACTTGAAAGCTGCATCATATGCCTTTCTCCGTGTCTCTGCCATGATGAGGGTGACAACATGACCGTAATCAGAATCGTGACCATTCATAATGTCCACTGTTTAAAATGTCCGCTGTTCATAATGTCCGCTGTTCATAATGTCCGCTGCTGAAGACATTCCAAGAACTAATAATGCAATTGAAGGTTGGCATAATGTTTTTAGAGGTTCATTTGGTACACTGAATGAAACACCGAGAAATTTCGTAAAAAAGTTAATTACCGTAATGAATGGGAAGTTTGAGCGCGCTCGATTTACGTCACATTATGTGACGGTGCTCAGTTTTTTGGCGACATGAAGCTTGTGAAAGCGGGAACAATCCATAAATTAGCCGCGTCATTGTATAAACCGCGAGGTTCAAAGTGTGGGAAAAAAGTAGCGGCTTGTAGTCCGGAAATTACGGTAGGCTCCACTACCATCCAAGCTTAGATTACTAGGATGCAAAAGGTGGAAAAGACGCGGTAAGACGTAAGAGAGTTACACCGTCGATCATAGAAATAAATTCTTGCCATTACTTGGTCGAGGGACACGACAGTCGACACATTGGTCCCCGACAAATCATAGCTTGCCGTCATCACAACCTGGGTGATGTATTTTGGAAGGAGGTGCGAGGGACTGACTTCCTGGGACGATCAATCGACAGATCCATTGTCTCGACCGACACCCATTTTCATACCTGGCGCCCCTTTTTTGCTCTATTGGGCTATTATCGGCATGAAGTCGTGTCTGAACCCAGCATTAGCATTGTGTGGGACAAATAAAGTGTGTGCATAGTGTAGCACATAGGTTGAAAAGTATCACAATATCCTGCCGTTAAGAACGGTACAATACCACATTTTAATGGTATTTGTACTTTAATAATGACAGTGTCATAATGACATTATTTCTAAGTTGCGTCCATGTGCAACAGCAGGGAACTGTGTGTGCAGCGAGCGCTCTGCTTCCACTCGCTGCAGGTATAGTGGGCATGTTTTTCTCTCATTTGCGCGCTGCAAAGACAAGTGCTCTTGACGACCATCTACAGCTTGTCATCAACGCTGACTCGCGGAGCGAATATGGCACTGAAGTACTGTAGCCGAGGTTTATGAGTTGCGCCTGTGCTTGTGAAGGTAATACAATAAAATGGAGGCTCCATCGTCTGAACCAAAACGGCAAACTCCTTATTGCTCACACATTGTCAACGGCAGTACATTACATCTTCACTCTTTCCATTCTTAACTTTTACAATAAGAGCCTGACTTAGGCTATACACTGCAGCGCTGCTCATGAGGGAACTTAAACCTAAATTCACTCAGAGCATTTCACTAAGAGGGAACTCAAGAAAATAGCTTACAATACTGCTCGCACGTATCTCTGCAAAGATTTAACCTTTTTTAAGCAGCAGTGTGACATGTGAAAGTTGTGAAATGTGAATTAAGACTTTCTCCAATCCTGGTTGAATATTAAAATGTATGAACACACTATGGCACAATAATTCACTGCATTGCATTGACAATTGGCGAAATATACTGTGTGTGTGTGCGTGCATGCTCCAATAATAAACTATAATAATAATGGACCAATTGTAAATACTACATCCCGAATCCTGTCAAATGTTACAAATAGAAACAAAACTATGACCCTATTGAAAGATATTCCACTATGTTTATAAATGCGACAATTGACTTGTGAGCAAATGCAAGAAAAACACATTTTATATTTTTAATTTCTTTGATTTTCTCTCAAAAAATCCTTAATTTCCCTATTCATACCCAGAGTACATTTCCTGTAAAGGAAATAAAGATAAGATCTTAACATCTTTTATCCTCCATCTCACCACGTCTTCCTATCTACCAACTACAAAATAGATGTACAAACATTAAACAGACTTGGGTAACAAATATAATGAAGCTATCATATGTATTTAACATTTAATCAGTTTAAAAACAATTGTTAGTTTTCTTTAATCTTTAGACACTCTTTTCTGTGTCATTTTCCATTGCAGATGGGGAGATCTGACGTTAATGCAAATTTTTAATAACATATAAGCACACATAAAGATACCACCAGGAAATGATGCTTGACTTTTTGTCAAAACTGTCTGCTTTAAATCATATTTGTTGAGCCTTTGGTAAGGGCTGCCTGTTTAGGGCTTTGGAAACGATGTTATGGAAAACAATATAACACATTTGAACACAGACAGAGTAATATCTATTTTATCAAAATATATTTTGATACTGCCAACTTTGGGACTTTTCTATAAAGTATGGCAACCTTTCAGAACCTTTTAGTCACTCAATATCAGAATAGAGCCAATTAAAAAAATCACATCCGCTTTTTGAGCAGAGATTACCTACATTTCGGCACTCACTATCCAGCTTACCACTTACCTTACTGTACTCTTAATAAAGTAGAGAAGTGTAAAAGCTGGTGTGTTACAAGTGGCAGAGCCACGTTCAATCGACCAACCAGCTCTGGGTCTGAAACATGAATTAGTTGCACATGTGACCAACAGCCAGTCACAGATCAGCACCATCCAGCCCTTCTCCCCTCCTCGTGTATATGTTTTCGCTTGATTTCAAATACTTAGATAGATACAAGAACATTAGATTATGATCCGAAGATGTTTCTACTCCATTCTACTAAAAAAGCTTTTTTATGTAATCTATACAAATGATCCAGGAGGTGTCATGAATCCCCACACATGCATGCCTTTCTGTGAGAGCATACCTCCACTACATTACACTAAAAAGGCAACACAGCACAGAGTGCAATGCACTGATGCAAGCATCTAATCACAACACCAAATATCAACAAAATACTTCTTAGAGACACATACCATGAACCGTAGTCAGTCCTGCTCTCTGAATGGATAGGCAGAGCACTCAGAGGTCTGCCCAGAGTAAAAGAACAGAAGAACCAAACCTGTCCATGTTTGCAGTCTACTGTGGGAATGCAGGGTCTGGAGGCAGACACACAACAGTGAGAAGTAACAGAGGTAATAGGATCACGGCTGTCCATCTGGCCTCATCCCAACACACCCCACAGGCTATAAATAGCACCTCAATAGCTAATACAGTTGATTCACTAATTCTGCTCCTACTCACATTTAGTGTGCTCATGTAACCAAAGGAAAACAATTGGATATAGTTTTTTTTTTTTGATGAGACAGACATTTTGAACTAATTTAATTTGATGGTTTATGCAAGAAAACCACCACAACACTCTTTTTGGAGTACTTACTTACACAAAAATAAATGTGCAATGTAGTACTTTATATTGCCAAGAGATTCATCATAACAGTGACTAAGTGGTTTTATTTTGGTTGATCTAAACAACAATGACCAATGAGAGGGGACCTTTCCTAAAGAAAGTCAAACTGGATCAATAAAACTTAAAACAGTTTAACTGCTTAGAGGAAGGAAGCTCAAATAGGAGTGGACTGAGAGGACCTCATGCAAATAAGTGTAGTAAATAGCAGCACTGCCCGTGTCAAAAAAATAAAATAAACACTTAAAGATAAGCAAGAACTGAACAAAGATTAAAGTGTGACTTGTTCTTTTAGACAGTTGAGTTGTAGGGGTAAGAAAGAACATACTTTGCTGTAGGTCCAATGGTAGATTGCTGCAAACAAAACAAAGTATAAGACAACTGAGCCACCTCCATGACAGCTTAGTAATGTCCATCTGCTGAAAAGTCCTGAGATGTAATTGAAAGCCCCAGAAAATTCTAGAAAGTGGATCATACATTTCATCTGGTCTCTATGTACCTGACATGTCATTTTGATTCTCCACATTGTGATTGTGCTGTTGTTGTTTTTGTTGTCTACTCTTAGTGTTTGGGATTCTTCCCTCCCTCCTCTGTCATTCTTCCAGAGGGTCTACATTTTTTTTTCTGCCTAAGGATTTCTTGTGAAGTCTTTCCTTATCTAAATTGAGTTTCTAAGGATAGAGTGTGTTGCATGTTGTACAGATTGTAAAGCCCTTCGAGGCAAATGCGTTATTTGTGGTATTGGGCTAGGCTATATAAAAAACTAACTTGAACTTTAGTAAAAAAGAATGTGTTTACCTTTATGTAACCTTTCAAGATCAAAGTAGCTTTTTTCCTAAATTTAAATGGACACATATACATATACATATACATACATATACATATACATACCAAAATAAATCAAAGAGATGTCCTAAGCACTCAAGACATCTCAACAATAAAAAGTCCTTATTAGGCGGTAAAGAAGTGCATTCCAGCTGCAATTGCAAGGAACATCAGGAATTTCCATCATGACAATATACTACAGTATCTTCTGGTGAGCAGAAGCTGTTTTGGGAAACATGTCCTTCTCATGTTCATGAAATCTGTTATTCAAAGTGTTCATACAAATGAAAAAAATGCATGCATTGCCTCACTTTCATCTCCAACGGCAGACATAGATACACACGTCTCTAACCGCAGACGCACAGTGACCTGATTCAAATCAAATTAATACTTAAGCAAGTGACAGTCAGTGATCCCTTAGGTGCATCACCTGAGACAGGATGAGAGGAAGAGACACAATGAGACAGCGAGAGAGTACTGCTACTGAGAGGCAGTTGATCTGCAATGCTGCCAGAGTCTTTGGTGTCTGTATGTCAAATGCCAGTGCCCTCCATAGGAATACGATAACGAGGGCTGTGCACAGAGGGAATGCCAAATGAGATATCAAACACAGAGAAGAGCTCAGAAAACACAGAGCACAGCACTGAGACGTTTAATAAGACATAGATGGAAAGACTGCCTGCCTAAATTGTCTTCTAATACTCTTACTCATCTGGGTTGTGACAACACAGAACACACAGGCACACCATATACAGTAACAACTGAAGACAGTGCCATATAGGGGGACATCAGGGTATTTTCTGCAATAGTCCTATGATGATGTGTTCTTAGCTGAAGTGTGTTTGGCATTCAGTGGTAAGCAGGCATTGTTCAAAGATCCTGTTGAAATTGAAACACCATCTCTAAACCTGGGATTAAAGATACACTCCCAGATTTTGTTAAAGTGATTAATAGCGTCATTGAGTGTCCTCCCAGAACACATTTAATGTCTTGAAACTCAACCGTGAACTATATCCAATTTATCAATATTTAACATTGAACATTAAAAATGAACATTAAACATTAAACATTAACATTAAACATACTTTACTTTATATGGCGACACACCAGAAAAAAAAAAAAAAAAAAAAAAAGTGGCATTCATAAAAGTGCAGGGCAGAGACTGTACCCCTGACAACTCTTTATATAATAAAAGAAAAATTGGTATACAAAATAATCAATAAAGCTAATATTTAGCTTAGATCTACAAAAATGTTGTGGAGTGTGATTAGATGAAAAAAAAACATACAAGGAGGCCATGCTGTCAATATGAACTGAAAACTGTTTAATGTACTCTCTAGGCAACTACTTTGATGGACTTGAGCGATGTGGGGGCACTGTAACCCCAACAGGTTGCATGATGTCTGCAGCTGCTTTGCATATTTGCATCCTGAGCTGAATGTGATGTAAAACATCTGAGGAAATCCTGACCCTATAGTAGAAGCCGCTGGTCAAAAAATAGTTTAAAATGTATAGCCATTACATTTAACAAGGCTTATTGTAAGTCGGTTTGATATGCTGATGTAAACCTATTACTGATGGAAAAGTAGAATATCGTAATATGTAACCTATGCATTTACCATTAGCCTATGTTTTTACCTGATACCCATACTGTGATGTTTGGGTATCAGGTGTCTTCTCTCACTTTAACATGTCATAGCAGAGAAACCACAGGTGAAACTAACACCATTAATCATGGTCCTGCTCTATTAATTAGCCAGTTGGACATGCCAGTGAGCAAGCAGGCACAAGCAATCCCAGGACCACTGCAATGATGCTGCCGTCATTAATATTATTAATTACACCTGTGTTTGACACGACAGCATGTCAGCTGTACAGGTGTGTTGTTTCAGTACTGCATTAACACCTCAGCTAGCTAACTGCAACATTAATATTAGCTGCCCTTTCGTACTGTACACACTGCACTTAAAAAATAAGTTAATTACCTCTAGATAGTAGTACCTCTCCAATATTGTTTTTCTCTTCAGCATTTACAAAACGCATAATTAAATGTTTAAATAAACACCTGTCCAAACTATCCATTAACGATGGCTGGCACTTTTATTTTGAAAGCGCACTGCTCAGCGGCTGCATACTACATTATATGGCCAGAAGTGTGTACACCATCGTCATCATCGTATCATATTTTTGTCGAGCATACTTTTGTTTTGTCTTGATTCTTTTTTAGGTTTAGGCCGTTTAATTGTAATGAATTGTACAGCACACCATACTATTTTAAACAATAGTGTATCTCCCAACTTTATGGCAACAGTGTGGCAAAGGTCCTTCCTGCCCCTGCCTGTGCACAAAGCAAAGACAGAAAAGAAATAAGTTTGACCTACACAGAGCCCTGACTTCAAAGCCGAACACCTTGGGATGGTTTGAAAAAAACAGCTCTGTGCCAGTCCTTATGGCCCAACATCAGTTGTTGACCTCACTGATGCTCATGCAGTAAGATTCCAAAATCTTGCATAAAAGCTTCACAGCAGAGTGGATGTTGTTCTAAAAGTTTAAATTGTAGTGTAACTTCATTTGTTTGCAATTATGAATAAGCATGCCTATTGTAATATATTCTTCCACCACATGTACCCAAATATAGTGCCGAAAAGTACCAGTACAGCCTAGTACAAATATCTTGTCATACATACATACAGTAGACTATATTTGAGAGAATCCAAATCTAGGAAACGTATCTCTGCGTTCAGTATTTCCTTCAGTAGTTTGCTCTAAAGGGGCTAAAAAATATGATCTTTACTAAGGAGTGAAATAACTGTGTATATACAGTACACCCAACCGCTCAATTATCTCCTCCACCTTCAACCTTCTGTCAGATGAAAGAGACTAACTTAGAAAAACACAAATCAACTAGCCCCTTAAGAATATGAGTGTTGCACTGTATCAAGTTGAGAAAATAATATAAGTGTTTACAGCATAAGTGAAAAAAGAAGGAAAGGGGTTGAACATTTTCCAGGTCTTACTTTCAAGCATTGTCAACCTGTCTTTATGAAAAATGAGGTGCGAAACTTCAGAAATTGCAAATGCATTTGTGCATTCATATAGCGCTTCACCAATCTTTGCGATCACTCAAAGCACTTTATAACACATCAGTAGTGATAAACATTCACACACGCTCGAACACCGTTGACCATGCCATCGAGAGCAATTTGGGGTTCAGGACACTTTGACATGTTGACCGCAGGGGCCGGGGGTCGAAGCACTGACCCTCCAACCAGTGGACGACCACTCTGCCGCCTGAGCCACAGCCACCCCAAATCATGTGCTACTGTGTGTGTGTGTGTGCTACTGTGTGTGTGTGTGTGTTTAACAGTGTGTGTTGTGTGTCTGAGAGCAACAAACTAAAACAAGAGAACACATGCTGGGCAGAGAATGCATTTTTGCATTTTAAGTTGATGCCAAAGTCAGCAAGTCCCAGGTGTCACCTAGTCGTGTGTATCCATGCCTTTCAAAAGACATTTAAAAAACAAAGACAAGAGGATAACAGCAGCCATCCTTTATGTTCACATGCTTTCAATTTCGGGGTCACACGCAAAAAAAATACTAAAACATTTCATGTGAAATGTTTTAAACATCTAAATTAGGCAGGTAGGGTCTTTTACAAATTGAAATTCAAGTTGATAATAATAATGTCATTTCTATGACATCAAAGTCCTCTCACATAAACCAGTAAAATGAACTCACAAGCAGAGAGAATTGTGTTATTGATATCAGCAACAGCCTCTCCCTGTACAAAACAATGCACCCTGGCCTACACCCAGAAGGAAAGGTCGGTCCCTTTCTTCCTGCCAACCAGAGGAGAACAATGAGCATGACCGACCTTAACTAAGAGATGTGGACGGAGGGTTATTGGAGGGTCACATATAAATGATGGGCTTTGATTCTGCCTTTGATTATAATTCTCCTTGGGTCTGAAGGCAGCCTGTAATGACGGGGGCTGTGAGAGAATATGATGCAGTTTAAAACGCTATAATGACAAGACACACAATGCCCTCTCAAATGGCTCACAGCTATTGAAATGATTGAAATGCACTCTGTGTCGTATATTAGCGTATCATGCCTTTAGTGCTCAGTTGAACTCTGGCTTCATAAGGCAGCAGAGGGGAGAGGTTGGCTCTATCTGAGTGGCTAACTGCTAACCAGTGGGTCAGTGTATGGAGACAGATGGCTGTGTGGCCCCACTGTTAGCCTTGGCAGCAGAACCTCAACATAGATCTGTGATGTGGCAAACTGGTCCTTTGCTGCCTGCAATGATACATGGGACCACTAACACAAACACAGACACAAACCCTCCTCTGTGCCGCCTTGGCAGGAGCAACCCTCTGGGCAGTCCCACAGTCCACCTCCACCCCACCCCTCTGCTCCCTTTTCTCTCTTTTCCTCAGCCCTTTCTCTGCCTCCATCTCTCAAGATATCTGCTGGACCGTTGCCCAGCAAGCAGTGGAAAAGCCCTTTTACATCATTAGAAAAAGAAGTAATGGCGGCAGTGTGAGGTGGAAGTTAGGTGGCTGCAGTGAAAATGTCCTGAGAAGATATAAATAAATAAAATGCTGAAAACACACCCTATAGAGTTACTTGGACAGAGTAAGGAGAAAGGACTACACATGGCAAAATTATTATCCAAGCATTCTAAACATTGCTAGTTTATATGAATTGAGGCAACAGAACATCTGGTATTATTATTGTCATTTTGGAAATGATTTTGACAAACAGAGTTGTTTGAGATATCATTGTCTTTTGAAGGTTTTTTTTTTTAAACAACCCCTACGGACAGGTACCTGTTCCAAGAAGAAGGTTTTACTGAGTTAAACAAAAGTTGAGAAAAAATGTGTCCGTCTTTCCGACGAGAGGGGTTTTCACGGTTGACTCAGCAAAGTAGTGCAGATGACTTGGCACACTTGATTCTTAGGACAGGCCCCTTCAGTTGTAGTGTGAGTTTTACAAAACGCGAAGGACTAATAACCCCTGCTATCTTTAAAAGACGAGCCATCATTTATCTTATCATATACTGTATGTTATACTTGAGGTAGGCTATATTTACATAATTGTAAAGAGTACTTATTGTTTCTTATGCAATGATAATTCAAATTAAAGCATACTTACTGTAAAATTGTCATTACTTTGGAGTGATAACAGAATTAAGTCCTGTGTGTTTTCAAGGAGGGGCTGACTCCTCAGTCTATAAATCCATTACCATTTGCATTTATAGAGAGTGCTTTACCTCTATTTTTACACTGTAAAATAATACCAATTTTGAGGCCATGAATGTCATTTAGACTGAGGTAATCCAGCTGTGATGTACATTTATAGCAGATTCACATCAGGATTATTGAAGAGTATACTCTCTCCAGTCATTTTGTGAATGGGCTCTAGATGTAAATTAAGTGGGATCATTGTTATTGATCTGCGAGCACATACATAGTGAGAGGGATGAGGCTTGTGATGAGTTTCTATACTAAGGATATCGATCTGCTGTTTCCAGGCTCAATAGAAACAGCAGATGAACACTGATCACAGTAAACAGGGGAAACACAATATCACATGACATCCTCTCTGTTAAATTTATATTTCACACAAAGCTGCTGAAGACGCAAACAGAGAGAAAGAATTAATGAATTGAGAAAAAAGACAGAGAGCGTAAACAGAAACCAGCATGCAGATGAGCAAGAGAAGGGTGTAGAGAGAGATGGATGACTTGCATCTGGCAGGAGGAAATTGATTAATTGTTTGTGAAGAAGGAGAAAAAATTGAACAGATAATGGAAAGGAAACACAGAAATAAAAAGACCACAGGCCGATAGGGCTCTAGATGTGTTTAGATATGGGGTTGTGGATGTTGATAAAAGGTTGACGAATATGAAAAATGGGTTACATAAAATGTGAGGAAATAACAGACGGCTTGAGGAACGAGTGTGAGAGAATGAGCAGAAGAGGAAGCGAGGGATTTGGGAGGGAAGCATAACGAACCAAATCAGAGTTTATCTCCTGGTTTAGAACCAATCCGAGTGTCTTTCTCTGTTAATCCATCATCAACTGTTCCCACATCCCTGCTGCCAGGATGGCCTGTGTGTAGTCCTGGGTGAATAAACAACCTGATAAATGAAGGTCAGAACTAGACAAAGTGCCCACTCTCAAAACTGTTGCTGTGGGGCCACAGGGGCCAGGTAAACCATTTACTGACCTGGGGTGTATGTCAATGTTTAAACAGCCACATTTTGTCCCATCTGTGGTGTCAGTTTTGTTCTTATTTATATGTCAGTTGGTTGAATTAATTAATGTTAAAGAGAATCTATTGTGTGTCCACCTTGTCTCAGACGCAGTGCAGTGTTTATGATAGCCAGTTTTGATGGGTGTGAACAGCTGGTGGTTCAAATAAATTGGACTACTTTTTTTTCACTATGTGTCTGTTTGTGTGTGTGTGTGTGTGTGTGTGTGTGTGTAAAGATAGATAGCCTACGCTGCTGTGTGGCTCAGTGTTCAACCATGCAGAACACAGAAACAGTAATCAAACAGAAAGGCAAAAACAAACCACCCTGACTACAACCTGGAACACCTGCTATCACACATTTGACTGGGCTTCAGTCTCTAACACACCATCAAGGATTTGCTTTGCAAATAGCTGTAGCAACCTGGGAATATGGTTAGCCATTAGTGAAGGACACCCATTTAAGAGGTTGTGGGTTTTGCAAATACCACAGAGCTACCCAGCATGAACAGAGTTTTAACAATTCTGAGGTGTATTACAGATCAGATAGACAGACAATATTAAGGTCTGTGGTGCTCTGCCTGCTTTGGTTAATAACAAATCCCTAAATAAACGTCTAGTCAGATCCCCACTTGAGCAATTTCTCATTTAGTTATTAGGAAAGGAATCAATCTGTAGTTCAAACGTGTCACTTTGTGAAGCAAAGTAATTTCGCCTCACTGAAGTCAATTACATTTAATGTCGCTTTGATCAAAACAAATGGCAAATGCATTATGATAATGGGAATTGTGAGGACCATTAAGTAAAACTTAAAATTAAAATAAATTAAAATCTCAGGTGTTAAATCGTTTTCGGTTTGGTTCTCCAGAAGACCAGTCCAGATATTCTTTACACATAACTTCGAAGCAAATCACTGGTTAAAAGGGCAAAATGGAAATGAAGAGAGACCTCCCCAAGCAGATACCGATGAGCACAAACCCCTCTGAGTCCTACCTGAATTGAATTTGGATTTGGACCGAAGGTAATTATGCATTATGTTCCGAGTTGAACCCTTCTTGAAGGTGCTTACAGCTCTCACTGGAGCATTTACTTCAACAGTGTTTACTGTTGCATAACAAACCCCCCACCACTGGAGGAGCTGAACTGAACTAACTCTGACACGGCTGTCACCAGAGCCAATAAACAAGGATAATATGCATGCTAACACATACTCAACAACACTTTCAGATGCTCGCTCTCTCTCGCTCTCTCTCTACCAGTACTAATGCTGATTAGCCTTATCAGCATCATCAAACTTCAACGCATCACTATGGGGTAGATTGCAGAGACAACCATACCCATGATGATGATAATAGGAATGAAGTGTACTCATCATCAGCCTGATTACAGTCATTATTAGTTATGATGACTCGGACTGATTAATAATTTAAATAGTGCAGTTGATAGGTCTAACTAGGGGGATTGCAATGTTTAATAAATATATTTTCTTTGGCTGAAAAGAAGCTTTTACTATACAGTATATTATAATTCAACAATTTCGATTGTCAGTTTTTAAGTTTTTAATATTTTTTAATGTGTGTGTGTGTATTTGTGCATGTGACTTTGTGTGTTTTGTTCCTCCACTGACAGATTGTTAAACTAGCAGAGCCAAATGAGGTGCTTCCTCATTAGCCTCATTAAGCTGAACCCTTGTTTTGTTAATTGACATAAAAACAAACTCTTGTTCATGAAAGAAAAAGCTGCCAATTATCAGCTGTCCCCTCCCCATGTTTTCTTTGGCCTGCGCTGTCTACGTGTGTGTGTGTGTGTATGTACGTGTGCGTGTGTGTCTGTGTTTTGTAAATCAGGGCACACAGATGGATGATTCAAGCTTTCTATGGATTCTTCATTCATATCAAATGATCCCGTTACTTGTTAATGACTTATAGTTTCCTTCCTTACACTTAGCAAAAGGGAGATTTTTATTAAATTTTTATTTATGACTGCATCTACACAACGGGCCTGTCGGCAGCAGTGAATAAATGAATACTTCATATAAATACTTGGCTGGCTGAGATGGTGGCAGAAGCCTCATATAGTGAAACACTGAATGCAAAATGCTCAAGAGAAGTGAACGAAAATGAATTCTAATCCTGTAAAAACAACACCGTTATACTGTGTATGGTATAGGTTATACTGTGTATGCTATAGGTCAGTAAATCAAAAAGTGTTTTTCCTGTTGATTTACCCACATGGGAGAATCTTGTTCTGCGGAGCGTAAGTGAGAGAATCCTGCTGGTAACCATGGAGACCCCACAGCATTTCTGAGAGTGACACAGAAGCTTTTGTCAGATAATTTCAAGTTCTCACACATATACAACACACAACTATCAGCAATAATAAAAATGATCATTTAGTGATCGCCATGTGGAACTAAGCTGATCATTTGCAGCAGAAATAAACAACCTCTCAACACTAGTAGTCTAAGACTGCACACACACACACACACACACACACACACACACATACCACAGGCGATACCCTCACTGGGACTTCTCACAGCAGTGTTTGAGTTGTTAGGATGGTGAGAAATGTATAGGAAAAGAGAAGTGGAGGGAAATTAGATTTTGCAGGAGATGTCTAATCACACACACCCACACACACACACACACATACACACATACACACACAGCTCTTCCTTAAAAATGGGTGTGAACAGGAAGAGAGCAGTGGCAATTTCTCTAAATGGGACAAAACTTGTTGTGATTGAACATGGAATGATTTATTTTACATCCACCCTTGCCCCGGGTAAAAAGGTGACTTCATGTAAGCAGGCAGGAAAAAAAATGTGGCGGCAACGAGTCACGTTGTACTATTTTGAGTTTGAGTGGCATTTCCTAAGCCTCTCCAGAACATACAAACAAAGCAACCCTTCAGCAATGTCGACCGAAACATACACAGACAAGGACAAACATGCAAACACAGAGGCACACACAAACACAATGACACACACACACATACACACGCACACACACAAATCCCAGGTGATAAGGAGAGAAAGGGACTAGCCAAGGAATGTGTTTGCTTGACATTTATAGAGGATTTACAGAGAGAGAAAGAGAGATCAACCAGGAAAAAGTCTGGACAACCAGGATGTAATAGAGAAGATCGATGAGTCCTGTTTGAGCATCGATGCCTTCTAAACATGCTGTTTATTTGTACTTAATTTGAGTATTTCATTTGTATGCTACTTTGTACTTTTATTTAACAGCTACAGTTATTAGTTATGTCTCAGGTCAACAATTTCATCCCAAACATACGGGATGATTATCTCAAAAATGTAAAGACTAAACTACCCAACAGGATCAGGAATGGCTCCATCTTGATCAACATGTTAATGCATCATTGGTACTTTATTCATTGTAATATATTGATACTGGATAAGGATTCAGAACTACAAAATGAATATTAAGGATCGTAAGGATTGTACTTAATGAGTACATCAGTACATTTAGCTGATACCACCGCGATTCTTTTAAGTTAGAAACATTTTTATTTATCATTCAGTCATCTACTTTGATGGTCCTAATGCAGGTGATTTTTCAAAACCTGTAACCAGACAAAATCTGTGAGTTCTAGTGGTGAAGATACATACCACAGACTATTGTAATGTAGAAATCATAGACGAAGAGAAAAAAGTTTAAAGATATCCAGGCAAAAAAAACCTAAGCAATGTACCATACTGTATACACTGTACACACTGGTCAGCCACTTACTGAGACATTATGTAGAGACAAAGATGAAGAGAGACAAATAGAATGAGGAAGATTCAAGAGTTACGGGGGAGCTGCAGCAGCCTTGGTGTTCTTGTTCTGCCAAGTGTCCATCTTTTGTTGCATCTTTGGGGAGATAGATATCAAGCCCTGAAAAACCCCGGCAGGTCCTGTTACATCGACAGATATGTCTCTGACACCTCCCCTGTGTATCTGTGTGTGTATGTGTTTGTGCTGGTGGGCTGACATGGCTGCATAGTGCTATGTGCTCCTATAGCTGTCGTGTGTTTGCATTGTCGTGTGCGTTCATGCATGGGTGCGTGTTTATGAAACTATGCGTGCGCTTGTGTGTGTTCATTTATCCCCTCGACTGTCTATGGTATAACCCCTATCTGAATCTTCATGCTGGTGAATAAGCTTATTAAAGTCAGCGGTCCCAGCAGTCCAGCGCATCAAAGACTCCCAATTACCATCCACATTACAAAGACCGCACTGATGTAAATGGAAGTGTAGTTCTGCTTTGTATCCTTTTAACCAGGGATTGTCAGTCTGTGGAGCTGTGCACTGATGAGCCTAACAGGGCTTTGATTAACCTGACTGGGTTTCAATAATGAAAGAGAACAAGCAGTAGCAGAAACCTGTGTTCGCCTGATCATCAATTCAAATCGTTCATAAATTATGTCAATAATTCACTATATTGATATTGATATGGTTGTACACTTGTGCCACATACCTATACACAGTCATTAAGTAATCATCCATGTCCAAAATATTGCTATGAAAGTTCAAGACAGTGAGAATAGCTCAAGGTCTGCTCTCTTTCTTTCTGTCTCTCTCTCGCCTCTAACTTGCTGCAGAGCTTTCACCAGGTCGCTATGGTAACTTAGGTTTCCTGCCAAGATCACTTCCAATGCACCAGATTTGACATTCCTCCTTTCTCCATTTCCTCCTTTACCTCTCCTGTCCGTCAGTCTGTCTTCCCTTTCCGTTCTCACCTCTCGGTGACTCACCTGGTTGTCCAGGAGCACGAAGCGTATCAGTAATCCACCTTAAACTCCAGATGACACCAGTAAAGCTCAGATAGCCCTCTATGCTCATCTTCCTCAATCCTCCACCTATCTCACAAATTGGCTATTTGTTTGCATGTTGACTCTTTGATGTTGTTGATGTTTTTCCAAGAAGTATATGGCTTCCTAAATACAGATTCACAAATCCACTCGGTGGTAATTCATGCAGCATATTGTTGCACATTATAAAATACATGTATCTTTGTCTCCTGATAAAAGTAAATGATATTTAACTTTATCAAGAGAAAAGCCTGTTTTTTTTTTTTTTTAGATTAAACAGACTGTGACAAACAGGCCTGAACATTTCTGTCTCTCATCTCATATGTGCACACAACACACAAGGAGTGCGTGTGTGTGCTTTTTGGAGTTTAATTACCTGTGTTAATAGGTGTAATTGTGTCAGATGTTTGGGGATTAGAGCTCCAGTCAAAGTGTGATTATTGAGGCGTTCCCTTCACTGGTTTTTCAGGGTGAAGGATTCTCGAGGGTCTCCACTCCAATAGGGAAATTAAACTCCTAGTACCTAGCCTCCCTTGAAACCAAGTGACCTTAATGTCACTGACTGTGTTGGGCAAAGTACAATGATGTCTATTTACTCAATTCAGTTTATTGGAACTCAGCAAAATAGCACAATATTGGAAACCGGCTCTTTTTGATTGTTTGTGGCCAGTCAGTGGGGTTCTTTAGAGCATCGCTGTGTCCGGG
Organism: Bovichtus variegatus; assembly: GCA_943593645.1. Lineage (NCBI taxonomy): Eukaryota > Metazoa > Chordata > Actinopteri > Perciformes > Bovichtidae > Bovichtus > Bovichtus variegatus. The sequence continues at coordinate 14,000,839 of CALSCE010009442.1, forward strand.
TGTCTTTTCGGCTCCAACAGTAATGAGTATGCATTGTATGTCTTTGCAGCTGCTGTTCTTAATCTGAATGCGAGTTGTTTTAGCATTGCTAGATTGAGGTAGAAAAACTAGCTGGAGTAAACACAATGCAGTTGAAATTGCTCTCTTTTTTGTTCTCTTCCGCCGTGTCTCTGTCTTTCTCCTCACATTGCACTCTGAAATTTGTATTGGGAATTGCAAGGCTCGAATGTCTGCTTTTTTGTAGAACATGTTTGCAAATTTACTTGGAAAAAGGCCTATTGTGCAAGTCAAGGCCATACATGCTCTAACTTTCTGATTTAGTGTGGGAAGTTGATGTTTTGTTCAAAAAATGCATCCATAACCTTGCTCAAAACTACTATTATAACGCTCTTTCTTGATTGTAGACAAAGAAGAAAATGGTAATGTGGAAGAAATAGAAGAAACTAGATAGAGATGGAATTATAATGACTTTCACTAACACAGATTTAGCAAGGGACCACAGTCCTCACCAAAGTGGACTTAATCATTTGTGTTTGAATTTTTATTTTATAAATTTACATATATCCATTAAATCGCCAAAGATCTCTGCAACTTTCACATTACCAAGTATAATTAGTCCTAGTATAGGACTTAAGAATGTATTTAACAGCAGTAAGTTTTCAGTGGAGGTTATGCTCTGACCTTACTGTCCAGTGCTGTCACTTAGCAACAAATGTTGTATAGGACATTCAGAGGACAGAAACAGACTGAGGGACGCATTAAATAAAAGACACAGCAAGCACTGACCTACACAGGCAGCAAAAGTTTCCCATGAGCATCTGTTCTAAAAGCAAGCCACATACTGAGGTCAATAGGAAGACGGACTCACTGATCGCTCATACATGCGCACAGGTGCAATAAGAAACCATTTTGCTAATGAGGTCTGGAAACCACCCTTACATGCAATCACTTTCCTTTTCTTTGTTTTCTGTTGCAGTGAGGGCACTGTGACTCCACAAGGATGATCCATCTGTCTCTCTCTCTTTCCCTCTCTCTCTCTTTTCTTCTGTCTCTCTTCTCTATCTCATCGCTCCCCCTCATTTGCAGCAGAAATAAACAAGTTCTCAACACTTCGTTCACACTTTCACACTTCACACTTTCACACTTTCACACACACACACACACTCCCATGTGTACACACACACACCCCAGGCGCACACGCTGGAGACCCTCCCTGGGACTTCTCACAGCAGTGTTTGAGTTGTTTGGATGGTGAGAGATGCATAGGAAAAGAGAAGTGGAGGGAAATTAGGTTTTTTTACAGGAGCTTTTTAATCACACAAACACACGCACACACACGCACACACACACATGCGCACACACACACACACACACACAAAGAATTCCACCAAAGTGTCGTGCCGAGCACTAATTACTCCTCCTATCGGCCTTCCTCTCAGCTTCGACTCTGGCCTCATAAAGCTATTGGCTGAGTTTGGTGTTGAGCCACTGAGAGTTAAAAGAAGAAAAAGCAGAGATCTGATGCCTCTAAAGGGATTGTATGGACCTCTGCCTGCTATGTCTGTCCAGTGGTCATTTTTGGCAGAGCGGAGACAGACAATGAGTGCACAACTTGGGCCCAGATCTGATGAAGAGAAATACATCTGAGAGTTGTGACAGAGACAGAGTAATTAGGATAGTAGGACTGTGTTAGCCTTGCCCACATATGGATTTCAGGATCTGAAGCTAAGCATTTTGCATGCATGCATCAAACCGTTGTAAGTCTCTAAATGTGAAGATATTTGTAGAATTCAATGAATCGAGAACCAATACATGGAGACGAATATGTGCTGCTAAAAATATTCAATATTCATATTCATTGAAGGAAATCCATATTTGGGAAGGCCAAAGACTCGTAACTGCGTCAGATTTACATATGAGGTTTTATCGAGGTTGTTATGAGACAGAACTAATCATCACTGATTCATACATAAACACAGGCACACACACAAAAACAGACACATGAACGCTGTATTTATTTCTGGAATGTGTTGCAGACTTCCCCTTGAAAAAAAAAAAATCCAACTGGAAGGCCAGAAGAGCAGTAATGAGTTTCTCTGTTTTCTTTGTTTTTGGCCAACAGCTGAATCGTGATCAGAGTGAATGTGCTACCAAGGCACAGAGCGGAGACAAGGAACTGCTCCACACATGAGACGCATTTTTCTAACTGTATGCAGAGGGCAAGACTTCAAAGACAAACCCTCAGAACTCAGTTTCAACACTGTTAATTAGGTTAAGCCAATTTATAAGAAAACCAAACACAATGATTTAATCAGAAATGTAATATGTTTCAGAAAGAGACTGCAATAATTTTCCTCCTTTTGTAACGGCTAAGCATTGTTGATATTGCCGATAATGAAAGTGTAACAACCGTATTGTTTTATATGCTCCCCTGTGGTTCTCTGTAATTGCATTTACTCTACTCAGTGTGTGTTTATGTGCATATTTGTGCTTGACTGCTGTCTGTCTGCCTGTTATTCTGTCTGTTTCTATGCCTGGTTGTCTATCTTCTCCATCTAACAGATTTGATTCTGCTCATTTCCTAATGTTCATGTTGCAGCCTAGCCCACAATCACACTCCTGTTTATGTGGGAAAAATCCCCAGGATCACAAGCAGATAGACCTTGTTCCACATCTCTGCAACATGTAAGTTGCAGCTCCTCAATCAATGTCCAGCTGTGCCTTTCTCCACCTCTGAGCCCAACAACATTGAGGCCAGTGAGTTCTTTTTGCATATAAACAGCAGGTTATAGCTGCAACTGGGTCCTCTGTCAGCTGCATGATAGCTCAGGCTGCCATTCCAGCTCTCAGGGGCTGCTAATATGAGCGCAATGGATGGATGAAAAAGTCAACCATCTAAAAACAAGAGCGGTTAGATATTGTGGCTTCAGCGTGAGCATCGGTGAAGTGCTTTGTGTAAGACTTTGTTGGAAAGCTCAATCCTATAATGCAAGCCTGAGACACCAGCCTCAGTCACTGCAGAGACCATAGGGTTGGGTATCGTTTGGATTTTAATGATTCCGGTTTCGTTTAAGATTCTTTAGGATTTTCCAGACCTTGCTTCACGAGGCCTACTGACTTCACTCTGCTCAGACGAGTCTGACTCACAGTCCCAGGGATGTGAGTGCAGGGCCACGTGAAGACAGACAGGCAGGCTTAATTACTGCATAGGGGAAATGGCTGTCAATAAACAAAATACGAGTTGAACAACTACGTAACATTCATTGCATGTTGAAGAAACTGGTGTTATAAGAGGAGCGTAGCCGCTGTGGAGCGAGTGAGAGAGACAGAGAAAGAGACAGAGAGAGAGAGACAGAGAGAGAGAGAGAGAGAGAGAGAGAGAGAGAGAGACAGAGAGAGAGAGAGAGAGAGAGAGAGACAGAGAGAGGGAGAGAGAGGGAGAGAGAGACAGAGAGAGAGAGAGAGAGACAGAGAGAGAGAGAGAGAAGGAGAGAGAGACAGAGAGAGAGAGAGACAGAGAGAGATAGAGAGAGGGAGAGAGAGACAGAGAGCAGAGAGAGAGAGATAGAGAGATAGAGAGAGATAGAGAGAGACAGAGAGAGGGAGAGAGAGAGAGAGAGAGACAGAGAGAGAGAGAGAGACAGAGAGAGAGACAGAGAGAGAGAGAGAGAGAGAGAGAGAGGCTAAAGCGCCAAACAGCAATCAGCTGTTGCGGAGCAGAGAAGAAATCCTGCGGTCTATGGTCTATCACTCTACTCTATGGTCTCTATGGTCTATCCTGTGCTCGCAACTCTTACTAATCTTCCCATAGTGCAGAGACAAAACAAAAAGAAAATGTCCAGAGAGAGCGCCAATGTGCGTGTTTAGAAACTGATAAGCAGAACCGAAATTCTCTCTTTTTTTTGTCGGGAACCCGGTAGGCTTACCTGCCATTTTGGATTCAGTTCTTACTTGGAACTGGATTTCGGTTCCCAACCCTAGTAGACCATGGTGCAGTTAGGTCACTAAATCAAAGCTGACAAAAGAGTGGCTTCAGCAGAATACCATCAGTGTAAACAAATCTCTCCCACCTAGAGGTATAAACGATAATAATGAACCAACAGAACACAAGCTGTCACAGACAGATTAATCCCATTCATCGAGGTGGTACAACATCAAGTCAAAATGAAATGATCCACTAAATTGAAGCTGCAGAGTTGAAGATGGCTTGCCGCTAATGTTGCAACTACACAAATCTGCAGCACAGATATTCCACTGAACAAACTGCTGAAGGCACAGAGGTGTGTGAAATGCCATTACATACTGCAGAAGTGTGATAGAGCACCAGCCTGCCTATTTGCATAACCCAAGGTACAACCTTGTGTTGTGCTGTTGTCACGGCACGGAGTGCAAGCGTCTGACTGCATCCTGTTAAGCACATAGAGCCCATTAGAGGGTAAAACCTGCATGAAATAAAGGCAAGGTTGTGCATTTTCACTTCAGCTCTACCAGCACAGGTGGAACCCTGTTGCTTGGCTGCTCCTTGACTGCCTGTGTAAAGTCAATTCAGGTCAATCTAAGTTAAATAGCCCAAAATCACAAATGTGTCTAAAGGGGCTTAAAATCTGAACAACACACTGTACAAAAAAAACATACTTCCTTTCTAGAACTATGTGTTTCAAGTCATAACCTTTCTTCTCAAAGGTTTTGTTAAACCTTAAGGGAGGTAACATTTTAATTTGTTTTTCTATTACAACCCTACACATTCATGCATGTGTCACTCATGCACATGTAAACACAGATATCCGCTCTACCACACCAAACAACATGATTCATGCACGGGTGCTCTGATTAAGAACATTGCATTCAATTACAGTTTGAGTGTTTGCCATGACAACAGCCTTGAGTTACCCAATAACAGGTGTTAAATGCGCATTCCTGTGAGATAATGCAATGTTGGGATGATTGCAAAAGAATGATATAATCAATGGCTTTATTAGACCTCTTGTTCTATTGATCTACACGCACAATTATTACACTTCTCATACCAGCATTTATATGAAATGTTAAACGAGTAGCGCAGCCAAATTAAATCAAAAGTAACACTGCCATTACATCCGACACATACCGACCTTGTCCATAGTGACCAGAGAGGGTTGAATTAACATAAAATGTAAGAAAGATGGAGGCAGAGATGGAGCAAAGACACATGAAGGAAATTAGAGAAAGATAACATTAGGGCTGTGATGGTTAATGCTAATGTTAAATGTTGAATCAATCTTTGGAGATGGAGGGATAGAGGTACAGGCACATAAAGTAAGAAAAAGAGATGCAGATAAGATATGACAGGGAAAATGAGAGAGACAGCGAAGCCGACGGCAAAGTCAACACTTACATTACAGTGAGGATTAGATCAGCAGGAGGGTGAACCGGGGAACAGAGACACTAAACACCTTAGAACTCAGCTGAGAGCCTCTGAAATGACCTTCATGAGTTAACCACTAATGCTGCTCAGTACTCACAGGACCCTACACAACTAACACACAAACCTATAACGTCATGATCAGTACTACAGGAGTAAGAGCACAGCCATACCATAGTATAGTGATGCATTACCTATACTAGGTAACAGTTGTGCCCTTATACTGGTGATTCTGCAATATGTGATATAATACAAGATAAATAGAGAAGATATATCAGGCTGTACCTCAATGTATTCTCTTCATTATGAAGTGTGTTGAATTTTATTTACAACTGAGATTAAACTGTATGTAATCAACCATCTAGGCCTTTTTAATTCTCACAGCAGCTTATTGTAAATGATATTAGACAGCCAAGAAAGTTCACAAGAGAGTGTAAATGTGTGATGTAAAGGAAGAATACACCCACTGTATATAAGACAATGTGTCACGTGGTAGAAAGCAAGTACATTTTCTCAAGTACCATAGTTAAAAGTAGTTTTGGGATATATGTAGGCTACTTTACTTGAGTATGTCCATTTTTTGCTACTTAATATTTGTTACTGCACTACAGTAAATTGTACAGGGAAATATTAAATTTTTTCCATTTAGCTGAAAGTTTGAGTTGCTTGGAGATTAAGATTTATCATACAAAACCTATAATCAGTTTATAGTATATATTATATTTTAAGCATGGTAATATTTTAAACCACTCAGCAGTATATTATGTACATCAGAGTGATTAAAAGTAACCCTTACGACAATCTACAACACGTGCTTGCGTGTATGTTAAAATTTCAGTAAAGTTAAAAAATATATATATAGTATGTAGTAATACAACACTGACAGTGACCATCGTGCTGCCTAGTAAGTACTTTTGATACTGTTAAGTACATTTCGCTCTCAATATTTCTGTACTTTTACTTAAATAAGGGATTGAACGCAGAACTTTTACTTATTATCAAGTATTTTTACATTGTTGTGTTACTTCAGTGAAGGATCTGAATACTTCTTCCACTGCTGATCATGACATTGGTGAAACTTTATAGATAATGTATTGCAAGAGACCATATCATGATGTGCTGCTGTTTCATAATTCCCCCCTCCCCCTTTAATCTGCGTGATAAATTATTTAACTGACTAAATCAAAGCGATGAACTCTAAAACCCTGTGAGCTTCTGTGTGGTGTCATATTCAAGAGAAGATTGTATCACGTAGACTGAGGAAAATTAATGAGATACTGTCTGTTGAAAGAAGAGGCCGAATGTCAACTCTAGTCTAAACACATACAACACGCCAAAATATGTTTTGAGGTCTTCCAGGTCTATGTGCTGACCTAGTTCTTATGAATAAAGATCAAATTCAAACACAGTGGTTTGTAACAAAAACATTTCCAACAATACCTCAGATGATTGTTGTTTTCTACAGGAACAGTGGAAATATCCAGTTGGAGAGAAGTTCAGAGTCAGTGTAATTGTGTCTAACGTCAGTGGTAAAGTAGCTCAAAACAATGTAAAACAGAAAATAGAGCCTCTGTGAACGCACGCACATACAGTGTTTAACCTCCCACAGTGACTGCCCATAAGTTCACTGACCTCAGCCTTGATGTTTTTTGCAGTTCCCCACCCCACGTTTGTGAAATCGTAAAAGCGAAGCATGATGGCGAGAGAGTGAGAAGGGATCTGAAAGTGACAGATGAGTGTGACTCTCGCCCCAAAGCGCTCGTCTCATCCTTGATAGGGGGTTAGAGACAAACAGTCAATCATTCTTTACAGTGGCTCCCTTTGTAGGCATCTCTCAGCCAATGAAGGATGACAGAGATGGCAGAGCTTCAGAATTCACCTCAAGCTTCATGTCTAGAGAGAGAAACATCACATCAGACGGAGGAGAAATTCTTCTTTGTGAAGTCTAAATTCTTATTGTTGAGCTAAAAAAAAAAATAGATGGAAAAACCTGGGAAGATATTAGATAAAAACCTGTGTTGTTTTATGATGCCTAAATCTTCTCTAGAGAGGAGGGGGGGTTGTAATATTGCTCAGACACCCAAAAGCTTTTTCATATGTACAGTATTAGCTTTGTTTTTACTATGTAACTGCTGAGGATAATAATGTTGTGTAAACCACACAAAGCCACAAAGATGCAAATAGAAGTAAAACACAAGTAAGATGAATATTTATACACCTTTGCATAACAGCTTTAAAACTGGCAGAAGCTTTGTGAGTCATTTCTTTGTCTCACACTGTAACCTCCGATGACTGCAGTTCCAGTAAGCTGTTTGTGTATGTGTATTCGGTACCCAACACAAAGAAAGATGTGTGTGTTTATCTGTGTGTGTGTGTGTGTGTGTGTGTCTGCATACTGTATGTTTATCCGTGTATCTGGATCACACACTGGGGCATGATAATTTCCTTAATCATGGAAGGATTCTCAGAGGAAGAGACTGTAATATGAGCCAATTACTCTGCCCTCCACCATTAACGATGACAGACATTAGTTTGGGAGATAGTTGGAAAGACATCCTTAGCTGAACTGCAGAATACTGAACTCACTGTAGTATGCCCTTCCTTATTAATTTTACTTCCAATGAATAGTTTGACATGTTGGGCAATATGCTTTTTATGCTTTCTTGTCAAGAGTTCGATGAGAATATCGACTCAGGTGTCTGTGTACACTTACAGCCAGGATACACTTAGCTTAGCATAAAGACTGGTAACAGGTTTCCAGGAAACCAGTGGAGACACCAGGAAGTCCCAGCTCTAGGTCAACCCTGTAACATCACAACTTGTCATTTTACATTAAACAAATGAGATATATTGTATTAATTAGTGAGCTTTAGAAGTTTTGGTAGTTGGATATTTTTCCTTTTGGACAGAGCCAGGCCAGTTGTTTCCCCACTTCCAGTCTTAACAATAATCTAAAATAACCCTCTCCTGGCTGTAGCCTCATATTCATCGCACAGCCATGAGAGGGGTATTGATATTCTCATCTAACTCTCGACAATAAAGCAAATAAGCGTAAAATGTCAAATCCTTCATTCAATGATATAGATTATGATAAAGTTGTTTTTCACAGACACTCTGGAAAAAGGTTACCTTGTGTTTAAGGAGAAATACTCGCACTGAGAATACTGCTTTAAAAAAAACATTCAAATCGTCATCATAGACCTTGTTAATTGCTCATATGTTCTTAATTGCCAGACACTTTCTGGGTGTAGTTGCCTCCAAACATTCTGAATAACATCATGTTACTGTGCTGTGAGATTTAACAAGCTGTCTGCAGCCTTGCTAGTGACCAGAGAGACAGAGAGTCATTAGTGTTTCTCTCTCTACTGTATATCTCCTCAGTGCTTGAGGGAGAATGTCATTAGCATCTTTCCCTGTCTGACAGGGAGTCAAAAGAGCAGCTGCCTCTGTTCTCTTGGTATCACATCCTCTATCACTCATCCCTCGAGGCCTTTTTGCCATTCGTTGACCTACCTGCCATTCGTTAGGCCAATCACAAACGTACAAACGTAGAGGTCCTGTTTTATTTCAGTGGCGGAGCATGTGGGTCAAAGAGCCCTTTCTCTGTAGGAGGCTGTTATACTTGCAATATTTTCAGGGCACACAGATGTACAGATCTAAAGGCTTTTGATCACCTTCATGACTACATAACCAGCAGCGTGGGAGCCTTTTGCTGAGAACAGAGAGATGGATTCAGGCCTGAAATGACTCAGTCATCTGTTCCTGAGCGGGAACAGGGACACAAGCTGACAGACCTATCCTGTATGTATAATTATAAAGCCGCTCAGAGTTCAAATTTGGCCAAAAAGTAATGCCAATTCAACTTTTGACTGTTCAAAAGACCTGGCATAAGTTTGATATGTTTAAAATCCTCTCAACTCTCATGGCTTGAGATCTTAAAAAGCCTCCAAAACTCGAGCCAGGACATTATTGTGCCCTCTAGTCAGAAAGTATACCGACAGACTGTCTGCCTCTTGCAAGCAAGGAGGGATGTTTCGCTTTACTTTAGGACAGTGGTCCCCAAACTAAGGCCCGCGGGCCGGATACGGCCCGCCTCTACATTTGGCCCGGCCCCCTGAACAATACCAGAGACGCATTATGATTTTTTTTTCAGTCTGGCCACGCGAATCCTAGACTAGCCCCTGTCAAATAGAACGGAATAATGGCGAAAAAGGTTAGGTAAGAGAAAAATTGATTCAGAATGCAGGGTATTTAACCTGCAGTGGTCAAACGATTATTTTTTTGTTCAATGCAAAGAAAAGGCTGTTTGTCTCATCTGTCAAGAGGCGGTGGCGGTATTCAAAGAATACAATCTGCGCCGACACTATGAATCCCGTCACAAAGACAAGTATGATAACTTGCAAGGCCAAATGCGAGCAGACAAACTCTCAAAGCTAAAAAGTGGACTGTTAGCTCAGCAGAATACATTTGTACGCCAAGCTCAGCTGAACCAGTCATCCGTTCGGGCCAGCTTTCGGGTTGCTCAACTGATAGCAAGCAGCGGTAAACCTTTCACTGATGGAGAGTTTGTCAAGAAATGCTTGAATGCTGTCGCGGAAGAGGTGTGTCCCGAGAAGAAAGATGTCTTTAATGCCGTGAGTCTGTTGGCGAGTACAATCACCAGACGCATTGAAGAAATCGGGGGTAATGTATATGCCCAGCTGCAGCAGAAGACGAAAGAATTTGAATTTGAATTTCATTAGCACTGGATGAGAGCACGGATGTGCAAGACACAGCGCAGCTGCTCATTTTTATTCGTGGAGTTAGCGCAAACTTTGAGATGTGCGAGGAGCTGGCAGCCCTCCAAAGTCTCAAAGGGACTACAACGGGGGAGGATATTTTCGGCAAAGTATGCCAAACCATGTAAGAGTTGGACCTAGACTGGTCAAAGCTTGCCAGCATCACGACTGACGGGGCTCCTAGTATGGTGGGCGCGTCTCGGGGTCTAATAGGACGTAAATGTTTACGTTTAGGCACCCCTGCGATCGTCACACTTTTTCTGTTACAAACTGACCCCGGCCCCCATCAGAGAAGGGAAAAGTTATGTGGCCCTCACAGGAAAAAGTTTGGGGACCCCTGCTTTAGGACAACAAACAAAAACCAATGGCACTTTGATTGTATGTATTTATTGACAGTGAGAGATTACAGATAAGAGCTAAATCTTCTCCTGCTGCTAGTAGCTAACACAGCCTCCACTGGCTGCAAAGACAGTATACAGAAAATAATCAAAGCAATTAATAATGTTCAAATTCCTTTCTTTGGGTACAGTGTGTACGTGTTTTTCGTGATTGACACAGTTCACATCTCCTTGTCAAATTGCCACCAACTGTGGTCTCCCTATTAAAAGGACAGCAGTCCATCAATTACACCACAGTATACCTTTTATTATATAATTTCCTTTCTTATGGTTGTTCCTCACTAAAGAAGTGATCTGAGCATGTGTGAGCAACATCTTCAACTGCTTTGAGTCGAGAACATTTTTAGTCTCACTATCTTTTAATTTGAGACCCCATTCAAGCACAACATTAACAGATGCTACATGTCTACATAGAATTGAGCTGCTCAAATACTGCAGCCAGTAATTCAAACTGCTGGGGTTTAGCATATTCCGCAGCACCCTCCCTCCTCGTAAACAAAGCACTTCATTTGTACAAAGACAGAAAAGGCCTACACGCTAGATGTCCTCAATACTTAAGGAGATACAAACTAATGAAATGAAATGCTTTTTTTTTTCCTGATAAATTACACCTGTCTGTAAACAAAATATGCGACACAAAGCATGATGCACTAGCAGTGAAGCCAGTCAAGGTTTACACACTCACCGATAATTCAGTTTGTAAAGGTGGAATAATATTGCCCAGTAGCTCTTATCGGGGTGCACAGTGCTCGGCAGCACTGGAACACCAGAATAAAACTCAGAGAGCAACATTCAAGGTGAATAGCAGCACAAACGCACTCATATACATGCACCGCAGAAACACTGAGGAGTGAATTCCAATCTGTGTGCGAGGGAGTTAGGTAAGAGGTGGAAGAGGTAAGTAGGTGAGGGTGTGTGGATAATGCATGCGTATGGTTGTGTGCTTGTGTCTGTATCTATGCTCTGATCGTCACTGATGGTCCCGGCATCCCACTAATACTCTTGGCAGCTCTCTTATAGCAATGACAGCCTCATGCTCTCACCTGTGACAGTGTACCCCCTAACAGGAACAGAGTGAGTCTTGTTTGTCAGCTGTGCGCTATACTGTAGGAGCACCTGCAGAACTGCGCTTGTGTGATCGGCCTCAGTGCTCCACCCCGCACTCTGGCTAATTGAAACAGATGGAGGAGTAGAGGAGGGTGAGGAGGAGCCCAGAGGGCAGCAGTGATGAAAGGAGAAAAGAGGCAGAGAGCATGTCAAGGCCATCAGGAGAGGACGAAGAGAGGACCTGCTCGCTTTTCCAGTGCATGTAAACAAACACTATTTATCACCTGAGGCTTCTTAATGAGCAACATGAAGTCATGACACACATAACACTGAGGAACATTTTTTGGGAAAGGAAAGTTCATCAAATTGTATCATTAGGTAAACAGAGCTATAGAGTTGAACAAGTTGTTTTAATTCAACCCAAAGTTTTGAAAGGTGATATCAAATACAGCATGTGAGGGTAGCAGCAGGCAAAGGCTCTTATTAAACATACTAAAGCTTGTGATAACAAAGCTCCAAGTTCAAGGTCTCAGAGCAACATGGGAAATGTATGGAGGGGAAGTCATGGGAAAGCATTTCTTTCTTCTTTCTCCCTTAGTTTTTTTTTTTTAATCTATTGTACTTCCTCCTGATTCTGACGACTAGAACAAAACAAACCTTGGTTTTCATTTGGTTCCTCACGCTGTTTGTTTTCGGTGTCCTTGATTTAATAGTTACTCTTGGATATTGCAATTTTTTTGCAGGGAATGTATGTTTTCGTCTTGTTTTGCGTTATTACCTACGGTAGTACTATTTTATGATGGCGCTGCTTACTTTATTGAAGTTACCTGAATATTGCAGACTTGTGGGAAAATATACACATATCCAGCTCTCTTGGCATTTTCAGTCGTTGATATGTGTGCTGGTCTTAGTGATGCTTCAGGAATTGAAGCTTATTGTTTCAAACTTCTGGATAAGATCATACAGTAGTTGTGTCAGTTAATTTATTTAAATGTTAAATTAAGTTTAATTTCAGAAACAATGTCTCAATGGGCATTCTGGACTATTAGAGCAACAGTTTTTGACCAATTTCAAGCTTTCTAAGAAATCTTTGGACGCGAGGAAATAAATAGATTAAACTTTGGGAGAGGAAACTCAAAAAGAGATTTCGTCACCTCAGTATCTGCAATTGGAGCTGTAGTTGGGAAAATTTAAATGAAGGAAAACTGAATCAAACTGTCCATTCAAACATTTAGTGCAAATGCAAAATACAATGGGATTATAATGAACAATAGGAGTGTATGTAATCATTTTAAATCTAATAACTACATCCAAGTAAATGCATTGACACACTTCATGAAAGAATATTGCTGAAAAACATTCAGGTATGAAAAAAACAATTATTGATAAGGATCGACTGAAGAAGATAGATAATTAAGCAACTTCAATACTCATTCATGAATCTTTTGCTCAGTCCTACCTGAAGAGATGAACCCCAAACAGCAGGAGGATAAAACACTGCTGAGTCCCACCAATAAATGTACTTAAGTACACAAGAACAAAATGATTCTGTCATATAAAAGCAGGGAACTCCAACCACCATGAAGGAAGATACTCTGCTCCTCTGAAAGTCCAGAAAGAACTTGATTCTCTTGCAGCTTTATAGGCAGACGCCTGGGAAAAATGTGAGTGCTGTTCTCAGGCTGTCGTCCCAACTACTCTGTCTGTTCCTCTGCGTGTGTGCATGTGTGCGTGTGTGTGTGTGTGTGTAAGGAGGCTATGGCGGCCTCTCTTTGTTGTCCATGGTAAGAGGATCCTGACTAGTGAAACAATACCTGGCCATTCAAACGGAGATGAACAGACTGAACTGAGTCACGCTGAGCCGATCTTAGCCAGGCTACGATAGACCAGACAGAGGCAGGGGGCACTGAATACCTCCTCTGTGAGAGGAGGAAGGAGGCAAGCCTTTCAGCGACTGGCCAGTCATTAGCTATCAATGTGTGTTTATGTGTGTGTGCAAGTTTCATCATGAGGCCGGTTCAAAGGTTCTCTTGGGGAGTTAAAGGGGATGATATGGCTGAGGGGGTCTGATGGAGATGAAAGTGGGAATAGGAAATGTGGCAGATAGATTGAAACAGATCACTTTTTTTTACCAATGAGTAAACTCTCCCTCTCTGCAGAGGTAATCCACACTTGCATTAATAATTGAAGAATGCTCTGTCTGTGTGTCTCTGAGAGGAATCCAGCCATTGTTTATCTGTACTGTGCAGTAAATATCTGCACCTTGTATATTTTTTCCGCATTGAGAGTCAGCAAAATTCAGTTTCTTTGGTTGGCAATTTACCAAATCTGAATTGGGGGGATAAGGATTTACTTCTTATAATTACCACCCTCAAGCTGTGACATGACATCTTTATTGGTACAGTTATACTTTGCACACACACACACATTCTTCACAGCCACACACACACACACACACACACACACACACACACACACACACTTGCTCTACTATCCTAATATTCCTCTCACTCTCCCACCTGAGAAGGGCAGCGTCTGTCACTCATGTCAATGAGATTTCTGGGTATTTAACAGTCAACGAGTCAATCCTCTTCAGCCTCAAATTGATCTCATCTCAAATGGAGCCAAAAAAGACAATTTACATATTCATGGTGAAATTGAACAATGCTGACTAAATCTGATGAAGGTCACCTTCAAGAAAAGCTGCAGCTGATTTGAGCTGATCAGTGTCAAGTGCTGTCCATATAGACAGAGGAAGGCAAAAGCAGAACAGCTAACGGGATGTCAATATAAAGCCTGCATAAAAAATAATGTTTTCACATTTTTTGCAGCTGTTTTATTTGTATTTATTTGCTCCTTCACCAATGAAATAGGAAGGAAAATGTGATACTAATTCAAGACCAAGTCCAAGACTTTCTCAATTTTAATGAATACATTTAATTTAATTTAGATTTCTATCCTTGTTTTCCCTCTTTTGCCTTTAATCCACTTTAAAAACAATGCTTCTCTTACCTCACTACTCTCAATGGACCTCTTTGAATATGTTTTTCTTGTGCGTGTGTTTTCTTACACGACTTAATCCCCACGTGCAACTGTTTCCTTTTATTAAAGATGTTATTTCGACAGTTTTTATTTTGTAGCGAGGACTTGATATACACGTCCATCTGTTTCACCAGGGACCACTTCAAGACTTTGTTGTCAGAAAAGTAGATGCTGCATTTTGATCAAGGAAAACATGGCACTAGCCTCTGTACCCAACACAAAGAAAGATGTGTGTGTTTATCTCTGTGTGTGTGTGTGTGTGTGTGTATTAGGCTACAGTAGTGTCTGGTGATGACAGCTATTGATCATTCTAGTTTGAAATTGTTGAACATCAGCATATTTAAACAGACAGTTTTTGTACGTAGATGAAAGACAATTTATTTCAAGCGTAGAAAAGTACTAGAAGGTCATCTTCAGCTCCACGAGTGGTTGAGTCAACATTTATGGCAAATTAAGCTAGATCTTTCCAAATGCTGAAGAGATTTATATATCTTTTTAATTTAATCTTTATTTTGTCAGCCAGTCTCATTGAGATTAAAATCTATTTTACAAGAGAAACAATACAACTACACAATAACAAGGAATTAAAACAGTAACAAACAAAAAAAATCAGATAATAAAGCTTTAAAATCTCCCAGTGGTATTTAAAACTCTAGTTTGAGGGCAGTTTACACTACAGTTCCTAGATTTAAATGAGAGAAGAGATGTGAGGTATTTGGAAGCTTCAACAGTAGAGCTTTATAAATTAATAACATGAGATTGCTATTTGTTTTTACTGTGATCAGGTCCAGCCAAACGTTTGATACAGAGAACAATGATGAGTCAGACATTTGTCATTTGTCACATTTGTGTAACTTACTAAAGTGTTGATGTGGCAGCATAACAATAAAGATTATTTATATATACTATCTATAATTATATACAAGAAGCCTGGTTTGTTTCTAGTATTTGTAAGACTCAGCAATAGTAATGTGAGTGCCATTTAAGGTTTTAATGGTAGGAAGGTCTGAGTCACTGGTGAAGGTGGAGAATACCATGTACTTGGTCTTTTCTGCATAATTAGTCTAAATTCTCATTTTATTTGACAATGTTTACAGTGTGTAATGTAGCAACCAGGAAAACACTACCACTACTAAGTGAATTCCTTGTATTCATCTGCTGTTTTTTATGCAGAGAGGAAAATTATGGGTTCAGCTTTTAAATGTGATGGCAGGTCAAAATGTAAACTTTGACATTCTGGAGTTGTCTTACTCCAACTCTGACTCACTACACACAATATGAAATAGCCAGCACTTTAAAGATCAGATGAGACAAATGAGAAACAGCTTCAGCAGAGAGATGGACAGCGTAGAAAGACAGGGAATAGCTTTTATCGAGCGTAACATAGCGAAATGGGATCTGGGTTTGTGGGCATTGGAGTGGTAATTGATTCAAGGATCCAGATCTGCTCGGAGGTTAACCCCAGGAACATTGTTGTATGGGAGTTGATATGCAGTGTGATAGCTTAAATACCCATTTGAAGGAGAGCGAATTTCAGCTCTCTGAAGAGTCACTCCTCAAACGGATGTGGCTAATAGCTTGCCACGCTAATTCAGAGTCAAAACTGTAATTAGACACTTTGTATTGCTATACTTGTTAAATCCCTTACAGCCCTTCCCTGCTTCCTCACCAAATGAATTCCATGTGATTAAAGCAATCTGGCAATGGAAACAGGGATGATGAGCGGTGCTGTACTCCACTGAGGTCAGAGACACTGAGCCTCATTATGAAGTTGATAAATACTAATACAGAAATGGTACTAATTTATTTTAACCCCCCCCACCCCCGGTTAACATGTAATATCAATTAATAAATGGTTTATAACACACAATAATAATTTGTAAGTAGATATAAAGACATTTTTATGTGTGACAACTGAGAAGAATTAATCTGCTGAAGAATGCCATGAGATGCAGCTGAAAGCACAAGGGAAATCTAGTAAGCCATTCTACTATTTCAAAGGTCAACCATGGACCTTTAAAAAGTTAACTTAAAAAGTGATAACCAAGCATGTGATTCATATGTTCATGTGCATACACAGTTAATGCATCTTTTGTACACTGTAAGTGTGTGTAGTCATATATTAACTATTATCAAATATGATAACAACTATGTTGCACTTAGTTATCATTCATTAATAATTGTTTATACATTCATAATAAGCTCTTAAGAATGGCATTATTATTCTATGTGTCTACTTACAAATACAATATTGTGTGTTATAAACAATTTTAATAAGTGCTTGTATTTTGCTTCTGCTAAATAAGGGGGTTAAATTACAGGTTTTTTTCAGAATGCTTTAACACCAGCAGTGATTCTTGAGACACTATCTCTGAAACATTAACACTTATAGCCAATGCATTTATCAAATGTGCCAAACTGAATGCACAGTCTCTTCTCACCTACCTTACACTCAGTGTGTAATTTAATAACACACTTCTAGCAAAACTGTTAACACTGGTCTCTACATCGCTGTACTCTTGCCTTCCCACATTGACGCACGTGAAAACACTTTTAACACTTCTGTCAATTAGTTTTTTACTGTAACTCAGTGAAAACCTAACAGATATATAATCAAATCCAAATGTGTATAAAGATAATAGGTAATCCGAGCAACTCACAACAAGGCCATGCTCAGGCTTGCTAATAGTAGCATATTTTCTGACTCCTCGCATGTTTGTGTAACTGTATGTTTACATGCCACCTGTGTGTACATTTCTTGAACGGAACTGCAACTGGCAAAATGTATTTCAGTGTGTACTTTACACATTTGGATGTGTATGTGTGTTTATTACATGTATGGCAAAACTTTATTTAAGTGTTTCATTTACTATCAGTGCGTAGTTGGTGCTTTGTGTGCTAATTCAAACGATGGTTAGGGTGTACTGTATTGACAGAAAAACACAAATTCTAAGAGAGTCTGAAGAGTTTTGCAAGAACTGTTTGCTTTTGCAAGAGATGTTTAATTTTTTCTGGTTTGGCGTAAGGTTTTCTGGTTAGGGTGTAGTTTTTAAAAAAGAGCCTATAGTTGAAAAATAGTGTTACCAATGTTACCTTAAGAAAGCATGTTATACTGTATACAATAACGTATATATTTATACTGTGATAATAAGACATGCTATGTCTCTGGCTCCTGTATTTCACACAAAGAAATGACTCATTTTATTGGCACTTACCTTTCCATTCGTTTCTTACATTATCCCCTCTTCACTTTATCAGATCCACCTGGTAAACAGGATGAGTTGTGGAGGAAGACATGTCTACCAACAGCTGATCAAGACAAACTCTCAAATGGGAAAATAATCATTAAGTCAGCTCGTGTGTTTTGCACTCACAGCCGTTTGTGGATGCAGTCATTAGTAGTGATCTGGTCACATACTGTAACTGAGCAAAGCACTGAGGCTGCTAATGAAGGGCTTAACAATCTTGTTTAAATCTTCTACTGTGAAATATATTCTATTTCAGATATAAACCTGAGTCCTGCAAGTCAGAAATAATCAAATCCAGACAGTGCTCGGTGTTACTCTTTTTAATCAATCACAAGAACCTAGGGGAGGAGTATGGTGCAGCTTAGTGGGCTGGCTATGTCTGTTCCAATTACAAATGATGACAATGCAAAATTCAAATTGGAAAATGAAATTTTGACAGCAGCATTCCCATGAATATGGAAATGTGGACGTGAGGAAATGGTCTTTGTGATTATACACTCGTGGCAGATAATAATAAATTCAGACGGGAGTTGTTTACAATCAAAGCCAAGAGTTTTTTGTCCCCGAGGACAAGCTGAGCCAAAGTACATCTCAAGGTGAGGTGAACAGTAGATGGAGGAGCTGGGGAGATAAATCTTAACATCTTTTTGGCATTTATCTCATGTAACGCTCATCTGAATATTTTCAGCTAAGCTCTTAGCTCTTAGCAAACATCAGTTATCTCATAGCCCAACAAACGCAGCAGAAACTCCATTTTGAGTGTGTATCATCTTACTCTGGGCAGGCCCGTTCCTCTCGAGTCATCGCTGTGTATCTCTCAGGCCTGTTTGTCTGCATGACGAGAGCAGGGGTGATGCAGAAGTCAGCCTGAAAAAGAATAAATCACCAGTGGAGCTTTGCAGTGTGGCAGCAGATGACAGCCGGAGGGTAGTTGGAGGAGGGCAGCTGGCTTGAGGGCCACTCAGACCTCCTTTCTTTATAATATTACCAGACAATTGCGGAAGAAATGCTCGCAAGGGCAGGTTGTTCTTACCACCAGTAGTCCATCATAGGAAAGCAGGGACCACACAGGGACACGTCAACTGGATCACAGGTGGTGTTGTTGATGGCGGTGCTGTTTATATGACTGTCAATGTGCGTGTTAT
Source organism: Bovichtus variegatus (assembly GCA_943593645.1). NCBI lineage: Eukaryota > Metazoa > Chordata > Actinopteri > Perciformes > Bovichtidae > Bovichtus > Bovichtus variegatus. The sequence goes on from CALSCE010009442.1 coordinate 14,019,898, forward strand.
AGTGCAGCGAAGACAAAATAACAGTAACACTCATTTTGACTGCAATGCCTCTTCATTATTGTGTGCACAGGTGACGTGCAGTTGAAGAGAACATTTGCTCTATGTTTAGTACAATGAGAGCTTCAGTGTGAGAGCCGAGAACGTCGACAAAAGTGCACATTACCCCAGCAGGTCCTCAAACATTTATGAGTTCTTCAGCTCATGTTGCTCCACAGAGGCCTGTTAGATTTCATTGCATAATGTTGTGCTCTGTTCCGGCCTCTATTGTGCCAATGAACCTCCGTTTTTTTGGCAGGATGTTTTCTATCACTGCTCCCTCAGCTCACAAGCCAGAATAACAATGACTTTTCATCATCGAAAGGACTGGTTGATCCCATATAGCAGATTGTTGCAAATTGTGCTCACACAACTGCCTTAAGCAAATACCTCAGGCTGTCTTCATATTATACTGAATGTAATCTCAATATTAGAACTAAATTAAACAGTGTATATATAGTTTTCTAATATTATACATACAATATTTGAAGTGACTATTATCTATCACTATAAAGTGCGGTTTGTCCATGAAGTCTATAGTGAAAACCGTTGGATATGAAAAACGTTTGTGTTTTTTTTTTTTCCAATTTGCCCTTATTCATCACTATATCCTCTCTCAAAAGTGACTTCAAAGATGGTGTGGCGTATGCTGCTCAAAATGCATTTGCATGACAACGAGATAATAGCAGGCACGCTCATTTAGAAACGTTCTGCTGTCAGGGCAGAGCTAAATCAAAGTATTAACAACTGTCCATGGTTCTGAATTATCCTCCTGCCTCTATGTATTTATCTATCTATCTATCAATCAGTAGTATCTATCCATCCATCTATGTATGTATCTATATATCTATTTCTCTATTTTATCCATCCATCTATCCATCTATCGTATCTCCTTTTCCCACAGTATGCCTCTTAGTATTCCTACGTCAACTGTAACCTTCTTGAACAAGTAATTTGCAAGTTGCTACAAAGGTGAAAGGGCATAAAATATATATTTTTCAACAAGAAAAATAGTGATAAGTGGCAGGGCTGTAAGGGTTGGCATGAGGAAACACGAAGACATGAAAGACCAGCTGTACCTAGCCTAGAAATGTCAGAAAGCTGAACTGCAATGTAACATGTGCTGCAGCCTGCAGATACATAACAACAATATGGGCCTATTACTACTCAATGTATTGTGTAGCATAGCCTGGGAGATCAGATTTAACAGAGATTGTCTGTGGACTGTGGAGCAATGCATGCATGGAAGTGAGGGGAACTGTGATCCAATGGCACCCACTAGTGCTCAAACAGTTTACCTTCACCTTTTAGAGCTGATTTACATCGACTAGTGGTCCACAAACACTGCAGCAGTATCCTTCACAGTTTTACTCACAGGTCCAGACTGGTAAGATTGTGTGAAATGACAAACAGCAAGAAGAAGACGGGAAAAAGGACCCACTGGTGCTTGTTTACTGTTGTCTCACATACCAGTTATTACCTGCTGTGCCTCCTGTGAAGCCAAATAAACAAGCAGCATGTACAGAAAACTGTGAGCCTGATATATTATTCTTAAAGAGGGGTGAAGAGGAGGAGATGAAGAGGTGGGGAGAGTCCCCGCAGGTGTGAGGCTGGTTTCCCCCTCTCCTTGTTTCTGTATGGAGGGACGTGCGTGGTGGGATTCATTTTCTCCATCATTTTTTCTGAGTTGTTTTGTACCACACCTCCATCTGCCTGAAGCGATCGCATTTTAAGTGCATGCACGCACTTGTAAGTGCACACACATAAACACACACAGAGACACAAACGCACACCCTTCCCATAGGCTGTGAAAGCAGATGTTCAAAGCAAGAAGCTGCCCAAGATACACTCTCTCACTCACTCTCACTCTCCTGCATCCACACACACACACACACACACACACACACACACACACACACACACAC
>CALSCE010009442.1:14021868-14102076 GCA_943593645.1 Bovichtus variegatus
ACACACACACACACACACACACACACACACACACACACACACACACAGGCAGGGGTGAGGATCTTTTTGTACCCTCAACTGCTTCAAGCTACTTGTTCTGCTCTGCGTTTGTCACCGACAACAGTTTTCATTTACTCACAGTAAAGGTCAGCGCAGTCATCTTTTACTGAACGGCAGTACAGGCAGGGCTGTGTAGCACACAGACTGTCATTTATCCACAGCGGCTCTCCTCATTCTTCTCCATGAGACATGCTTGTCCATTAGACGGGCTGTCAGGCAAACACCTTCACAAGTCATTAGTGGTGGCAAAACCTAAACGGTCATTATCATAAATTATTTGCTCCTAATGATGCTGCTTCTAGGTATTAATGACTAATGATTGATCTGTCCCTTTCCCTGAACTGAGCATAAATCCTTTAGGAGATATGTGTGGTCTTCATATTTAAATCAACACCTGCCATGTAAAAGGCGGAATGTCAGCACGCCTCCAAGCTTGTGGCACCATGTTGTTCCCTGCAGGGATGTTTCCAGAAATGAGAGTTTCAGACGATTATATAGAGGCAGCTTGTGGAGCGAGGTCGTTCTTTAAAAGCTCACAGTGATCGAGTACTATTCTTTGGGTTTCCTGCAAGTAACAGCGGAATTTCACCTTATGTTATAGAGGTATGCATTATGTTTATTCGTGCAAAAGTGTGTGTTTGTGTGTGCATTCTCTTTAGTTCAGTAGGTCAAGTACACGATGTTACTTCGAGCAGTAAGCCTGCTTCTTCTCTTTCCTCCAATGTCATGCTGTTGCAAAACAGCACAATACATTAAACATGACATAAAGTTTGTACAGAACTAATGCAGATTCCAATCTTCCATGGATGGCAGGGTGATTTTGATATTCCCACAACATTAAAAAGAGAAACAGCAGAGAATGAGAAAACAGCTGATAAAATGCAGCAATAGTTGTGGAGCATCTGCCGCTCCCTTCTCTCTCGCTCTCTTTCTCTCTCTCAAACTCACACACACGCACGCACGCACACACGTACACACACACACACACACACTACACGCACACACTACACACAGTACACTACTGTGTAGCTGCTTAATGTAGGTCAGTCCTGTAGAGAGATGTGAAAGTGAAAAGTAAATCAGAACTATCTATCAGTCAACGCCACAGCAATGCTTCCCTGAGGCTGAACAGCGATGCTGGACAGCACGTAAGATAACTGATAGCCATACGTGTACATGCATGCGCACACACACACAGTGGATGTGTTGCATAATTCATCAGGACCAAAGAAAAAGCCATTATCTGGAATTCCAATAGCAGGCCACTCCTCAGTGATTCTGTTTCAAATGTCAACAACACTTTGAATAACATCACCTTGGAATCCCCTGAATGACGGGTGATCCAAATGACACTGGCATTGGGATTTCTCTGTATTCTCACTCATTCATCCCATTTCCTCTCTCTCCCTCTCATACATACACAATGGCAGCTTATTGAATGCAGGTAGCACCCTCCTTTTCTTCTCCTGTCTACCTTACTGAAGCATGGCTTTCAGAATAAATAAATAAATAGTCCCAAAATCAGTTCTCCTCAAACTGGTGGGTCCTGCAGCACTGCACCAGTGATTTATTTCTCCTGTAATTGACCATGTGTCAGGTTGAATCAGAGGCAGAAACCAAGGTTGCCACAGAGGACAGAAATTCAGCAGCCCTCAGAGTAACAACTTAAGAGGCAGACACAGCTTCAGATGTGCAGAAGGCAAAAACAGCTAAGGACATTGTGTCTCTGTCCTGCCACAGTAGCACAGTCACGGGACAAGCATGTCTTCAATAACATACAATTCATGTATGTTGAATTCACAAGTCATATTCATACAAACTTATGTGTTAGAAGCTTTTGCTATCAAAATCCAGCTGAGCAGTTGTAACCAGTAAAATGCACAACATTGTAAATACCTACTTTCCTTTCGGAGACGGAAGACGGAAATCGGTTCTCATAAATAGACAACAACATAATTTCCCTAATTTTAAAGAACAAATGACTTAACCTGCATTATGAGGGCTGGTGCAAAATAAGACTACATTTCCTAGCCACGCGTGACGTCCACTGTACGCGACAGTTTCCTCGAGTGAACACGTGACATTTTGTTTTGGTCCATCCAGAAAGCGGAACTCTCTGGATGCGCATCTTTCATGGGATCTCTACTCAGATGCAGGACGACGCACAATGGAAAACATCTTCATCTGCTTCTTCTTCTTCTTCAACACTTTTATTGTGTGCACCTCCTCGGCTTCACCGCCGAACTTCATCCTCCTTTTTGCAGATGATTTAGGTTTTGGGGACTTAGGTTGTTACGGACACCCCAGTTCACTCACTCCGAACCTGGACCGCCTGGCAGCGGGAGGACTCCGGTTTACAGATTTCTACTGCACCAGCCCGGTCTGCACCCCGTCCAGGTATCTACACTGTCTGTAGTTCATGCAGCACCGACGCGGACTGACTTCATGTTAACGTCCGTGAGTGAGAGGGAGAATCAGAGTCAGTACTTATCACTACTGTTCAAAAACAAATATTTATTAAATCTATGCACACACGCTTTATGCTTTTAGTGTCCCGTAAAGTCCCGTGATTGTATGCCATAAAGCTCTCTGACTTTTAACTGTGTGTGTGTGTGTGTGTGTGTATGTGTGTATAATGGGGATCAAAGAGAGACATGACCTATTTAGAAGTGTAATAAAAACCCGGATGGTGTCACAACTTGATTCCAACTCTGCAAAAAAGAAAAGTAGTGTCTCACAATGTGGTTTACTTGGCTTATTTAGTTTATCACAACATTACAACAGTCAGCTGTATGTACTACAGTACAACAAAGGAGGAACTGGAAGCAGATCCTGTTGTTTTAAATGAGGAATTAAGTAACATGACTTATAAACAGTTGTAGATACTAGAAACCAAAACAGGCTAACAACTGTGCATGGTTCTGAATTATCCTCCTGCCTCTATGTATTTATGTATCTATCTCTCAATCAGTAGTATCTATCTATCCATCTATGTTTGTAAAATAGATGTATGTTAAAGAGGCAGGTGCCAAAGTGTTTCAGACAGAGGGTGAATACAGGTACAGTATATCCTGACAGACAGTTTGAGCCAAATAATGTGTTTTAAGCATGTAAAAATGTTCTTGTAGAAACTCTTAATACAAGTATGAACCTAAATATTTGGATAATATATGCCCTTTAAATTAGTTTTGATGGCTTTCCAGGGCCTCGTTGTTGACGGGGCGCTATCAGACCCGTTCAGGTGTCTACCCAGGAGTGTTGTACCCAGGCTCCAGAGGCGGTCTTCCTCTGAATGAGACCACCATTGCAGAAGTGTTGAAGCCTGTGGGCTATGCTACTGCTGCCGTGGGGAAGTGGCACTTAGGAGTTGGTGCCAATGGGATGTTTCTTCCAACCAGGCAGGGCTTTGACCAGTACCTTGGGATCCCCTACTCCCACGACATGGTCAGTGCAATTGAATTTAACTCCAAACTAAAATGATTAAAGTCATCTGTAATGGCATTAGGTTGAATGGTAAACAGTGTCATGTGGTTTCTTTTTTCTGCAATTGTTTTTTAAAATATTAGTTGTCTCCCTGTTTTCTTTCCAGGGTCCCTGTCGGAACCTGACGTGTTTCCCTCCAGATGTTAAGTGTTTTGGATTGTGTGATGTTGGCACTGTAACTGTCCCACTACTGCACAATGAGGTCATCAAGCAGCAACCAGTCAACTTCCTCGATCTGGAAAGGGCTTACAGTGATTTTGCAACCAATTTCATTACCACATCAGCCAAGAAAAAACAACCTTTCTTCCTCTACTATCCATCCCATGTAAGCAACAAAAACAGCCTGTGACAGTGTAGCCCTCACGTGAACAAAACAACACTTCAGAACAACACGATCAGTTCAGAACCAGAGCTCTCTCTTGGTCAGTTAAACTTAACCTAAAAATGGGTTTTTTAAAATGCGTAGACCATGTCCATACGTCCATGTCCACGTGAGGTTCAGACAGTAAACACCTTCTACTTCCTTCTACAGCACACCCACTACCCCCAGTATGCAGGTCTAGGGGCAGCTGGGCGCACTTTAAGGGGCCAATTTGGAGATGCTCTGTATGAGTTTGACAACACAATAGGAGACCTACTGACAACCCTGGAGAAGACAGGAGTGATCAACAACACACTGGTCTTCTTCACTTCAGACAATGGGTTGGTTTTTGTCACCCGTGTGTTTATACATGCAAATGAATCTTATGGCTTGTATTGTATCTGTAGTTGCTTTCATACTTTCTTATGCAGACATTTTAATCTCCCTCCACAATAGCATTGGTACAGTAGTGTAGTGTGAGTCTGTTCAAAGGTCAAGTTGCGTTATATCTTCTTTTATCTTTGATTTATTTCCTTCTTATTATAATGCATTTATTGTCTTTTATCAAACGGTGTGTTATTTCTGTCTGTGTGTGTAGGCCTGAACTGATGCGCATGTCCCGTGGAGGTAACTCTGGCCCTCTGAAATGTGGAAAAGGCACCACTTATGAGGGGGGAATGAGAGAGCCGGCCATCGCCTTCTGGCCAGGGACCATCAGGCCAGGTCTGGACTCCTTAGTCATGCACAGCAAAAGTTTAGACCACTTGGTGTATTTTTCCCTTTCAAAGACCATACTGGTGGTTTTGCTTATTTCAGTCCCGTATACTAAGCTATACTGTTTACCATTTTCATATATTTCAGGCATCAACTGGTCTCCTATCATTCCAGTATGAAAAGAAATACCATAATAAAATAAACCCATGATACATTTTAAGGCCCAGACACACCAAACCGACATCAAAGAAATATCAGCGAAGAAGGCTGACTGTTGCGTCGCCTCACGTTGCCCGTGAGTGGGCCAAAATGTTGCACTTTTCACACCGCAAAGACTGGAGCAAACGGCGAACTAGAACGTACGATCTGAGCCTGCATGAGTGGAAATAACTCTGCATATCAGCAGGCGTCATTAATTGTCATTCATAAATGGAAACCGTAAGACCTAGGACTGCGAACATACACGCCGCTGTTATGATACATCCATAAAACAAAGCAGCGATACCTGTCTTTGCCTAACATTTTCACACCACTCTCGCTCACCACTTGTTGCAAAAAATATCTGTGTATTGGAATGATAAGATGAGATGAAGTTGAAAAATGAGAAGAGCCTTCTCTGTGTGTGCCCTATTGACTTTAGTGGTTTGCTTTCCTCATTTCCTTTTCTCTTCCCATGCGCTGATTCACTAAAGCTGAACAGCCGATCACTGGGTTTTCTCTCACCGACGGGCTCCGCCAGCAATTCAAAATGCTGAATCAGTCCAAAAAGTTACCACACGCTGCAAAAACTAGGGGGGCAGACGCTCACTGACGGCCCGAGATCGGCCGTGTGTCAGGGCTTCTACTGATTACTGTTTGCTCTTTTCCTGTATGCATCTCTTTAGGTGTGACTCACGAGATCGCCAGCACACTAGATATCCTCCCCACTATCACAAGTCTGGCAGGAGCCAAACTACCCCAGGTGATGCTGGATGGGGTCGATCTGACAGAAGTCCTTGTCAACCAAGGAAAGGTAGTGGCATCATACCTCACACTCAAGAGATTGAAATAATGAGGAAACCAAGCCGATGTATTCATTTTCATGACTGCTCCTTTTTTTGCAGAGTAAAAGGGACACGATGATGTTCTACCCCACAGATCCTAGTGAGATGTATGGCCTGTTCGCTCTCAGGCTAGGGAAGTACAAGGCCCACTTCTATACACGAGGTACAGCCGGCTTCATTTACACAATCAGTAGAAATGTCAAGAAGCATAATCACAGTCAGAACTGAGGTGTTTTTGACTCCTGCTTGTCCATGTTTGTGCATCAGGTGCTACCCACAGTGGTACTACACCAGACCAAGACTGCCCAGTATTTGCAGTCCTCAAGGCCCACGACCCCCCTCTCATTTTTGACCTGGAGGCTGACCCCTCAGAGCATTACCCTCTCCCCCTGTTCGGAAAACCCGAACTCCAAGCCGTGCTGCAGAGGATCAAGAAAGTCAAGGAGCAGTTTGAAGCTTCCATGGTGTTTGGAGAGAGCCAGATATCAAAGGGAATAGATCCAAACCTGGAGCCGTGCTGCAATCCTCAGTGTAGCCCCAAGCCTGGTTGCTGCAAGTGTTAATGGAACAAATTCCCACAACTGCTCGTGATGACAATAAGAGAAAGGATGGAAGTACTCTGCTGATTTTTGCCTCGAGATTGCTGTGTGAAAGCTCAAGATGTTATCCTGATTTTGTAATTATGTGATGATGCATCACTATTTGCTTGTTGACAGCTCTAATTTAATAACCGTTCATACTGAAAAGTAACATTTCAAACAATCTGTTTCCTCAATGAGGAGATGCTTTTATTACTGAATATTGATAATGACTGCATTTAGAACTAATGTCTATCAATGTACTGTATGCATTTCCTGACTGAATGTTTTATTCATTGATTTATTATTTAATGCTCACCTCAACAGTCTTTGTAGTCATAACATTTTAAATAAATGTATGGATTTCATGTGATTTCAAAATTCTTTGCAACATATTTCAACCATACGAACAAGCAGGAGGAGATCTGAACAATAAAGACAACAATAAAGGTTTCAGACATCAAGCATATATTTTATTCATAAGACCAAACCCATGACAAGGCAGAGTGATTTCTTTTTCATTTTTTTTCTTTGTTTTTCCCTGGAATTTTGATTAATTTTACAAGTCCTTGTTTTTAAAGATACAAGATAGGATATGTTTGTTCTGTCACATACTGTTTTGCTCTAGGTATACAGTGAATAATCTTGTTAATGTAATAAAGTCAAAAGTTTGGTTTAACTGTTAGTGTATGTCTCAGTGGTTATATGGGACTAGATCATCCTCAGAGGTTGTTTTTGTGTAGCTGTGTGGAAAGAAGGGTTTTAACTAGCCTGTAACAAGATAGAAAAACATAACCAGAAGCAAATAGATACAGATCAGAGATGGGTCACACTGTTGAAGCTTAAAGGCGATTACTATAATCGGCAAGACGCAATAATAGTTTTTCAGTGGCAGCCGACTCAGTCACTATTCAGCTCTAACAGCAGATTGGTGAGTCGTCAGGTTGGTGAGTCCACACACTAATGATGTCACATCTCACAAATGTGCCCTAAATGTGCTGCTGAAGCTTGTCTGTAGAGGGTCATGGAGTTGGCTGGAACCCAAATGCCACCTGTGTGACAAATACTGCGTTGACATCTTGTGAAGAAACATAAGACACTGAAATAAAATTATTGCAGATCACATATATTTATGTTTTTCTTTTATTTCAGGTTTTTTTTTTTTTTTTTGTCTGCTTGTGATCTTTCTTTTTAATTTCTTTTTAATTAATGTACATATTAATTTCATAACATACTCAACATAAAGGACACAGCACTATCTTAGATTCGCTATTGTATATACATGATCTAACTGACAGCGATACATATAACAATCCTACCTCCCTCCTGCCTTATCAACAGTGAACTGAGGTGTTTGTTCTCGTGGACTGTGACTGAAAGCAGCAGAACAGGTTGCTAAACAGTGTCTGAAAGAACAATGGGGATGGTCGGGGGTGGTAAAAGCCAGAAATTTCAGATGACTAGTGAGTGCATCATTTTTAAAATATACTCCCTCCCCTATATAAGGTGCTAGACTGTAAGCTATGGTATGCTACAACAACCCCAGTGCAGGTTATTGTGTAATGTGCGAATGATGCTTTAACCTTTGAACCAGACTAAGAGCAATAAATAAATATGGGAAAATGTGGCCATCCCTCTTATCCTTTCATACTTGAAAAAACAAGATCAAAGTCTAACCATTTACATAACTATAAAACCTCCCTTTTAATGCTTTATTAAAGGTTTGTTAACATTGTGATACCAGGACCAAGTATTAGCAGGATGCTCTCACTGTACAGTAGGCACACTGCAACACAGCATTATGACACGTGGCTACCGCGTCAGTCTAGTCGTTCCTTTTCCCTCATTGAAACTGCCAAGTCAAAAGAAAACCGAGACTAAAATGTCACTAGCAACCAGAGTTAAACAGTCGGAGGTGTGATAATATGGCTTTTCAGAGGGCCTTTGCTTTCTTTGACCTGAAAGTCACATCAATCATAGCAAAGCATACAGTGATGTATGATTTACAATTTTACCAGCTGAATGATTTCCTGTGAAAGCTCCCCACAGAGAAGGTCAGCAAGCAGTGCAACTTTGAGGACTGGACAAAAGCAAAATAGTTCTGTCATATCATCCTAAATGTGCTGACATTTACTGCACCTAATCCAAGCTGACTAAACTAGCTGCGGGGTTCATGACATTCAAAGTATTGTACAATTCATTACTCTAAAATCTTTTACACCTGCAGTTACTCCTGTTAGAACGAGTCATTAATACCCACAACAAAACAAAATCTCCTTCATCAGTCCAAGCTGTGAGTGTTTCTGGGTTAGGTAATTAGTCTGAATGAGGTGCCTGTATGTCTACTTTCTATACATACGTATTTACAACACACACTACTAGTCTTGTACGCGACACAGGGGTAAGCTCGGACCAAGGACAGTTCACTGTACTCTCTCTACTTTGCTCCAATGTCACTATCAGTAGAAATCAAATGAGCAGTTTGTCAATATAGAACAAATACATATTTACAGTTAATTAAACGCCAACCTCTTGATTCTACATCATTCCCGTACTGATTGTTGAGCTGCTTGCCATTCACTTGGATAAGTGTATTTCTTGGTGTGTCTGTGTGCAGTAACCCTACTAGCCATGCATTGAAAAGTGAAACAGCAGTAGTAGGTATATTGTTTTCATTTCAAAAGAGGAACCTTAAAATAAACAGGTGCTCAGCGTCTTAGTTTTATATCATAGAAAAAGATAAAGAAACAGGCAATCAATCCATCGAGATGATGGAAATAAACAGAGAGACAGAGGGATGAATGAAATCAGTCAAATGCCTAGCATACTGTAGAAATGAAGATCCCAGTTTTAGAGGGACACAGAAGAGTATTTTACAATGGAGAGAAGACCCCACTGACAGCGCCCTCTGGTGGCAAACTTGATGAACATACACAAGCTGCAGAGTAAGAAGGTAGTCGTCATGGCAACACTTCTTACTCCAGGTAGATGTCCTCAGTCGGGCAGGCGTACTCCAGATGTTCCTGGTAGTACTCCTGGAAGGCTCGTCTGCGGAAAAGACAAACAGATGACTAAAGATCAACCCGCCAGCTCTCAGAAGATAACCTTCCATAATTATCCATTTTATAGTAACAGATTTTACACAGCTGTGCTCTATTTACTAAGAAATGGCTTGTGGGTGCCAACGCAAAGAATGCTTAATTAAAATGATTCTAGTGCAAATACAGAACCACTCTCACTGAATTAGAGCAGGGTAATTGTTTTTCATGAGTTCTGCCCTTGTTGTTATTTCACAGACAGAGCAGGATGTGAAGCTCTGCCCAGCCCATGCTCTGCCCTAGAGCTGCAACGATTAGTCGAATAATTAATTAGTGGATGAGAAAAATAATCACCAAAAATATTTTTATTATTGATTACTCGTTAAAGTTTTGCATGCAGTGCATGTAATTCATGCAAAGATGGTAGAAAATGCTGTTTACAGCCTCTCAGATATGGAGATTTCCCGGTATTCTCTGTTTTATAACATATGAAATTAAATATCATTGGGTTTTGGACTGACAAAACACAACATTTAAAGACATCACCTTGGAATGAAACTGGGATATTCTAAAACGACAGTGTCGATAAATCCAGAAAATAATCATTAGTTGCAGCCCTACTCTCCTGCCTGCGCCTCCTAGAGACGGTGAACAATCTGTATCTTCAATTATTCAAACCCAATACATCTGAATCCGACATGACTAAGCTTCCATATGTATATGCATACACACAAAAGGCTATAGTGCAAAATAAACGTGGATCAATGCTTACTTATCCAGCTATAGATGAGAATGACTGGTAGTAAAGACACTTTAATCCAGGACTTTGAGATCAGACTACAGAAGCAAACCATCAAAGAGCACTTCAAATGTCATGTACAGCTAAATAGTTAATGTTTCAGGTATTTCAAGTCATTACTGTACTTTAGTATACGTTTGATGTAGAGTAATTGATAAGATAATGTGATTTGGACTCACCCCACACACTCTGCTACAGGTCGCATAGACTCCTGGGATACAAACACGTGGCAAGCAAATCTGTTCAGCATTGGGTGTTTAGTGATGAAGCCAAAGTAGCTGCAGAGAGAAGACAACAACATGATGAAATCAGTCAGATGTTACACCTAACACTGGTGACACGAAGGTAGAAAACCAATGTGTTTGTTTACCAGTTGTTCCTCGGATGGCATCCACAGAACGAGATGTTCTTCATCTGGAAGAAGTGACTACATCTGTCATACTAAAGGTGGAGAAAGATGCAGAGACAGACAAGAATAAAGAAAAAAGTCAAATCAATACAACATTACTCCATATCAAAGGAATGATTGACCTAATTCATTCATTTATTCATTTGTACATACCTCATCAAGGGCGTCATATTCATCCTCCAGGCTCATGATCAGTTTCACTCCTTGCAAGCTAATCTCCAGCTCACACAGAGAAGGAGGTCGCACATGTACAGTCCGTTTCCTCGATATCGCAATCTAACGGTCAGAAAATAATGTCAAAGCAAACAGGCCTTAATGGTGCATACATGCTTGTGTTTGTTCTGTGTAATTGCTCATGTGTTTGCCTGTTTTCCACTTAGCTTACCTTTTGCATGGCGGCGCAGAGAATGCCGTTGCCTTGGTGATAAGGTACCTCAACAGACCCCAAAAACTGAACGCTGAAAGTCTCAATCCATGCTGGATTTCTTTTCATCCCTACAGGGTACAATGCAGACACATACATACAAAGAATGTGATCCTTCTGATCTTCACAGTAAGACGGAGGAAATGACAGTCAATGTATCTCTCAACTCACCCAACTGCTCCTTAGACTGGCCTATGACTTCATGGGCATAGAAGGCGGGAAAGATGCCCCTCTCCCCTGTCCGCATGTTATAGCCTCTGTACCAGTAGTCATCTTCTTCTTCCTCCACATATAAAGGATCATCCACATCCAGCTCCAGCTCATCTGCATGTCTGGGAATGAACCTGCAGAGAGCAGCATAGAGGTAGAGAACAAAAAAAGAGACATTAAACGTTGTGTCCTTACATAGTATCCCTGCTGCTGGGCATCCTATAGACTGGAGTTAATTTGATCTGGAAGCATCAGTATGGGTTTCAGGTGACTCCCATTAGGGAGCAGAGAGAGAGAGAGGAGTGATGAAACAGTTTACAGAGAAAAACGGTGGAGTGGGAGGAGGGAGGGAGCCAAAGAGCTCTAAATGTAGGGATGTACTTACTGAAAGAGGACTGTGGAAAAGCAAACGTATAATTATACATGCACAACATGTACGTGAATACAGATGCATGTAGCTTTCTCTTTACTCTTGCACACACACAAGCACAGACGCAGGTGGTGGCTGATGTGATTATTACTGGTCACCCTGCAGCTCTCGAGCCCAGCTGCAGCTTGGACATCTGCCTTCCTCCCTAACATAATTAGTGAAACCTCGAAGAAATATTGTTTTGTTTGTCTACACAAGGACTTTATCTCCCAGACATCAAAAGGTAATTTGAAAATTGGAGCTAATGGCATTCACAATTCATTCCTCCATACCGTTTCTACAATTGTAAAAAACAACTATTATCTTTTGCTGTAATTCACATCGCTTCTGCTGATGTCCCATTAGGAGAATGAGTGTACTGTAGGTTGTCTTACCTGTAGACTGCCCTGTGTGTCTGGTCCCTCTCCTCTCCATTGATGGTACAGGAGAAAAGCCCAAAGGACTCTGTGCCTACATGGCAAACGGACACAAGTTAGACTGTTTTAATGCGCTGAAAACTACCTCGTCCAAATGTCCAAAATAAAATACATTGAATTATTTGCTGTAGTTATTTGTTGGGTGAACATTCTCAAGTGAACTATATGTGAGGAAGTCTACATGGAAGCTAATTGGATTTGTCAAAAAAGAAATGGCAACGAAAGCCTTTGTTATGCAAATCACTCTTCATTAGGGATATAAATCTTGAAGCGAGAGCACTGATTGATGATGGATGTACTGGGAAGCAGAGCCCTCCCATAGGTCATGTGTGGGCTCCCTGTCAAATTTAGATCACATCTTAATCTATCATGCTGACAGCAATGAGTTAAACCTTGAGGGTACATTTTTAACAAAAATGCTCTTGGGCCATAACCTGTAGGCTATATCATTTAAATTAGCTTAATTGAAAGGAATACTTCCACATTTTGGGGCATATACTTATTGCCAAGACAGAGATTAATACTACTTTCATGTGCGTACTCTAAATACGAAGATATATTCAGGAGACGGTTAGCTTAGCTCAGCATAAAGACTGTAAACAGGGAAAACAGCTAACCTGTTTCTGTCCAAAGGTAAAAATATCTGACTACTAGTACCTATGACGATCATTTAACAAACCAAAGTTAAACTAAACCAAAACTAAAATTGACAAGTTTTGGTTTTAAGCAACAATTGAATTAAAAAAGCAAGATATATGTGCGATTGAGTATGCTTTACAGGTGCTTAACTTTGGAGAGAACCAGGATTGCTCTTTCCCCGTACTTCCGCTATGCTGAGCTAAGTTAACCATCCCCTGACTGTAGTTTCATATTTAATTGACAAATAGAGTTGTGTCGGAAAGAAAGCGAATATGTGTATTTCCCAAAACATCAAGCCATTCCTTTAATCCCTAAAAATTACATATTTTTTTGCAAGTACATATCTGAGAGTTTTCCAGAAGGGTGCAGTGTCTATATAGCCTTGTGCACAACTTACTGGAGGAGCGGGAGGTGCTGTTGACAAACACATTAAGGAACTTCTTGGAGAATGGGAGGTCAGCCTCAGGGGAGGAGTCCTCGGAAGAACTGAGAAGTTCTGGCCTCACCGCCTCATCATCGCGACCATACCCCACCTCTCCCGTCCCCAAAGGGTCTTCGTCACAGAGTGTGGACAGCTCACTGTCATCACTCAGAACGGAGGTGCACCTGAGAGAACAAGGTTTGTCCATTTCAAATCTCAATTTAGGGCTAGATATCCACAAGTACTGTAAGCTGCTTAATTTACCACTATAAGGCTACAAAAAGTAGTGCTTAATTAAAACATTTTAAAGAAATGTTATACAATATCATATCTAATAGTAGAATAATGCAAATAATATTCCATTTGTTCTGCTCTACTAAAACAGAGACACACATACTCCATTTTATTTGTAACTTTCACACATTTCACACACTCACTGTAAGAGCATACCTTCTGAGGCTGACTAGTTCCAGCGTAGTATTCTCATCCACCACTAGCGTGTACTTCATGGAGTCATAGGCCAGTCCATCATCCTCATTCGGCTGCCTTAGAGCCCGATCTTTCTCACACAGTGGGAGGTCATGGTCAGATAAGGGATGGTCTTGCACACTGGAATCAATGGGTGGTGAACTGTCAAGTTCTAAGTCACTCCCCCTGTAGGACTGCTTCCTCAAGCCACCCAGGAATGGGTAAGAATCTCCGTCCTCCTCCTCTTCGTCATTGTCTGTGGAGTAAGTGAGGCTGAAGCAGCGGTTAGTCTGGGCAGTCGGTATGTCCAGTGTCAGGCTATGTTTAACCTCTGTGATACGCTCAAGAGAGGCTGAGGAGCGGCTCGTTGGCCTGGGCTCAGTCTCTCGTCCTTCGTCCTTGTCGCTGACCACACTCTCACTGAGGCTCGGTGAGTCCAGCTCCTTCCTCCCCTCCAGCATCATCAAGTCATTGTTGGGCTCTTGATCTTCCTTCTGTCTCCTGGTGTTCTTAGATGGTTTGTCTGTGAGGTTCTTCTCAGAGGCTTTAGTTGTATACATGGAGTTGAAATCTGTGGTTCCCCTCCCGTTGTTTGCACAGCGCTCCAAGATCAGAGGGGTAATGGTGACACCAACAGGGTTGTTCATATAGAGACAGGGACTTATCACTGCTCCTTCTTTTGAAGACTCCACACTCTTCCTCCTCTCTCCTGGCTCCATCATATCATTTCTGTACCCTTCACCTTCCTTCTCTTCTTCCTCTAATCCCTCCATCTCTGCTCTCTTCTCTTGGTCCTCATCATTGAAACCATCTCCCTCTCCAATGTCTGAGGATGGTGAGATGGTGTCTGACACAGACACCTTCCTCTTGAAGCAGTCCTCAGGACAACTGATTGGATACGAGCCCTCTGAGATCATCCTGTTGACCAAGTTGCTGAGCAGCCACGGTGAGTCTGAGTTCTCGCTCAGGTCGTCTTCGCTTTCTGATTCGGAGTCGCCCTCACTGGTCCCATCATATTCATCTGCATTGGGCATTAGCCTGGGTCCCACTGGCAGGTAGAAGGAGCGTTTAAAGCTCTCTAGACTGTGGTCAGGTTCTATCTGCAGCACCATCTGTCTGGACAGGCTGTCTTCACATCGTTGGGCTGGAGGAAGAGTCTCATCTGGGTCAGCCTGGTGTTCAAAAGACAGCTCATCGTCCACATTCTGCAGCCCCATCAGAGCTTGACCATCATCGTAAGGCTCAGGAGGTAAGATGGGTGAGTCAACAGAGGATGGTGTAGCAATAGTGGGTGAGGGTAGAGGCGAAGGAGAGGGAAAAGGAGACCCTTCTTTGATTGGGTCAGGCTGGCCGAGAAGTAGAGACGCTTTTAGTCCCACAATGCCACTGTCCTGCTCTAACTCTGTATCCAGGTCCAGTTCCTGGTCTGATGTAGGCGAGCTGGCCTCCTCAATGGAGTTGGTAAGGTGAGACGAGCGCCCACTGCTGCTTTCATCACTGGTCAGGTCCAGCTCTGTCTCTGAGATAGAGGA
The DNA here is from genome assembly GCA_943593645.1 of Bovichtus variegatus. Lineage (NCBI taxonomy): Eukaryota > Metazoa > Chordata > Actinopteri > Perciformes > Bovichtidae > Bovichtus > Bovichtus variegatus. The sequence continues at coordinate 14,036,894 of CALSCE010009442.1, forward strand.
GATCATGTTGGAGACCACGGGACCTCCACAGGCGAACGCTGCCTCCAGCTCCCCTTCAATGTCAGAGTCAGAGCCTGGAGAGCTGAGGTCCTTGTCCTGGTCTGAAGTCATGTAACCCTGCTGATTCATATCTGCTATCCCTGGGTCTGAGGATGGAGAGGTGGAGTCGTTAGCTGCTGCCTCCATGGCAGAAACTGCTGCATCTGAGCGACTGGAGGACACATAGCTGGAGAAGGAAGAGGGTTCAATGGAGGGGAATTCCACATATGACGACCGATTCTCCTTACACACCATGTCGTAGGTCTCCTTACACATGAACTCCACCTCAAAGTCCTTCTCCAGCTCCTCATCGGACAAGGGTGTATCGGCACCGTCATTAGCTCCCATGGGTGCAGTGGATGACAAGCAGCGACTGGTTCCATCTAGGTCTAGGTCGTTCTCTGGCTCCAAACCTGACTCACTGGTGATCGTGTAAGTGTCGGTGGCACGCCGGTTTGAGTGTTTGTGGTTATGGTCACTGTTGAGGTCATGGTCCACCTCTGTGTCCGAACACTGGGAGTGCTCGTCAACAGAAGGTACTCTGATCGTCTGGATTAAAGGATCTGCCTTTGTCTCAGAGACATCACCAGAACAAGGATGGGACTTGTGTTGACCAAATGAGCCTGTGAAGAGATAAAAGGTGCGGAGAAACAAGAAAGGAGAGAATGAAAATACCGGATGACATAGAAGAATGAAGAAGATGATGTAGAGCATGCAAAAACAGAAAGGAGACATATCATAAGTGTTGTAAAGGTAAGGGTAATTTGGACAATTAAAGAGAGAAGATAAAAAAAAAGAGCTTAAGAATAATGAATGAAGAAAATGTTTTCTTAAATTTAAGGAAGAGGATCTGGGATGAGCAAGTTCAGCAAATTATTTTCAGTAGAAACAAACTAATTTGATTCCCTAAAGTAGACAAGTGCACATGGGTTTGTAATAATTAACATGACAGTGTTTCTCTAAACATACTGTATATACTTTTTAACGAGACAAATTCACATCATGGCACTATACGACTCTGATGATAATGGAATGAGCTCTAAGCTTGCTGGGCTGGCCTTTTTGTTACCGTATTCGGGCCTCTCCCGCCTGTTGCCCTCCATGTCGCAGAGGAGGGGCCTGTGAGGGGATTGGGGGTTCCCGCCCTCCCCTGCCTGTTTTGGTGGAGTACCTTTGGTCTGAGACCCTGGTGCCTGGGAAACTGGAGAGGCTGGGCACTGGCCTGTCACATGGCTACCATCCTCCAGACATGAGTGGGTTGGAGACAGACGACCTGGAGGTAGAAAATATACTTAAGTTTGTAATGCATGCGGTGTGTAAAGCATCATTTATAATAACTAAGTTTATTTTAAACAAGGCAACACTAAACCTCCCCATCTGGGACAATCATTTTATAGTTGAAAAACAACAAAAAACTCAAGAAACTTAAAATACTGTAAAATCTAACATGATGTAAATTGATGTTGTGGCAAGTTATTTTCTTTTTTTATTGTTTCCTGTCAAGTGCCTCACTTGAGCCAATCCACGATACACAGCTTAACTTTCATTATGTTGACTTTAGGGATGTGTTCTTATATAATATTATTCTATGTATAATAGAAAATTGTTTTGAGCAAAGCTGTAATGTAGGCTCTATATCTGTAATATGTGATAGGGACATCCAGCTGATTCAGTGTTGTCCAGATAAATGAATTAGTGTTGGGTAAGATACTGCATCTAATGTACGAAAAAGGGATGTAGCCCCACAATTACTGCAACATGCAAATTAATTACAAATTAGATTCTCTCTGATAGCTTCTCCAAAGAATTGCCAAAATCTCTTCAGTGGAAATAAGCAGCACAGATAATTAGTTATCATGTATTTACCCTGTGAGGTCTTGCGTAAAGAGTCCTGCCAGCTTCCTTTCTTTGGGGACAGACTGCTGTTGTTGTTCAGTGAATCCTAATGAGAAGAGAGTAGGGGGGGAGACATTAAAAAAAATTGTACAGTAGTATTAAAAAGACTAAAAATTAAACTGTGTTTGGTGTGTGTTTGGGACGAGAGCGTCAGGCTGCTTACCTGTGACACAGCAGTGGTGAGGTTCAGTGTAGTGGGTCTGCTCTTTATCGTGCCAAGAGTAGGAGAGAGAGGAGGGGAGGCAGAGGGGGACGGGGGTGCATCAGGGTCAACATCTTCATCTTCTTCCTCTTCCTCATCATCATCCTCATCTTCGTCGTCAATCATCTCAAACTCTTGGAAGTCATCCTGGAAGGAGCAGACTGGGTGGTGCATGTCACTCTTCTCCAGAATGAGGGAGTCCTAAGGCCAGAAGAGAGAGGGAGAGACTTGTAATGGGGTACAGAAGATAACATAAAGGATGCAATATGTTTTCACACCTTTAGCATATTTCAGATTAAAGTTCACCTCTGGTTCTGACATCAGAGAGAAAACTATTATGTAGTGAGCTAACACAGATAAAAGTAAAAAGCTGCTACCTTCTATCCATTGCACGATATTACTTTAATTTACATTTAAAAGCTTTGCCAAGAACAGGCCTGTCTAAGAGATGAACAGAACAAGGAGAGCCAGATGGACAGCATGCAACACAATGTTCTGTGATTACACAGAGGGCATTTGTAAAACACAGACACACACATAAAAGCACTGTAGTGGGCAACTCAGCACACATAAACAGCCACAGTACATTTTGCTGATATGTTTTTTTTCCCTGCAGCCTTGGGTGTTCTGTGCGTGCATGTGCACACATGAATACATTTATGCGTGTGTGTGTGTGTTTGTTTTGTGTACATAAGACATCAGCATCAGCAGCGTTACCACCTCTCCATGAAAAGATAAAGGTGAAAAGGTTGAAACAATTAAGTCACTAAATACAAAGTCAAAACCTGCAGAGAGCAGAACAATGGAGTAGTCTTGAGGACTGACTGTTCGGAAGAGAAAGGAGGGAGAGATAGTGCGTGAAAGACAATGACCAAAGAAAAGCATAGGAGGGGCAACGAAAGGAGAGTGGATCAATCAGACGTCTCTCAGGTTTCAGCAGATTTACCGGAAAGCAGCGCACTAAATGCTTTTGAGGTTTGGAGCTTTGAGGCTGGATACAACGTGTATTGATGGTGCGAGATCCATAAAGTAGCTTATGGACACACAGCTCACACTGTCTGCTAATCATGGAAGAAGAGACAATTGCACTGTCTGTGATGAGGCAAATTGTATGATCTCTCACCTCGTGATGTGACAATATTTGGTTGTGAATCGTGATTAAAAAACACTCACAATAAGTTAATTGTGGTCAATTTCCAATACCGGGATAATAGTGAATATCCTCACTATCATGGTAGAGAAGTGAAAAATAGAGCCTGGTTTAAAAAAATACAGGAATTATCATGTAAGAAGGAACAGACTCACACAATGTTGCTATTATTTTTTTATTTATTTATTTTATTATTATTATTTATGCAGGGGGAACTGAGATTTACGATTATTATAAGATTGTTTGATTGTTTGTCTTTCACAAAAAAATGTGCGTGCCCTGTCTGTGATGCAATAAAAATATTGTCTTAACTAAATGTAAGGTAAAGTGGTTCCATTATGTTTTCGAACCGTTGTAAGTGATTTAAGCTGATTTGATGATTATCGGGATAATATCGTTAATCGTGGAATAATCGTGACATGACTTTTTCATATCTCATATTCATATATTGTGCTTCTCTCACCTACATTCAACCTCACAGAGCTGATAAACGTGACATCACGCCAACATCATCTCTCCTAAAAACCTAGAGATGATGCCTAAAAACATTAAGCGAAAAGCGTTGCTCATGCTAAAATGAATAAAAGCTGCTACATCATCATTTCCATGGACAGAGTGCACAGACACACAAACCTTTGTGGCTTCTTTTTTTCACTTCATCTCTTCCCTACTTTGAATTTGACAATGCAAACACAAGGATTGATTGATCTGCTTTGCAGTTTAAACAGTGCAGCAGTTTCTCTGCCTCTCAGTGCAGTCTCTTTAATGGAGGACTCAAAGCTCGCCCTTTCACTCATCCAACTAGATTCTGCTGACGACTGGTGCATCCACTTTATGCCACAGCAAACACTCAATCTATTACTGGTAGAGTACACATGCATATGCATACTTATATCTAATTAACATATCTATTTTATCTGTGATTCAGATGTTAAGATGTGAAAACATTTTTTGAAAGAAATTGAGTGTGTGTGGAGAATTCGATCATTATTCATTCTCACTTCATAATCTACTGTCAAGAGTCACAATGCTGTTTCCTTACTCTGACCCATTATAATCCGTCACTGGGGATATGTGACCTATAACTCCACGACCATCCAGAGATCCATCAGCGGGGTTGTGAAAATGCTACATCTGCCTGGGAGAATAATCTGCGCTGTGAGGAAATATCCTTTAGTGAGGCCACCTGACAGACAGGCAGGCAAACTTAAAGAAAAAAGAGAGAACTATAAATAAGAATTGTGTGTTGGCGAGAATCGATCCCCATGGTCTCCAGTTCCCAAGGACATCCCATCCAGCCCCGTGACTGTCCCTCCTCTGTCACCCAGCAGACTTGTGCAAGCATGCTCTCCTACTGCCAGGAGAGGTGTGTAAATGACTTTAGCCCTTGTACACACACAGATTGGAGAGCACAACTGCAGTCAATGGAAAATAAATGAGTCTATAGTTAAAATCGTATCATACACAGACATGCGCACACTCATAGAAACTGTACTACTCCACATGCTGATCAGTTGGCAAAGAGATGCCACTGTAACAAAAAAAAAGTTTTTTTTCATCTCTAATTAGCCATAGACCACAAGCTTGTTCAGCACGGGTAATTCTACACTACTGATGCCTCTGCTGCTGCACATCAGAAGATAGTGAGATGGCAGCTCCACTATACAGCACCGTCCTCAGCAGTGGGGAGAGAAGAGGCTACAGGATTGAACTGCGGGGCCATCTTGCTCACTGAGTAGACAAGCTGATGGAAGAAAGCACTGGACAGATGAGAGAAACTGAGGACATGATCCTCAAGTGAAAACTGGCTGCTTGGCTTTGCGTATGAAGTGGACACTAGGGATTCGTAAATCTCAGAGAAGAGAAGCGGAGGCTGAGAATGAAGTGGTCTTTTATTGTGAGATCTAACAGGCAGCGGGGTCAACCCGAAAACAGGAGGGGTCTAGTGGAAGTGCAAAACATTCTTGCAGAGACCATTATACAACTGATTGACCATGGATGCTGTGCAATTACTGCAAATGTGTAGGAGTTATCTGCTGGTTGTTATCATGTTGCAGTCTGTTTCATTTTGAAGTGGGTCTTATTCAGTGCATACATTCCTGGCTACACTTTCACTGGTGCATGACTGGCTTCCTTACACACCTACATCTAGATTGTTAAAATAATGGCAAAATGGAGATAATTTACTATTTACTCCATCTTTCCTTATTGATTATTGATTTGTTTAGCTCACTTCCTGATCACAAGCTGTACCTCCATAATCGCTACTAGCCCAAATGTATCTCTTACATTGGATTGGATTTATACAATAATAGTATAAAGTGTGTCTGTGGGTGGGTGCATATGCGCCCAAGTAAAGCCCATTTTCCAAATGTAGCTCGTAATCTGGTTGAATTTTATGCCGTAGTGTATGACAGATGCCGATTAGTCTCCCATTAATGGAGACCACCTAGTGAGTGATGGCCTCCATCTATCAGCGTATCTCTCAATTTCCACATTTCAAACTAGCACCACAGCTGAGACACAGACGCCATTGCTCTGTCAAATGCTGAATTATGCATGTGTTCATGGTGTTCAGTGCAGGCTCGGGAGAGACAGAGATGGATGTTAGAGAGACAGGAAGTGAAGAATCAGGGGCGAGATGTGGCAGAAAGCAGCAGGGCGTGTGTGTGTGTGTTTATGAGGGACTCGGAGGAAAGATTCAGAGACAAAAAAAAGGGAGGGGCTCCTTCTGTTTCTGGTCTTTCTGCTTGTTATGTTGAGAAAGAAAAATTAAAGGTCAACAGGGGAAAAAATAAATCACATGGTTAAAAGCACATTGTCAAGCCCAATCCACTCTGACACCATGGATAGTAGGAGAGGACAGCCTGAGCCAGAAATGCTATGGCATTTTGGTATTTGGCCAGCAATTACCATTTCCTCAGAGATATAGAACATGAATTTCATAATAAACCAATGTGAACGATCCTTAATTGCCTGGATTCAGCTACAGATGACAGAATAAGGCATTGTGTGTGTGTCTATTTGTTTTTGTGCACATGTACGTGTGTGCTCCTGTCACAAAGGCTAAATACTGATCTAAAGGGTTATGCAGATTAAGACTTGAACCCCATAACGAATTGGAATTAATCAGAGCTGGGGATTGGGGGCGGAGGATAATCTCACTGTTTAGTTTGGCTTTCCTAAACATCAAAGACACGCTGCCCGATATGACTGCATCATTACCGATATAAAAAGCAGAAGCCTCTCTTCTCATCAGCAGGGTGCAGTGCACGAGGAAGGGACTGCTGCTGCTGATGAGCTGACAGAGTGTCACCCACCCTACTGATGCAGGCAAAATCAAACACCATGTGAAATACCCTGTGCACGAAATTCTCTGTCTCGCCTTTCATTCTCTGTTATTTAAATATATACAGACACACACACACACACACACACTCAGAGGGCAAATGGGTGTGTGTCCTATCCATCCCATGTCAGCAAGATTACTTCCTCTGGGCAATGATGTAATGTAACAAGGACCGACGCTCTCTGCCCTGCACTTTCTTGTTTGTGAAGAGAGCAGTCAGGGCCTCTGACGATGTGTGTCTGATGTGTGCGAGAGGAGGAAGAGGCCACTGATGCATGGCTTACTACTGTATGACCTCTCAAAAGAAATCCACCCTTTAAAGTCTCTCTTTCTCTGGAGGTCTCCTCACATGCTACGCAAACACAGCTTTGTTACAGAAGGGCTTTGGCTAGCTATCCATAATGTGTTTTGTTGGTGGATTAAAGCGGAGGAAGGAAAATATCTAGCACAGATTTATACCGAGAGCTTAACGCTCAGAACCAACCATCCCTGAGCTAAATCCCTGTTCCTAGTCACCTCAACAGAAAGAGAGAGAGAGGGAGGGAGAAAGTGAAGGATGCAAAGCTTTAAGGGGGAAAGGGAGTGGAGAGGTGGTAGAGAAAAAGGGGGGGAGGGAATCGGAGCTCTGTCTCCGAGCAACACTCTGCATAGCAGGGAGGGAAGGGAAGACACATGGGAGGGAGGGAGGGAGGGAAGGAGGGAGGGAAGGAGGTTGTCTCTGCATAGCAGCAAACTGCACTGGGTCACCCACCCTCTGCTGCAGCCGTGGCTCCACGCCACCAGCATAAAACATTTACATCCCACAGGATGGAGAGAGCGAGGAATACAGAAAGAGAGAGAGAGGATATGAGATAATAGTTCTTAGAAATTGTATCATTAAGGTCTAAACTGGCCGGACATGTGGGATGATTCAGCTAATGACAACATTTTCATGCATTAACTTCATAACAAAGTCACTTTAATAGGATGTTTAGTGTAAGTGGTAGACTTTCTATTATATGGCAAAGAGTTGTGAATGTATGCTGTTTTCTCAGATCCAGTGTGTATGATGATGATTATCGGAGTACACGGAGAATTCTGTTCACCAAAGCCATGGAATTATAATGTGGATATCTGAGGCTTATGGTCATGACTGTGCTGACTGCAATGCTGGTAGCTTGGATAAAAAGAGCTACAGAGATGCTTACATAAGATAGCTATATGCAAATAAGCAGTTCTACGCAAGCTATGCAAACCAAGTCAGTCTCTAGCTTTCTTTCTTTCTTTCTGTCACCTTAATGTCACACTTTTCAGCTCATTTCACACAATAGCTTGCTTGAAGTTATATGTTTCTCTCCTGTCACTGCACTTGCCATTTTTCTGTCTATATTACCTGCAGGTTGTCATTAATAAACTATGATAAGAACTCACCCAAAGCAACTGTAGAGGAGCAAAACAGATACCATGTTGGACTATAGAGTCATTACCAAATTTGGCAGAAAACAGAAATATATACATCATTCCAAAAAGTTTACATGTCATACAATACTCAAAGTTTGCGAACATTAAAGCAACTTGCACGGTACACATGTTGAGTTCGTGTTTTCACATATTCGAGACTCAAAGCACACAAGGTGCAAGGAAAGGCATAACAACAAAGGAGGGGCCCCACCTTCTCATATGGATCAGAGTCATAGTTGAGTCCAATCCCACAGTCATCTGTGATTTCAGAGAGATCTTCATCATCAAACTCCTCCAGGCTGATGTCGTGGGATGGCCTGGAAACAAATGAGAGAGAGTATATTCACTACATGTTGTGAGGAAGAACACTTTTAGCTGCAATATGCCTGCTTCATCGCTGAGTGCTCCAGAGGGGAATTTCTCATTGATTTATGCCCACACACTGAAACCTGCTATACTTCATGGCCTGTCACTGTCTATCTGGGCCTCAGTCACATATACTGAACAGAGGCAGCCACACACCCACGTCTTCTATCTTTTCTCCCCTTATCCAATCCACACTTACAAGGTGTGACACATTTCAGTGATGCGGAATGACAACAGCGACACAGTACTGCAATTAAATGCCAATATTTCAAATTAAGTTGACTGCATTTTATCAAATGAGCTGTGGATGTTATAAACGAAAAGACTTGAAAGTGAATTATTGGCATTTGCCTCTGACTGCAGAGTTTCTGAACATCTATTTACAGCAACAGCACACTACAGCAGGGAAGTGTATATGTATCTGTAATGAGCCGTGGCATTGCAACTTTTCTTGATTAGGCTTTATCTCATCTTTGCCCCATTGGTTTCAGCAGGCTCTCAGTTCTACAGCAGTTAGCTTGCTATGTGTTGAAGGAAATACTGCATTGCAGCTTTCCTAATTAGAAAAGGACACTCCACATATTACCAATGGATGCGAGCTTACGTCACATAGTCATATAGGGTCCTGTCTACACAATGTCATTAGCCTCATGGTGAAAATTAGTACATGCTGATGCATCTAATTGTGTAACAAATGGGGTCATGAAAAGGTTACTGTAATCAGAGTGTCCCCATGCTACTGGTCTGCTTTAATATACAACAAGGTGCTACTGACAGAAAATGCAGGGGAAATACAAAGCTAATCATTTCAGAGATATTAATGGGTAAAAAAAAAAGAGCTTATTGAGAATGCAATTAAACTTAAACATGAAATGAAGGTTGCCTGTTATAAGGCATTGGTCCATTACTATAGTCCTGCCAAAGCACAAAGAAGAAAATAAAGGACATAATCAAGTTGATATGTTTTACCTCATGTCCTTAAGCTTATCAAAGGAAAAAAAGTTATCACATTGAAATAATATTTAAAGTTATGATAAGATGAACGGCACAAAAGGTTTGGATAAGACTGTGTGGTTAAGGTGCTACTGATACTGAAACCTTGATATAACATATTCATTTTCCATTTGTGTCAGATTACAGTTCCACACAAACTATTAAACTTGACCTTGCTGTTGATATGTCTAATTGAACTAATTTATACTAAAGGTTCAACTTGAGATTCTCAAACAGCATGCAGACAAGTTTTGGGGGTTAAAGTTCTTACAAAATGGCAAAACATTATTCATAATCCAAATCCTCAAAGTCAGAGCTCAGTACTCAGCATTAATTTCTTAAAAGACAAAGAAAAATCCGGACACATCATTCCTCTTTATTTATCCTTTTTAGATTAAAAACTTATTCCTACATATGCTATTGATTTGTGTGTAGAACAAGCGATATTTACCCATGGTATGTTTAGGATCATGATACTTTCAGTAATAGTTAAGTAATTACTATACTTAAAGTGCCAAATCCAAAAATTCAGAGTTATTCAATGTCAGAACTAGATTATTCCATTGGACATACCCAAATGAATAACATCTTATTATGTCCTTGTTTTATAATATGTTTAGGAAATGTTTTGGCTGTGTTTGGGGAGTGTGGCTATTACAGGAGGTGGTGTTGGATGTGCAAATTAAGTGTGTGACTGTTAAGAGAAAGGCTCTAAGGGTCACCCTGTCTGAACTGATATGACTGAAGTTTTGATAACAGTCTGGCTGATATGGGCCTAAACATGCGTATATAAAGCCTGTTCAGATTCAAGCAGAGTTGTATCCATCCAGGAGTGACGTGAGGACAGAAGGCATCATGAAGTGTCTAGTTGCTGTTTTGGTCTGTGTGGTGCTTGCAGAGGGAATCGTCAAGTAAGGAAACTATCTCTCTGTATTTCTCAATTCTGCAAATTATCAGAAATTAAATGACTTTGAAGATCCACTGCTAAAGTGACTGAAAGGAAAAGTCATAGAAAGTCAAAATACTTTGTGTTTTTGCTTCCTCCTTCCTCATCAGGATCCCTCTGCAGAAGCACAAGTCCATGCGTGAGGCCCTGAGAGAGAAAGGGATCGAGCTGCCTTACCAGGATCCGGCTCTCAAGTACCAGCCCGCTGAGTTTATTAGCTCTGCCAACATGTACATCAATAACTACGCTGATGTGAGAAATCCTCGGTTAACTTTCACATACTGTACACAGCATTTTGATAGGAGCATTAACTGACTGATGAGATTGCATTTTCTTTTATTCTGTTCCTCTCTTTCTTTACCTCCAACCAATGTGTTGCCCAGACCACCTACTATGGCGCCATCAGTATTGGAACACCCCCCCAGTCCTTTCAAGTGCTGTTTGACACCGGCTCAGCCAACCTGTGGGTGGACTCTATCTACTGTAACACTCAGGCCTGCAGTGAGTACAAACCAACAGGCTTTCTATTACAAAATCCCTCATCTGTCACACTCTTCAAAACATATTTGCAAGTGAAGAACTTCTCCAGAGGACTTAAAGCTTATATAGGCCAAGTGTGCAGAGCCTGCCATCTTGTTTCCAAGAGATTACATATTGTACATACATGGGATTTAGAGTTCTAGTGTAATTACAGGCATGCCACTAAGAATATGCGGTCTTTGAGAAGCATCAGCAACTGTGTTAGTTGAAATTCAGCTCATGATTTATTTATAATCACGTGAAAAGGCTCTGTGAGGCATGAGGGCATGTTTGTGGAAAATGGCTCCAGAGATAATCCCAATCTTTTCCATTCACAGACGCACACACAAAGTTCAACCCCCAGCAATCCTCTACCTACTCTGCCAAGGGGCAGACCTTCTACCTGCCCTATGGAGCTGGAAGCCTCTATGGAAGCTTTGGATATGACACAGTCAATGTGAGTCAAACCCACCAAACAAGCCAGGGTATTAGTTTAATAAAACTCTAGACTGGACTGAGTCTAAGGTACTGAGACAGAGTACTACCAGAAAGACGACATTTTCAATACCACCTCAATAAGTGAAAAGATATCGGACAAAAGTGTCAATACACAAAGATCAGTGCAGCAGTTTTCTGTTTATGTGTGTAGTAAGTGTTGACTTTGTGAAAAGACAAGGAAAAATACACTTATACACTAGATACCTTCAATATTGCAAAAAAATCATTTGTATTATTTATAGGATGAACAGAGGTCTACCCCATTCATTTACTGACTGTTGCTGTCTACAGTCATATAGGCTGTCGCTTGAACATGTATAAATACAGTCTACCAAAAGGCATCTTACTCATTGTGTTGGTTGGTTTTGGAAACATAGGTTGGCGGCATTGTGATCAATAACCAGGAGATCGGTCTGAGCACAAACGAGCCCGGCCAGAACTTTGTGGTGGCCAAGTTTGACGGCATCCTCGGCCTGTCCTACCCAAGAATCTCAGCTGGAGGAGAGACTCCCGTCATGGACAACATGATTAATGAAAACCTGCTTAATGCCAACATATTTGCTTTCTACCTATCCAGGTATAACTGACACAAGACTTCTATTAAGTAATGTAAAACATGCAGTATCACATATGGGACCTAGTGCCTCAGATATTACTGTATATATACAGAGCGTGCAGACAAGTGCTGGTTTGTCGTCCGGTTTAGGGGAGGACAGCAGGGCAGCGTGCTCTCTTTTGGAGGAGTGGACAACAACCTGTACCAGGGCCAGATCTACTGGACCCCTGTCACCTCTGAGACCTACTGGCAGATCGGAGTTCAAGGGTCAGTGCTTTTCAACTTTTCATTAAAATGAAATGTTAAATGATCTCCTGAATACTACTGAGTATTGCTGCATACATTATTGATTATTTTGTTTTTTCTAAAATGACTGCAAAAGATTCCAGATCAATGGTAGAGAGACCGGCTGGTGCTCTCAGGGCTGCCAGTCCATTGTTGACACTGGAACCTCCATGCTGACAGCCCCAAGCCAGCTTATGGGTTACATCATGCAAGCCATTGGAGCTCAACGGAGCCAGTATGGAATGGTAAGACAAATGAACAGACAGACAGACGCTCTCACGCTGAGGCAGTAGGAAAGTAAGCCACCATTATTATTCCTCATAAAGATCTGGCTATGTCTGTAAGCTGCACCCTTTAAAAGTCATTATGAGCATAGAGGTCAAGTTTACAAAACACAAGACGCAGGAATATAACGATGCGATATACACATTGAGCCAGTTTGCTTCAGTTTCTGTGCATTTTAAACATCTCTTTGTTGTCTTGATCTCCAGTACATGGTGGACTGCAACCAGGTCAACAACCTGCCAACTCTCAGCTTCGTTATTAGCGGTGTTTCCCTCCCTCTGCCTCCTTCTGCTTACATCGTTCAGGTAAGTTACAACATGCATGCATAGAATAAGCATGTCTTTGTGTGTGTGTCTCTTCCTTTATGTGCATGGCATATTTTGTGTTTGTTTGTTGGTGTGCATGCAATGTTATGAACATTTCCAATCTCCCGTCTCCACCTCCAGCACTACCAGAATGGATACCAGTTCTGCTCAGTGGGCATCAGCCCCACCTACCTGCCCTCTCAAGATGGCGAGCCCCTGTGGATCTTTGGAGACGTGTTCCTCAGAGAGTACTACTCCATCTACGACCGCACCAACAACCGTGTCGGCTTTGCTGCAGCTGTCTAAGTGTCATCATTGTAACATAACCTGACCATAAACCTGATCAGATGATAATGATTAAGTCTGTGTCCTCTATAAACACTGTCAAGAGCCTGAGGCTTTGGCTAATTTCAAACATCTGTTCTACGATATTGTTATATTGTTATTATTATATATGTACATTCTCAAATTGGTATGTTCAGATGTAGTTGGATTTGTATATTCGAAACATTAAATTGCATCTTCATTAAGCAGAATACAGGTTTTTTGTGTTTTTATTTCTAAACCAGTACTCATTATCTTCTCACCACATGTCCTGGGCTGAGGGACATCAAAGGGGTTTTCCCTCTTTATAATTAACCTTAAGCTTGTGTGTGTCAAAATAATTCCAACAACTAGTGGCCATTTTAAATGCCCTACAAAACAAATGCACTTATACATGCTCTGGGCTTTTGAGCACTTGTTTTTTCTCCACATGAAATGTAATCAAATCAGGATGAATGTTATTTATGAGATGGAGAAGATAGTTTGTTTTCATTTTAGTCAAATGGATTAGGTTTTGTACAATTGTGCCATATGACACTGGTGCCATTGCAGCGTTATTACTTGTGCCAGACATTGTGAGACAACATATTATTCATTTACATTCATTACAACAAGAAATTGGTACAAACCTTGGGTGCGGTCTGTTGTTTCATGACTAGAGCATCACATACCACACATAAACAGAGGATCATTTCCTATCTGTCAAAATTAGTAAAATAATTAAAAATAGTAAAACCCATCCAGGTCTTTAGGGAAGCTGTGTTTGTAAGTGGAGGTGTGTATGTGGGTGTGTGATTCACAATGGAAAAACACCACATAGGTGTAGCTGTATCCAAGGCAGCTGTCCAACCACACAAGTGGAACAAAATCCCATGTTCTGTTTTGGGATTAAGGGTCCGAGAATGATGGAGAAACAGAGGAATAGATGAAATGGATAATGAGAGAGGATGATGAGAATCCTGGAGCTAGGCAAGTAGAAATGTTGAATTCAAAAGTTATAGTTGTACTGGGGAATTTAAATCTTTGTTCGCTTCATGGCACAAAGCAATCACTGTGACACGAAGCAATGCAACATATTTCCTGTGAAATCTGACCAACTGCCACTAAAATGCAGAGCACATAGAGGCAACTAATGCTGTTTGTGATGGTCTGGTTTTTAAACTAATTACACTAATGTCCCAAAATAGATTTGTTAATGATTTATTTACACATGAAGTAGCACATTTAAATGTTCAGTCAACCCAATTACAAAGAAACATATTTTCTAACTTCTCTCTCGTAGCATCTTGCCATGCAGATAGCTGTGATTTGATTTGCCCAGGTGTGTGTCTCTCTGCAGAAACCCCTTTGTGGTGGTCATAATCTTAATAATTAAACAATTAAAAACTTTGCCAGCAACCTATTTTGAGAAACAGTGTCTGTTACTCTGGATAACACACTGTCAACTGATTTCATAACTGTAGAAAGAATAGTATAAACTACTGCATTTGCAATTAAAACTCTTTATAGTTAATGAAAAGCAATCAAAGTGTTTTTTGTTTTTGTTTTGAGCTTCACAAAATAAATTACATTCACTTCAGCAATATTTGGGTGGAGTCAGAAATCTCGGAGAGACATCCCAAAACCTGGATGAATAAAACACAAACTATCTGGGTGGCTCCACACTATTAAAGGTAACATTTGAATGAACTGGCCCTTTATTAATGTCTGACATCTGTTTTTCATTTCCTTTTCTCTTATCACTTTTCTGGTCTCCTCCATTGCTCCCTATTCTACTGTGTTTCCAGACTCCATTTTGTTTGTGTGCTTATCCACTTAGTGTAGGAGTTCTCCTGTAGCTCTGCAATGCACGTCAAAACAGAGGGTGGCCCCATTTCCCCTAAACTGCAAAACCTAAAGACACAGAATAACGTCCAGATCAACGGCCTCTGTCCTTCACCTAAATAGTAAAAACACTGACTGACCCTATCAGCACACAAACACACTTACATGCAGGTACACCTCATGTGCCTGCACACACAAACATATCAGTGCTTTTCTC
Organism: Bovichtus variegatus; assembly: GCA_943593645.1. Taxonomy (NCBI): domain Eukaryota; kingdom Metazoa; phylum Chordata; class Actinopteri; order Perciformes; family Bovichtidae; genus Bovichtus; species Bovichtus variegatus. Next base: position 14,052,088 of record CALSCE010009442.1, read on the forward strand.
TTGTCCCTTTCGGAAATATTCTTTACTTTTTTTTATTTCAGAATCTATATCAGATAGTGAGATGCAGCCACCACTGCAGTGTCGACATTACATGCCCACGTTCCTGCTTGGTGTTTAGACAGCATCCAAGTGAGCGTGCAGTTCCTGTCACACAATGTTGTGTACCGCTTGTTGCTTATCCGACGGCACACTGTGCTTTCAGTCCACCTCTGCTTGTGATCATTTTTAATATTACGGATTGGAAGCTGAGGATTACCACTCATACTACGCTCCACACTCAGAATCATACCAATCTCATATTTGTGGAGAAAAAAAAGCTTGAATCACATCAGTTTCTAACTATTTCTGAATTGTGATATGCTGAGCAAAATGAGAATCCTACCACAAGGAAAACAGGTCAGCACAAAATCACCACTCACTGATGCCGGTCATGTTGCTGCAATGGCACACCCTGATTGACTGGCACTGCTAAGGTTTTGCTACCACTTCTGTGTGTCTTCAGGTCTCACTCCTTCTTTTCATTTTCTCTCTGCCCTTCGGAGGCTCTAACAATCTCTCCAGCCCACATTTGTACTAACATTTATTCTCTGCCATCTCTAATACGGTCATGTCCAGACCAAAAATTGTCAAACCAGCACACTGTCATCTTAGCTTGTCTAATTCTGAATACACACAGACTGCATGATCATGCAAGGGGGGTCCTTTTTTCTGAAAACATGAGCTGAACTGTCTCACTAAGTTAAGCTGCATTGTACTTTTAACAATTTGATGAGTTTTGTTGTGTGCTATATTTTATAAAGAGAATCTACACACTTACATTTTTTATATAGTCGATTAAACGTTTATATCCAATCAAGAAAATATGAAAATAATCATCAGTTGCACAGCTAATCCAGATACTATATAGCTACTCTTTAAACAACCCCAGTCAGTCCAATCACAACAAAGTCATATAACGTAAATATCTATAAAATTGTAGGCATAAATGGCAGAATAGCCAAGAATCTGAGAAGAAATTAAAAAGACACTGATAACAATATCAAAATAGATACAGATACAAAGGGGGGATGGGCGGTGGGGCAGCTTCTGTAATTAAGCTGCGTTTCAACCATCAGCACCTGCTTCACTGTGACATCATCATCTTTAAAAGGATATTTGATGTGGTTTCTACTGACTCATTAACAAGATCAATTTCCCAGGCTTTCACCCACCGTCATTCTTCAGCAATTTAGAGATACACCCACACACAAAAGAAACTCAGGCACACACACGAGTCATACATTTAAGCTAATGAAGCAATCTCTTGTTGTCTTTGTTGGATCCAAACCTGACGATTACACCATCTTTGAACCAAAGGCGGAGATGATCCATCAGTTTGCTTAGAGCTGATGATTTCATGTTGTAAAGGAAAAGCTGCTGACACGGGAAACATTCATTGTCGTCGTAATGATGGAAAACAAATCTCGTGGACTGCGTTACTGTGACATGCTTGATTATTGTTAAATGGAAAAACAAAGTTAGAGCAACAGCTGCTGCAAAGATTGACATGCAAAAACATGGCAAGTGTCGGTCTCTACACAGAGTGTGAGAGAGAGGGAGAGAGAGATGAAATACAGAAATACAAAGAGAGAGATGGAAAGACAGCAGGGGGGAGGAAGGGATGGAACGCTTAAGCTAAAATGAATCTGTATTTGATTTAAGCCTCTTACCCCATGGTTACCATACCCACTACTCACTACTTGATGCATCAGTTATATAGAAAGAAGTGAAAAATGTCATCAGAGCAATGTTTTCAACAGTTGAAAACCCAAATAGATTACATTTTTTGACATAGAAACATTTTCAAACATTTAAAACTACGATTAATTGATTATCTAAATAATTGGCATTATATTTTTGTTGATCAACTAATTGCTTTAATTGAGTAATGATACAAGCTAAAGTCGTATCCATTTAGTTTAAGCTTTCGTCAATTTGAAAAGAGAAGATTCATTTAAAAAAATAAATCTTAATGAGAAATAACGTTAAATCAAATAATAAAACATAAGGACTGACATTCAAAGAACCAAAGCTCAGATTTTGCCAGATAGATGACATATTGTAGCCTATACGTTATTTAGCTACATCCCTATGTGAATGTTTTGTACATTAAAAATGGACAAATAGCCACTAAGTGATTTGTTGAAGCTAAACCCATCTTGGAACCAGATCCAGTCCTGCTATCCAAACCCAACACTACCGCATACTTACAGCCTAACACGCAAAAGAATGACCTCCCACCAAGCTGCATTGAGACTGCTGCCTCAGCAAATCGACACAAACAATCCTTTCACAAAATGTAATCAATTGATTCTAAAGTATTGGTCATTGGTACACTATAAGATCTGATGTATCAGCATATTTGTTTTAGGTTTCAGCAAACCACAGCAGGCGTTTATTAACAAGAAAACATGGCATACCTGGATGGAGTTGATTTCTATATAAATATATTTGTAAGATGAAGCCTTAATGACACAATAAAGTAAAATGTAGCACCATGACCTGTATGTTATGATTAACTTCACCATGTTTGTATATGGAACCATGTCTCTCAGTTTATGTTGTAGGGGATATACTCAAATATTGTCTTCACAATACAAATTAAATGTTACATCAACTGAAAAGATCACCAACTTTCCGTTGTACAGGACATATCTTTTACGGTTTGCATTTCCAGTGGAGAGGGTGAAAATTATAGTCTGTCTCAAATTGCTGATGCTCAGGAGAGAAAGACAGGCTCTTTTACGGATTATGTTGTCCATTGGAAACAGTGTTAGGGTTATGTAAGGCAGATTACTGTACCACACCATCACACCACCGGTGGTTTCATCCATGAATCAGCCAGAAACAAAAACACAGAGACAGAGACACAACACAGACAAACATACTGGAAGGAAAACACACACAAATGGACACACATTATTAAATGAACAATGCACTTTTATAGAAAAAAACATTCTTCAAATATTCTTCATATGTTCATATGCTCCAAATACAAATATTTTATCAAAGTGAATTATTGGTATTTCACAGTCTGAAATCAATAATCCATAGCTGACCCAAAATAAGCATGTGTGTACTCTTAAATGCACATTAAACTAATTGAAAAAAGAGTCAACTGTAAAGACTTTAAATAGATTTCTAGTCAGTGACACAAGCATGTTAAAAGACTACATAAAAAAAAAGGTTATTCCCATTATTCATCTGATAAATAGAGATAAGCTTGCTCCAGCTGTTTGCCATTTCTGTAAATTAAGAATATTGATGTAATGGCCAGTGCTGGGCTCTGTGCTGTGAACTAAGGTCATTAGTACTCGTGCAAATAATCTGGTTTATTGATCTGATATGATCTGTCCATGAGATGAAGCTACAGTATGTAACTAAATCTCACATGAGTGCATGTTGTGTGGATATAAAATCCACTGGGACCTGCCTTACTAATGTGATTGCATTCTGTCAGGACATTGGACATGAGGAGGAAGACACAGGGACAATGAAATGTTGTGGCATTATATGCATCAGTGCAGAGAGCCTCCACTATCCTTTATTTGAACTTTCTGGTGCTCTGAGCAGAATCAAATAAATACTATTTTATAATATAGCAAGGCAATTACAAATAATTGTTATTGCTTTCAAGTAGCCTGTAGGATATGTTCTCCTTGACATAAAAGAAAGTACATAAATAAACCTATTATGTTTTTACAACATATTTCTATATGTCTCAAGGCAAAAGCAGATCTGAATACTCCACACAGTGTTGCAACGGCCCAGGTCTTACCAGGCCTAATTTACATCCAAAAACAATAATACTAAAGAAACAGATGTCATGTATTTTGACTTAACATTGACAACCTTGGAGGGAATACTGTAATGTAACATTAATTCTGCACAACTTAGTGATCTCTGATAACAGCCAGTAGAATCCCACTCTCTATTGTGTTTAGGCAAGAAGAAAACGCAAGCAGATTTGTCATATTGTGTCTCGCAGAGGTCACATTAGAGGCGTTTGAAACAATATCAATATGAGTACTTCCGTAAATCATTGTTCAGCAAAATGTCCTTGTCTCAACAGGGCGTGGGCCTCACACACAGAATGCGCAAGGCGGGTGCGTGTCGCGACAGCTTAAGATCAATCATTTGTCATCTGTTTTACCATTTACCCTTCTTCACACTTTTCGGAGAATAATACAAGTTGTCGTTTAAAATAAACGCAGTTTTTAAAGGAACTCATCAGCTCCAACACACAAACAACCCGCCCTGTTCAGCTGCAGCACCTATTGGCGCGCAGGGAGGCAGTAGCAGGCCTGCGAGGTTATTCAAAAATATCTAATACTACCCATGGTAGGGAATGTGCGTTGTATTGCAATCATCAAAACACAACGGATAGATATGTTTATCATTTATAGTGACATTTCCTCCACTCATCAACCGTGCGCATCGTCCCCCATCATCCCCCCACTGTCGCTATACATGTAAGCTCTTACCTGCAACCAGGAGGAGAGAGGGAATGGAAAGTGGATAGGGAAAACATCTCAGCCCTGTCCGCCATCTTCCTTCACAAATGACTCAGAGCGACTGCAGAAAATCAAGAAGGGGAGCGCAGTCCATTCACAGTCACAGGGCAAAGGACAGACGCAGCCGTGGACAGAGGTTTCTCTCTCCGCGGCCCCACAGATGCCCCCCTGGCCGCAAGCCTTCAATCAGACGAGCCTGCTCAGCACCATCAAATCTGCAGTCAACCATCCACACAAGCAGGGTAGGAGGGGGTGGCAAGGCAGAAATGATCTTCAGAGGAAGTGCACAACACCGCGGAAATTAAAATACAATCCCGTTTCCCCCCGATACGTCCACGCGAAGCATGAGCGCGCAGTATGCGACCGCAGTCCGTGTTTTTTCTCGCCAAATGTCTGCTGCTGTGTGATGCTGCCTGTGACACACAACGGATGCAGGCCAGCAGTGCGGAGACAGGCAGAGACAGAGGAGGAGGGGTGTGGAGCAGAGACGATATAACGTCAGTGCCGTTACCGTATGAGCAGGCTGTCCCAGAGCTTTAAAGCCTGCAGGATAGACAAACAGCAAATCTGTGGCGTAGAAAAAAGATTCTCCGTGTATATTTCTAATGATATGACACTGACAGTGAAATAAGCAGCCAGAGCACTGCTTTCCAAAGTTAGGTCCGGGGACGGCCAAAGATCCTTGGGGGGGGTGCAGGGGTTCCCTGAAAAAAAAAAAACGTTTCAATATTATTCAAGCCACTGTTTTAGTTTGTATATGATGGATTCTTATTTATTGTTTAGCTTTTGTTTATTTGGAGCCCATCCCACTTGTGACAGTCAACTTGATCCTGATGTTCATAAACACAATGAAGGAGAGCACAGTGCAACAACAAAAGTAAAAAAGTAACAAAAAACAGATCAATATACAAAGCACAAAGGCAAACAGGATGAAAAATACTATGGCACATATTTAAATGAAGAACTGGTGAACACAAAAACAAGCTGCCACAAAATAAAATACAAAACAAACTTCTCCTACAGGGTACATTACACAACAGAGTGGGTACTACGTATACAAAGACTGTTGTAATAATCTATATGTTCTTATACATTTCCATGGAGGGTATTATGGAAGGTCTTAAAGCACATAACATCTATATTTTCATTTTGGGCATACCAGTACCTGAGATGTATCTCAAATGCATATTTCTAAAGTAAAATCATCAAAATAAGCCATACAGAACATATAGTTGATACTTTTTTCTTAAGATAACAGTGTGTCTTTCAAAGAAAGATAAATACAAATATAGACATAGGCCTATTTTGTATTGAGATTAGTATTGCTGATCAGAGGCTGAAGGTTGCAGTTTTTCAGTAAATACCACCTCAGACCTAAAGTTTATTGTGGTATTCACTCAGTGATAGTTGGGGTATCATGCTATACTGAGCAGGCGCAGTGTGGAGCTGTTCACTGCCTGTGGTCCTGAAGTGTCTATTACTAAGCTGCAGTTTACCATTTGTGCCACATTGGGGCGGTATATGTTCACTCACAGGGTGAAAAGCTGACGAGCCTTTGACAGAACATGTGCATTTGTGTTGCTATTAGACTTAACTAGAAGTTATTCAACCAACAAACAGTGATAAAATAGAGGGTGACTTTCCTTATATATATATATATATATATATATATATATATATATACTGTTTATATATATTTCATTTATTCTATTACTTGTTAACTTTGTGATGTTTACTAATAAGAAATCATAGTCCATTTTTTATTAGTGTCCAGCTTCAGAGGATTTACAGTCTATGAACTGGGCAGATGTGGTCCTTATGTAATATTTAGCATTACACAAAGGGCAATGTAAAGAAAGTTACACTTTAATTTTGTTCTGGTTCTTACACTTTTATTATATTTTTGATATGTCAAATGTTGACAACATTTATTGAAGTAAATGTGGTTACTTTCCTTGACACAAACTAAATATTAACAAGAAGCAAGTAAATAACATACAAACAGTTATGACCCAATGAGACTGTTTATTTTCATGATCATAGGCATTGCAGGAACTTTAGTTAAGCGACCACCCTCTCTCCAATGGGGATGGGACCCAGGGTGACATCACCTTCCCATTCGAGAACTAAAAAGAAAGACATGTGTCACAGTATGCACCGCTGTGGCTGTGTTACAACACAGGCAAGCATGCAGTTATAAATTAACCAATCATAAAGGTAGCAACATAATATCTACTCTGATTTTTTTTAAAAATGGTCTGAAATGATATGTTGACTGTTCAATTTTCCTCATATAATATCAAATGCTTTAGACGATTCATTTTTATTAACGTACCGGTAATTTCACTTTGGGACACATCACGGATCTTCCTTTCAGTAGACTGAGTAACAGGACCCCAGGATCCAGCTCCTGGATTTGAAGGGCCAGGTCCATATCCACCAGATTCACAAGAGCCACAAAGTCCATGCTCTCCGCTGGCCTCCTTCCACCTAGGGAGAAAGAGAGATGCAAGCAGTAAATATCGTATCAATACTCCAATCACACATTTTCACACAGCACACATGCAGACTCACCCATTGAAGTAGTAACAGGCTCTGTGTTCAGTATCGAGAGGATGGGCACAAGATGTTGCCTTCAAGTGGCATGTAATGTAGAGCTGTTGGAATAATAGAGGGTTTGAGTTAATACTATATGTATTATCGCTGCATTTGATGTACTTCAGAACATATTAATTCAGTCTTGGAGATGCTCACCAGTCCACTGTCAGCACCCTGGAACCTGAAGGCCTCAAACTGGAACTGAAGCTTGTTCTGTGCAGTGCGAGTCATGAACTGAGAGCTAGAGCCTGTGATCCTACCATCAACCAAACACCTGCATGCAGAAAAACAACATTAGAGACGGACAAAAAATTGTTTGTGATAGTCTATTTTCACTGTACAGAACAGCTTTAATTAATTCATTAAACAAGCTCACCCATTGTTCTCAATGAACTCATATCTAGGCGTGGAGGTCGGGTCAACTGAAAGAGTAGCAACGCAGCTGTCTACATAAATACGGAGGGGCACGTGGAAGAACTGTTTGACGACAGCCTCAATATTTATGATGTCTCCCAGGAAATACTGGTAGCTCGGCCTCTCATATTGCCAGTCATCTGTGCAATAAGAAAATGACATGTTAGCACTTGACAAATATATATTTAAAATCACAGCTCTATAAAAAATTGAATCTGAAGATGAATTGTTATTTCACTTACCAGTCATGAGTTTAAGGGTGAAGTATAAGAATTCCTCTGACACCTTAACTGCAGAGAATGGGATCCACAGGGGGTCAAGAGGAAGGCTGCTCACATTGTGCCTCCTAAATGATTAAATATGTATCCTTAGAATGCAGACTAAAATAATTCTCACATTAATGTGCATCTGCCATTGGAATAAACTAATTAAATTTGGTGGTCCATGGTTACTGGATTTGCTTAGGCTAAGGTCAATGGATTACATATCAGTTTAAGATTTTTATGTCATATTATGTTATTTATTTATTTGTTTGTTTATTGCCTATTACAGTCTACATACCTTGGGTAGTGGCATTCCACAATTACGGCAGCTTTACTGGTCCTCACCACAGGAGAAGTGCCCAACGGTTGGGGATCATAGTTCAGAGTGAAGATGTAGATGAGGGAATCGTCTGTCACCTAGTTGACAAATTAATATTAGTACAAACAAATAGCATAATTTGTGAACATATATATATTTTTTTTTACCATAGTTTGAATTAATATTCAATACAATTTAATATATTTTTTTCGGTGACTATCATCTCCGTTGTGCTTACAGTTAATGTGCTAAGACAAGTGTGCAGTTCCGCCTCGAAAATCAACACTTGAGCAACATTGTCCTCTGCGACAGCGCCACAGTTTCCCAGGGTAAGGTCAGCAGGGTTGATGAACTGGCCAATCCCAAACAAGTCCTTCTTGACTTCCACGCGAACGTCGCTCTCTCTGCACTCGACAGAAACAGTTGCTGCAGGAACAGGATGTCTCAGCTCGAAAGGCACATCGACTACGGGCTCAGGCTGGGGGTCTTCAGGGTATATCCAGGTGATTGGTTTCTCAAATGTTTGCTTTATCTGTTGGGGATCATTAGGCTTCTGTTTGGTGGGCTCATGTCTCGTAGGTGGTACTGGCTTCTGGTATCTGGGTTTAGATGGCTTGTAAGTATCATCTACCTGTTGAGCACCACAAAAGCTGCCCAGCAAGGCCAGTGCCACAAGGCCCACGACGGTGCACTTCATCACCATGGCTTCACAACAAGTGATCTGCACAGTTCACTAGGAGTTGTAAAGAAGATGGAAATGGTCACCTACTTTTATAATACAGTGAGCATGTTTACTTCCCGCCCCTTCTGTTGGCCGTTCCCCATGAGACTTGATTATCTTAAACCTCAGCCAATGAAATGATTGCAGCTTTTGACGAAAGTGATGCCTACAGCTCTGGTGAGGCGTCTTCAGCTGGGTTTAGATTAACGAGTCTTCTATCGCATAAAACGTTACGAGGCCAAGAAAATACAAGCAGTGTATATGAATAGTGTTTTGAACACAAAACCATACATGTGCTGACACAAATCAATGTGAGAATAATGTATCCCAAATGAAATTAATAATAGCATAATGGCATAATGAGGGTTGAATTCCGAAAGTAAGTTTTGAAAGTGTTTTTTTTCTTCAATTCAGTGAGAAAAGATATATAAATAGTTTGTCGACATAGACTTAAAAAGTCGTGGTCACAAAAAGTTATGTTGACCCTGGGTTAGGTCAACCTGCCCTCAACATGGCATGTCAAACTCAGTATTTTGCCAAAGTACATTTTGTTAAGAGCTGCTAATCAATATGGCTCGAACCAGTATCAGCTGAGATGAACCACTCCTGGTCCTCATCCTCCATGTTGATGTTTCTAAATGACCTATACTGTGTATACTAGGAGACAAAATACATGGGTCATCTGTAAGGAAAATGAGATTTGTAATACTGGGTTGTCTTGCTTCAAAACGGAAAACTATCTTGTATTTATTTAATGTACGTATGTATTTGATGTCTAGCCTGTAAAAATAAAAGGAACGTCTTGAATAATGAGATTAACCACCAAATAAAAAAATAATATAGAGGCCAAGTGTTTACTCAGTTTCACCTCCAGTAAACCCAGAAAACTTCAGATGAAAAAAGTTGGATACAGAAAATAAACAGTACTGGAGGAATTGTTAGGAGATATACGGATAAATGTTTATTTAAATGATTTATCTATTTAATATATTTTGTCCGGTATATTGCTTTATTGGCTTAAAACACCGACCAGTTTTGACTTGATGAAAACCCAGAGAGCTTGAAACTGGTAAGTGTTTTAAACCAATATTGCTGACAAAATAAAGGCATTTAATAAACTTTTCCTGCTTACTCTGCCTAAGAGCGCAGAAAAGAACATTATTTCATTGTGGATACAGCTTTGATCTCATATCCACATTGTAGCTGCATGATGGAAAAATTAAGAATGTTGCATTTTCATTTACAGTTTAGAATAAAAGATTTATTTTTTTGAAAATATATTTAGTTAAAGCACAAAAAAAGGATTCTGTAGCCTATATTGGAGCAACTAACAATAACACGTTTTTACAAATTGATTTCTTTACAGTATCTTGATGAAAATATAACGCATACAGCTTTCATCATTTATCAAACTAGATATATTATTTTGTTATTACTTATAAAAAAAGAAAATATGTGGACTAAGACAATATGCCTATCCAGAGAGGACTAGATCTATTTTTAATGTTTGAGATATATTCATTTATCATTCTGAAGAGTCAAAATCCAACTGAAGACATCACAAAAATGACATATGTAACATCTACATATTTATTTCTACAAGGGCGAGAAAAACAGCTTTACTAGGGCAACAGTGAACGCTATGTCATGTCAATTCAATCTTTATTTGTAAAGCACATTGAAAAACAACCAGTTAACCAAAGTGCTGAACAACCTGAATCTGGAAAAAGTACCACTGTACTTATTCTTTATACTGCACAAATTGGGATGTTATCCTAGGTTGTTATGTATGCTTGTCAATTTAATTTTGTTTTCTTATCATGAATGCATGTAAATGTTTAGCAATGGCAAATACATTTAAAGATAAGAAGAGGTATTTGTGTTGTCCGGTCCTGCTGCACAAATACATGATGACCTGCACATTGTAGGTCATACAGACTCTGTAAAAGGTTTTGTTTTGAAATTGTACAAATAATCTGGAATTGCTAACATTCAAGATCAATAACAATCAGTGGGCTCTCTGTAGCAATCTTGGATTAGATATTAATTAATAAATATTAATGTTTATGCAATATTAAGTTTAGTATCATGTATACTGTTAGTATGTTCTGATGCAATATCTCTGACATTCCTGTTATTTCTCTGAATTAAAAATGTTTGGCACTACTAAAACCTCTTCAGAGCATCGCCATAGACCACAGTGGCTGGAGAATTTGATTGGAAGTTGTGGGCAGCAAATAGGATGTGTCATCACCAAGTCAACATTACCAATAGGCCTACCTTATAAAAGTCAGCACATTTGCACAATATTTTTTCACAGCATTTGGTGTTCTCGTGAATCCCTGTGCTGTGAAGCCATGGCGATGAAGTTGATTTGTGATTGTCTTCTGGCAGTTGCCCTTCTTGGTTGTCTGGTGGAAGCTCAACATTTAAAGACGGCTCAGAAGCCTCAGAACCCTCAGAAACCTCAGAATCCTCAGTACCCTCAGAACCCTCAGTACCCTCAGAACCCTCAGAACCCTGAGTATCCTCAGAACCCTCAGAATCCCCAGAAGCCTCAGAAGCCTCAGAGCCCTCCGAAACCTCAGAACCCTCAGTATCCTCAGAACCCTCAGAACCCTCAGTATCCTCAGAACCCTCAGTATCCTCAGAACCCTCAGTATCCTCAGAACCCTCAGAACCCTCAGTATCCTCAGAACCCTCAGTATCCTCAGAACCCTCAGTATCCTCAGAACCCTCAGTACCCTAAGAACCCTAAGGACATTAAGCTGCCCTACCTGCCTAAGGAGCCCAGGATTCCTAAAGAAACATTTCACACTTGTGAAGTACCTGACTATTACAAAATACAGTGTGGAGCTCCTATAATCACTGCTTTAGAATGTGAAGCTATAGACTGCTGCTTTGATGGACGTTCGTGCTATTATGGCAAATCTGGTATGTATTTTTCTTTTTCTCACAGAACTAAATGGATGTCCTACTCTGACTCTTAAAATGAATGTATTCTAAGAGTATTGCATAAGCATTAGTCTTTGCTTTTAAATTTGTTGTTCTCAGTAACTCTTCAGTGCACCAAGGATGCCCAATTCATCGTGGTGGTGGCCAGAGACGCGACGCTACCCAACATTGATTTGGACTCAGTTAATTTCCTTAGAGATGATGACAACTGCAAACCTGTTGCCACCACTTCAGCTTTTGCCATCTACCAGTTCCCTGTCACTGATTGCGGCACTGTTTTATTGGTAAGGATTGTGACTCATTTGACTGTTCAATTTGATTTGTATCATTTTCGTTGGGTAGTTATAAAGATTGAAATACTGCCAATTTACTGTAGGAGGAGCCCGGGGTTATAATCTATGAGAACAGGATGTCCTCCTTTTATGAAGTCGCTCTTGGACCCAACGGAGCCATCACCAGGGACAGCCACTATGAGTATCTATTTTGATTTCTTTAACACTGAGTGGTCACAACATAAAAGTTTACTACTCATACTACTACTATTATTACTACTTGGCTCAGGCTTAAAGTATTTAGACAATTCAGTCGTATCAGTAGGATACAGTGAACTGACCTTGATCTCGCTACAATGGGTTTGGGTTAGTTCATTGTGATATTTTAAAGGACAAACTCCACTCAAATACTTTTCTGATTGACTGACATAGACTTTATTTCTTGTCTCAGCTTGATTGTCCAGTGTAGATATGTTGGCATCTCAGTTGAGGCTCTGGTCATTGAGGTTGACCACGTTCCTCCACCACTCCCAGTTTCAGCTCCTGGACCTCTGCGCGTGGAGCTGAGGCTGGGCAACGGACAGTGTCTCAACAAGGGTTGTGTTGAAGGTTAGCATGAAGGAGATATTTTGTGCAGTTATTCTCATTTGGCAGCGACTGTGCATTAACCACATTTTTCTGCTTGAACAGAGGACGTGGCCTACAACTCCTTTTACGTGGATTCTGACTACCCCGTCATAAAGGTGCTCAGGGACCCTGTGTACGTGGAAATCCGAATACTGGAGAGGACTGATCCCAACATTGTCTTGACTCTTGGAAGATGTTGGGCAACTGCAGACCCCTACCCTCATAGTCTTCCTCAGTGGGACTTGCTGATTGATGGGTAAGAGTAAGTGTTGATTTGTCTTGGAAATAAGCATTTATAAAACATTGTATGATGCTATACTCAGTCACTATTTCACACTCTCTCTTCTTGCCATAGCTGCCCATACCATGATGACCACTACCAGACCACCCTATCGCCTGTGTATCCCTCACAAGAAGTCTTGTACCCAAGCCACTACAGGCGTTTTATTTTCAAGATGTTCACGTTTGTAGCTACTGGCGGTGCCAATACTCCATTGAAGGGAAAGACTGCTGATCCACAGGTTTTGATTCCTCTCAAGGAAAAGGTATAGGATCCAACTATCTAAGAAAAAAGGTTTTGGTTTAGTTTGTTTTTATATCACCTTATCTGCATATTTTAAAACTATATATTTGGCTTTGACCAGGTGTATATCCACTGCGACACAGCTGTGTGCCAACCCGTTCTTGGAAATGATTGTGAACCTAGATGCTTCAGAAAAAGTAAGTATTACAGTCTTCACTTTGATGATATATCCACCATCAATATTGTGTTACTCTGAAGTCTGTTTTCCTTGTTTTTGACTTGAAATTAATACAGTAAACTAAATAGATCATGTTTTTAAGCATGGTTTGTGGTTTGAAAATCAGAAAAGCTGAACATATTTTCACAAAAGGAGTATATGATGTGTGACATCATCTTGTGTATTACTCAAGCTCAAGTCTGACAGCAACTGACCATTGTAATGTACTGTACACAGGGAGAGACGTTCTTGCTTCTATCCAGAGAGGCTCCAGAGATGAGACCACGGTGGTTAGCAGTATGGAGCTTATCATGATGGAACACAGTCCGAGTGTTTAGTAACAACAGCCAGTCAGCACATTAAATCTCTGATCCCGATGCTTATGCAGTGATTACGTTTATTACGTTTTAAATAAATCTGCAAATTGCTGAATTATGATGTTTGATGTCATAATATGTCATTCAGGTACAATGTTTACTCTGTGACCACACAGAAGTAGCCTAAAAGCAAATACTAATACTGCAGAAAATGCATATTATGACTATGCCTCAACATACTTGACATCAAGTCAAACTTTATTTGTATAGCACATTTAAAAACAACCAAATGTTACCAAACCATTACGAAGGAAACAACAGAAGCAAAACAATAAACATAATAATAGTAAAACAATTGCAGGGGGATAAAGATCTAGGCTATATTTAGAAATTCTTAACACAGTACAAGCTGTTACAGTTTTATTTGCTTTTTGTTTTAGAGAGTGTTGAATTGACAGAATCTAGGCCTGTTATTTGAACTCATTGAATATAAATAAAGCATGGTTTCTTATCTGTAAATGTACAATAATGGATATGGAATTTGGTTATTGCAATACTAAGATTAATCATGTACATGAGTGTTTTTCTGAGTATCATTTTCAAGGAGACCAAACAACACATTCCTCCAAATTGATACAAAACTCTCATTAATATTCTCAGTAATAAGAGCACGTAGCCTCGGTTTTGCCAGAAAATCTTCACAATTTGGCAATGGAAAAACACCAGTTTCTGAACATCAACAATTCACATCAATGTCGCTCTTTAAATGTTTTAGAAAGATGCTCTATAACAAAACCGTCTTTGGTTTTTAGTTCGATAGAATTATGGAATTAGTTTAAAAAAAAACAAAAAAAACACAAGGTGTACGCCAATATCACAGCCGAAAATAAACACTTCATTTCCCAGAAACCTTCAGTGTACGGGAAGCAGTCGTGCAAAATGACCACCTAAAAACGACCAATGAGATTGGCTTAAAAACAGGAAATAGAAATGTGGTTTGACAAGGAATACGCCAGTTTGCCTTAGCGCAAATCACTACGCATCAAAGGAGGAGAAACACCCGCCTGAAAACACCAATATACTTTACTTCTCGCTGTAACCCGCCCCCCCCATGCGATTCAGGTTATCACGATATGTTTGGCTCTTCCGGTTGAGTAGCCTAACCGCTGAGCTACGTACGTCAGCGAGCCTCTCTTGCCGTTTCAGACCGACATTTCACACCGGTCTTCCTTTACTCTTCGCTCGGAAACTCACGATGCAGTCGGGTAAAAATGTGACGAGCAGCAGTAGCAGCGGTCGCGGGGAGGTGGGCTCGGCCAGGGCACAGAAGCCAGGGCCGGGGCTTCCCAGCAACATCCCGACTGTCACAACAGAAGATGCGGATCCTCCGTTGGAGAAGAAACGAGGAGGAAGCACGCTGGTCGTGGACGAGAGAAGCTTGCAGACCCCGAGTCCGCTGTTTGGGGCCAACGGCGATGACGACTCGGAGGCAGAGGCTTTTCGGGATGGGAGAACCGAGGAGGTGGACCGGGACACCAGGGGCAGGGCGTTTGCTTGGTGCCGAGACTTTCTGTCAGGGTCGTGGAAGACCATCAAAGAGGGTGATTTTCAAATAAGCATCGTCAGGTAAATAACGTGAATTACAGCTGTACTTGGGATAACATTACTGTAATATCCTTACCATAACCATAGAGGGATTTAAAGTTAGTCATTTTTGTAAACGTTAATGTTTACGGACAACTATAGTGCGTCCATGGTTTCAAATAATAACTTTATAATGGCCATCATTTACTTAGCTCACTGCAATTCTGTTCATCTTTTATGACAGTGGTTCCCATCCCCATAGGCTTGGGATCCCTTAAAACAAAGTAGCCTGCTTGAGGTCATCGCACATTATTATGGCCGTCACGTGGACATTACTTGTTAACAGTCCAACCAAATGGTGATTAACAGCCATAAAGATGTGACTGTGTCGTGTAGCCTATTTCACAAAGGGGGACATTTTCATTAGAAAACATTACAATTATGTGTAACGAAGGCACCTGGCGAGCCCTCAAAGAGACAACAGGATGCAGTTTAGCTGCATTTTCAAGTTCATTTCAAGTTCAGTTTTTTCGGACAAGGAGTGCAAAAAGCAGTGACGTGCACTGTAATGTGTGTGTGTGTGTGTATAGATAGTGGTGTTATAAATAGTAAACAATAAGGTGTGGATATTAATATATTAAGATGTATATACAGTATAAACTGTGTAATATGAATGCACTCAGATATAGGCTTGTCAGTAAGACAACAGTATGGGTCTCACCTTGTATGGGTAGCTCAACTGGTAGCGTTGTAAGGCTGAGCCAGCAGCCACTGAGACGAAGACAGTCTTAGTGCAAATGATCAGTCGCTTTACAACAGATATATTAGGCAGGAGGGCAAAATAGTTTTGTCTGTGACACTAAACCTCTTTTATATGGTTTGAAGTAAACTTTGGCAATAAACTGTGGCGGATGTCATGGCCCGCAAGGGTAACCGCAACATAAAAGCATTCTAAGAACAATCTAATGGTGCTGTCTGACTAGATTGTGTGGTGCCACGTTAACTTTGCTCTGATGTGATAATGCTGGTGTTTTTGTTTTGCAGTGGTGGGCTGAGTAATCTGCTGTACCTGTGTAGTTTGCCTGACCACGTGCACTCTGTGGGAGAGGAACCTCGCGAGGTGCTCCTCAGAGTCTACGGTGCCATCTTACAGGTTGTAGTTAATCTACTGTCATTTTCCTTTGCTTGGAAGTATTAACTAAACCAAAAATGTCATCAAACTGTGTTTGTCCTTCTGTGACGCAGGGAGTGGACTCCCTGGTGTTGGAAAGTGTGATGTTTGCCATCCTGGCAGAACGAACTTTAGGACCAAAACTTTACGGCATCTTCCCTCAGGGACGCTTAGAACAGTACCTTCCGGTATTATGCACACACACACACACACAGAGTTTTAAGTGTCCTAGTGTATTTACTTGATCCAGTTCCTAATGTAGAGGAAGCATTTGTATCATCTGTATTTCTCTGTTTTCTTAGAATACCCGCATGCGCACAGATCAACTTTCAGATTCGGCCATATCAGCTGAGATTGCCACCAAGTTGGCATGTTTCCATGAAATGAGCATGCCCTTTAACAAAGAGCCCAAGTGGCTGTTTGGGACCCTTGACAAGTAAGGACACCTTGATGTCACTCTTTCTTTTACTAGAACTGTCTGTTTTTTAATAATTAAATGTATCGTCGTTTTTTTTTTTTCCTTAAGATACATGGATCAAGTGATGAAACTTAATTTTGTACGTGAAGCCCATGTGAAGAAGTACAAGAAGCTGATGAAGTTGGACCTGCCTGCTGAGCTGGTGAGCCTCCGGTGAGTTGGGGCACAGGCCTCAAATGGCCAAATATTGTATTGCATGCATACATAAAGCCTTAAACTTGTTGTAGTTTGGGTTAAGGAAAAACTGTAGGATGAAACCTCTAGCATCCCCTCGCCCCTCCTTCCAGTACCGACCAGTGTCAGCGACAGACCCACATGAGTGTGTGCATGCATATGCATAAAGTCACACTTGTGTATACCCAAGTACAAGGAGAAAGATACAATAGAATTAATATCATATTATTGTCTTAGTTATCACATCTATGAGGCGGATCATTAGCAATGTAAGCAAAACCCTCCTGATCCACAGTTTTCCAGTCAGTTTTAAAATAATTTTGCAATCACAATTTGCTTACGCCAAGTGTCAACAAGATGTTATTTGACCAGAGCCATCTCATGTTACCTACTGTCATTTACACACTGTTACAACTGCTCATACTGCATCAAGTGTATTCATACCCTTATTCCACACTATTTATTCAGCATTCGGTGCAATGACAATCATGTTGAATCTAATCTAATTTCTATCTAGACTTTAAATTGTGTCGCAGTTTAGCCTTTCTACTGACGTTTAAGGGCAGCCATTAAAAACCTAAAAAAATAAAGTATATTTATATGAAAAGTTTATATGTCACATGAATAAGCCTATAAGGGTTATAGTTTGAGATATTGAAGAATGTAATCTTGGGGACAGGACGAGCTGTAGTTTCCTTTTCAGTCTAATAGCTGACCTTTGTCCCAGTGCTTCTACGACTTCACTGTCCTCCAGGCAGTCTGACCTCGGCAGCCAATAGATAGTAGCCCAGTGTTTATTTATGAGGACAGTTATCTTGTAGATATGTAACATTCTCCCACTGATATCTGACACAGATCTAAGACTTCAAGGTACTATGTTCTCAGTTTGTGGCAGGCAATTAGCAGTTTGTTTGTTTTTCTCTTTTTACTTTCAGGAGTTACACCCCACCCCACCCCCCTCAGTATATTCATGATTTAATTTATATAGTCACAAGCTTCTAGAGAGTTGAATAACACGTTTGCAATTTGTTCAATAAGCTAATGCATTGACTATGACTCCTCTATAAATACCTGCTATCCAGTACAAATTATCGCACTAAAATATAGATATGGAGTTCGATGTTCATCTCATGTACTCCTCCATGTGTGTTGTCCAACAGTAAGAGTAAGATTGTAATGAATATGATTGAAAACATGACATGTTTGTGTTATTGCCTCAGTGTAGTTACTATAGTCACTAGGACATCTTCACTTTTATATTTTATACTCGATAGAATGTCTTTTCTTCTGGCCTAATTTCTCATAAATTAGTAATAATAATGAGCAAGTTACACTACCTGTGAATGCAACACTGACTAGTTCTTTCTCTCCTCTCCCTTTCTCTGTCGTCACCTCCTCTGTTCAACTTTTTCTTGTGTCACAGTGCGTTGCTGGCAGCAACTCCGTCACCAGTGGTGTTCTGCCACAACGACGTCCAGGAAGGTAAACATTTATTATCGTGTTGAAACAGAAAAGTTGCAAAACTGTTGCCACAAAGTTTGAAGCAATCCAGTTGGAAGTACACATCATGGAAGCAAACAATATATTATACAACAATATATCCTATATCATAGTATGCTGTAGCGTTAAGATTTACCATAGTTTACCATAGTTGGCTCACCTGCTCGAGTGAGCAGCTCATGTGCCAGGGCTGAGTCCTTCCCGGGGTAACCAGCTGGGTTTGAATTGGACTGTGACCATTTTGCTGCATGTTGTCTCCCCCAGTATAGCTAATAAAGGGAGAAATGTCACACACACAACATTTTTTTTTTTAACCATAATTGTAATTAAGGGCCTGAACAAAGAACACAACTACATTTGGGCATGTTCACATACTTTTGGTCATTTAGTGTATTTATGAGACTCAAACTTTTCAATTACCAAGCATATATATGTATTTGACATTAGCACTTTTTATTGTGCAAAGAAATGTGACTCCTGAAGTATATTAGTAGCTGAAGACGTTGATATATCTTAAATATCCTCTTTATTTACATGCACAAACACAAACAGACTACTCACAGAAACAACTATGTGAGGTCATCAATCTCAATAGTTTAGATACTTGTCAATATAACAAAACTACTTTTAATTTTGTTAAGCTAAACTATGCTCTGGTCTCAGTCTGAGCGTAGCTGAAGTAATTAAGAGTGTGGGTGGTTTTCTCACCTGGTGTTTTGCTGCTGCAGGTAACATTCTGATGCTGGAGGACAAGGACCACAACACAGCAGAGAGACTCATGCTGATTGACTTTGAGTACAGCAGTTACAATTACAGGTAAAGTGTAGATTTATACATATCAAAAGTATTGATACGTTTTGTTTATAAGTACGTTGTTTGGGCTCTACTTGTAGATTATGTCGTTGTGTATTAATATAAATCTTTTTTTTTTTTTTGTGTAGGGGTTTTGACTTTGGGAACCATTTCTGTGAGTGGGTGTATGACTACACCTATAACCAGTGGCCCTTCTATGAAGCCAAACAGGAGAACTATCCCACCAGAGAGCAGCAGGTCAGTCTAAAGCCCTTACAGCTGAATAAAAGGCAGCCTACTTTTCTTTGGCCCAATCCTTGCCCTTAATAGAGACTCACAAGAAACGCGTTTAAACAGAATGGCTTAAAAAATCCATTATTTACTTGTGCTTGGAATAGAATTGCCACACTTTATTGTAATGGTAGAACTTAATTAGTGTCAAAGTTAAAATACAAACGTCAAGTGAGATATTAAAAAAGTTAAAACTTAAGATAATCCGTTAGAACCTAGTTTAGTAATTATCCTTTTGATGAAAAATAAAACTTGCAATTACTTTAATTGGAAACATTAGATTGGGGTGTGGGGGGTTTTCCTAAATATTTACTGTCATGCAACATCAACTATTTTAACTAGTAAAACGGCATACAAATATTCCCAATTTTCCTATCACTCTGATAATTATTGTTTGAATGTAAAGTTGATTTTCTTATCACTTTTCACAGATGCTATATACTACAGTGTTGATGATTAAACCTAAAATCTAAGCTAATCTCTTTAGGGAACAGATTTGACAAGTGCTCTGATCACACAGTGTCATCTAGTGGTGAAACTTGTTAATTCAATGTTCAGTTTGAGAGGGCATTAGCAAACGTGTATGTGGAAAATAAAATTTATTGACTTTTTCCCCTTGGAGGACTCTGACCTCAGATATTTCACCTTCAACACACTAGACATTCATTGCAATTGATTTTAACTTTAGATAGCACAGCAGTACAGCATGGTAGCTCAGTTCCAGTGCAAATAAAGAAGTAAACAGACCCCATAACTGTCATAACAATGCTCACAAAAAGGAAATCAATGAATGTGAAAATATGTACGATGAAATGATATGAAATGTACAGATCATTGAGATCAGTCCAATGCCTGCAGAACAATATGGGTCAGTATGTGGGAACCTGCGGTGAAGGGGGCTAGCGAGGGGAGTTAAGTGTCCCGACTGCTGTTGGAAAGAAGCCGTTTTTGACTCGGGTGGTATTAGTTAAGATGGACCTGTAGCACCTTCTAGAGGGGAGAAGCTGGAAGAGGTGGTTGCCACTGGTTGTTTTAGTTCCCCGGTCGAAGGTGCGCTTTGTGTAAAGTGAGTCAACTGAGGCAAGGTCACAGCCGATGATGTTTGAGGCTTTAGTGACGATCCTCACCGTGACTGTATGAGCTCCACTACCAGACAGTGAGAGATGATGTCAGGATGCTCTCTATGATTGCTTAATAGAAGTGGACCAGCAGGTGTGTTTTGACATCATACTTCTATTTTCTGATATTAACTATTGTGTAGCGGAAAACGAAGGACGTAAACAAACGAGGATATAATAAATCATCAACAGATAATACCTTTACTGCATTTATGAAATGCAACACAAATCATTTTTGCTTTTTATTTCAGCTTCATTTTATCAGAGCTTATTTGGCGGAACAGAGAAGATACTCTGACATTACCATGGACCAGACGCAGATGGAAGAGGACATGATAATTGAAGCGAACAGGTAACACATGGTGTTCTAACTGATTTACTGCAGCGCTGTGTATGATTTTAAAAGTTATAGAAGAATCACCAGAGCCCTGGTTTTGTTATGTCCTGATCATTTTTGTTTTGATTTGTAGGTATGCATTAGCATCACATTTCCTCTGGGGGCTGTGGTCCATCATTCAAGCAAAGCTATCCAAGATTGAGTTTGGATACATGGTAAGGAGATTTATACGAACATCAGCTGCGTACTACATGTATTTCAATACACAAGATAATGTTTGTCACGCACATATTTAATGTTACATTTTTAGTAAACCTTACCTCATAGTAGACTATGTTGTTTTGCAGGACTATGCCCAGTGTCGCTTTGATGCCTACTTCAAGCTAAAAAAGGTCTTCTCCTGATCTCCACCATGTTAATTTAGAATGTAATGTCTCTTTTTGTGTTATTGGAACTCCAGTACTATGAAGCTCTACTTATGACGAGCAATGTTGGGAGAAAGATAGACATTTACATTTGAACATAATGTGCACAATACATCTTATTGAAGCATTTTTCCCTGTAGTGTGTCATTTAGTTGGAGCAGGTACAGCTCCATAGCATCAGAATTTGTTGTTTATCAAGTGAAGGGTTCAGTCAATCTCATGGATGGCTCCTGTAATAAGCAATGCTGGTTGACAAAGAATTCACGTCTTTAAATTTTTTCTCGGTTTTTAGTCATTCTACCTCACTTTTCACTTTTTGCTTATGTTCTTCTGCATTAGGGTTATTCTGGTCCAATAAAGTTAAGTTCAAAGTTTACCCACATTCAGCAAATTATTTGACGAGGGCTATTTCATACAATATTACTGTTGTTGACAATACTGTGAATTTAACCGTTGAGAATTACAAAGTGTAAGGCTGTTATGTCAGTAATATTGGCTCTATTAACTGTTCATTTCTGCTGCACCTTTAACTGTCTGCCCATATTTAATTCAGCTTGTTTTACCTTTTGTCATCTATGTATCATTCTATGCCGATGATAAATGTGCATTTGGCACTTTTATGCAACTACATTAACCTCAATTGCTTCAACTAGATTCAACAATAATTAAAATCTGTATAATAAAGTGACTTCATGACTTTCCCTTTTTTTTTTTTTTTTTTTTATGTCAAGTAGGGTTTTGAAAGTTTCTGAAAGCATAAAAAAAAAAAAAAGCATCATAATAGAATGAAAACAGTCTCTTGTATTTTAGGGAATGTACTTCTATCACCAATTATCACGGTATCCTTGTTTTACACATAGCTACATCAGTTTACTTATGAAAAGAAACTAGAAGCTTAACTGTGCCTCATCAACTACCTGTAGCTGTTTTTCTAAAGCAACATTGTTCCAGTACAATTCAATTCTTTAATTTTCTTAAAATCTGTATCCTTATTATGTTGGTCCTCTTTGCACTTGTAAATGTATATTTTGAAAAAGCTAATAAACATATGTGCTTAGAACCTGTGTCAGTGCTCCAGTTTTTCTTAGTGTGATTTGTGAAACAAAGTTACTCATGTAACTGCTAAGTAACTTGGTTGTCCCATGGTGACGTCAAGAGCCGAGTGAGAGAGACCATGTTTCCTCCCCGAGGGTTGACACCTCTATGTGCCAAGAATAGACCAGCCAGAAAGAACTACACTGCTCAAAGATCGAGGGACACTTCTGAATCGACTGGATCCGTCTCAGAACAAACAGGAATTCTATAGTTTCACTTTTCTTTTTAAACAACTGTTTCTGTTGGCGTGTTGTCTTGAATCTTAAATCCTTGCTCTCAGCTGTTTCACTACTTGTGCTGTCAAAGAGTATGTGACAGTGAGCGCTGCAGCATGGAAAAGGATACAAGCCTGCGGAACATGGACTAAACTAATTGTTCTGTCCTTCACTTTTTCATTGAAGTGGCTGCTTGTAATTCTTCCGGGGCTTGTCTTCCCTTATTTGGAGCACTTAAAGTGCCATTCTGAATGTGTGCTTGGAGCAGTGGTTGTATGAGAGGTGCATAGCATCTTTAGACCTTTTGTAGTTTTAACAAAAACATGATAATGCTAAAAAAAAAAAAACAGTATTAAAACTTATAATGGAATCTAATGAAAATTAGATCTGGCACAGTCTGTGAGATGAATCCTCTCCGGCAATTTTTTACGATATTATTAAAGTTAATAAGCTTATGGCTGAAATTTGTTCTTACAAGGCTTTGGGGAGCTTTTCCAGCTGTCAAAAGTCAGACAGCATCCCCAGGTATCACAGATAGAGGATCATGCAAAGCAGACTCAGAGGAGTGGAAAACCAATGAGGCACTTCGCACATATCTCCCTGGAGATGGAGATGAAACCACGGTTACAGTCCAAACCAGCACATGTGCATTCCGTGTGAGTAAAAAACTAAACACAACTCTCTCAACCGTATGGGTAAATCAGAAGCTGGAGGCTGCAACAATTTTGGTTTAATAATTAATTCTTTAAGGTGGACCTTGGGAGGCTCTCAGAGTGCAGTGAGTACTTCCGAGCCTTGTCCCGGTCCAGAATGAGAGAGACTTCAGAGAGCCTCATCCACCTGGATCATGTGTCCTCCTCCGTCTTCCACAATCTCCTTGAGTTCTCCTTCCATAATAAGTTTAAAGTCCCTCAGGAGGAATTGGGCACACACATCCAGGTAGGCAGACTTCATATCTCCATGTCTATTTATCCCTGTAGCTATCGGACATCTCATGCTTTCCCTCAGTGCTGTGATTCACCCCAAAACCAACCTACCATCTTTCTCCCCTTCCGACTCTGGAGGTCAGCAGCTATCTCCTGGCTGAGGCCTTCCTCTCAAAGTGCCTGTCAGTCCTCGCCGATAAACTCAGTCCAGGTAACTGTTTGTCCTACCTAAGTCTGGCTCAGGAGATCTGCTGTGTGGAGCTGAAGATGACAGTATTCACCTACCTAAGTCGAAACCTGCTTGAGCTGCCTCATCTCATCAAGTATGCAATGCTTAACATGAAATATTTGGACTGTATTCAGGATTTACTACGAGGACAGATTTGACTACATGTTTCTTTCTTGTCCCTAAAACTGATTCATTCCTCAGGTGTCTGAACGATGCAGAGAAGGACGAAGTTGTCCACCTGAGGAGGACACAAGGAGACCGACGTCTCTGCAGCCTTAGGAAAGAGAACCTGACTTCTTGGAACGACCCAGAAACTGAACGTGCACGACATATCTTCACCCTGAAAGGGTCGGAGGACAGCGGAGATTGGTATCCAGTCACAGAGCTTCCTTTCAGGGCTGATAAGTGGTGTCTCACTACAGTGGTCCTGTATAACTACCTGTACGTAATAGGAGGCTACCGGCAGCGTGTGAAGAGAGGCTGGGAGTTCAAGATGGCTTCCTCAAGGTATAATCCCTCTACTCACACGTGGGTCGCTACCGCTCCTCTGATTAAGGTGAGACCAGTCTGTCTTTCCTAAAACAAAACTTGCCTTGCTTTCTGCAGTCTTTATTTATTTTACACTAATGAAAACTGTCACCATATGTTGTATCCACAGCACAGAAGGCACTTCAGTGCAGTGGCCTGTGAAGGCTGTATATACGCTGTAGGGGGCTGGTACTTGGACTTACTGGTGACCCCAGACTCCAGCACAGCTCTGTACACAGCTGTAGAACGCTACGATCCATGGGAGGACACATGGAGGTTTGTGTCCTCTTTATCAGTCTAGTTCAGCTGGTAGGTTTTTGGAAGAACACTGTTCTGAAAAATATATTTTCTATTTGATGTGTTTCCCCTTCAGAAAAGCATCCTTCCATTATGTGTTGGTGTATTAGTGACTAAATATAATCTCTGCCTCAGGTTTGTATCCTCACTGCCGCTTACTGACTTCCAGTTCACCATGTCCTTGTCCCATGACGTGCCCCTTGCCACTAGCCTCGGAGACTGTCTCTATGTGTTGGGGAACATCCAGAGGACTGGAGAGAAACTGCTGCTGCAGTACAACACAAGGCAAGGTAAGGCAGAACAGCATAGACCTATTTGCAAGCGGAATATGTTTGGAGTATGTTGGAATATGGAGTATGTTTAGAAAGCCTGTACATAAAGTTAAGATCATCCTCTAACGTGCTAATCTGGACGTATTCAAAATGTTGCTTCTGTATTCTCTCTGTCTATTAGACTCCTGGTCTGAACTGCTTCCCACCCTTACCAGAGCAGATGCAAACCTCCCTACTCTTTATTTCCTGGGTGCCACTGACAGGCTGCTTGTAATTGGTGGGAACAACTCAGAAAATGTGGTGACATCATTCTGCGTACAGTCACAGAGATGGGGACAGGTACAAAAGAGACTCAGTTGATTTGAAATGAAAGAAAAAAACACATCACGACTTCAACACATTTAGCTGAGTTATGTGTATCTGAAGCACAAAGATGTCTTTTTATATTCATGGATAATATTTTGAAGTAAATAAAAACATTGTTTTTTATCTTTTAGGTGCACAGGGCTGAGAAGGTGGCATTTGCAGGACAGGGGACAGTTGTTGGTGACCAGGTCCTGATGCCAAGTATAGAGCACAACACTGTTGCAAGGATTGATCTCCAAACTCTCTCCCTCAGAGTCCTTTCTCCTCTACCCATCTCCACCCGCTATGAAGCTGTCTTTTATCTTCTCTTTTAATATTATAGTTAGCCTTTTTGCTTTTGTTTTTGTGGCTTAATGTAATAGTGCTTAAGTCTCTCTCAAGAACATAAGGAGATAAACTGCATATTACTATTGCTTACACTTAAAGCACTGAGTCACTCTGGGAGAAAAATGATTGAAGAATATTGACTTCATTGTAAATTATAATTGCTTTTAACCATGGCTCTGTTTGGACGTTGGTACTTATTCAACTCTTTTTAAGAAAATGGACTTGGTGCTGTATGTGTACCTGTATACTCTGTATACGTAAGGTCTCAGCTGTTCACCTCTGTATGTGATCTTCAAAAAAATGTTTGATCAATAAAGGTTTTTCATGAATTAGACTGAATGAATTAGAGAATTGGACGAAGACTGGAGTATGACGTCTCCCTTTGTTTATTTTATTGTTTGTTGTTCACATTAAATACATTTCCTCCTTAAATTACTTTTGTGCTTCATACTCTGTGCTTTGCAAAAATGTCACACAATTACAATACAACACATTTTGTTTTCCATCTTTTCTTAATAAAAACCATTAGGTTCTATTTTGTAACCCTCTAATGGAGGCAAAGTCACAGCGCTTGAATCCAATGACAATAATCTGAGATTGTGATGCTGTTATTCTTATTACACTACTATATTTTTATTATCGCCTTTAAATACGGCTTGCACTGTCAGTCGTTGAAAAGGAAACATCACATATCTCTCACTGCAGCAGATTCAGTTACATAGCAGAGAGCTCAAGCCACATGAGGTTAGGCTCTGTCTATGTTTGGTGTCTTATTACAGAAAAAAGCATGTCACGGGTGAGAGAGGGAGAGAGAGAGCGGTGTTGGGGAAAGGGGGGGACAGGGAGGGTTGGAAAGCACAGGAGACGACAGCTCTGATCTCACTACCTGAGGAAAGCAAAATCAAGGGCACTAGAGTCATACAGAGCACACAAGCCAGAGTACAAAGGAATTTCACTGCCTCACTGAAGCAAACCAAAGTCACAGCTGTCCTCTGCTTTAGTGGATTATTATACTGACTGTTACATAGGTAAAGTATGGATCTGTCTTTCATTTATAATTCTTATTCAGTTCTGCATGCAGTTAGTTGTGTTATCTGCAGAGGTTTTCCGCTTGATACTTGTTGTGTAAACTCCATGTTTTAATTACATACAAGTATAACAGGTTCGGGTGAAAATGTTAAATTATTTAAATATTTGAGTGTTTGTGTGTGTGTGTTAAGCCATGTATGTATAAAACAAGTGAAATGATGGGGAAGTTCAATGACACAGTCAAGTTCTGACCAATACATTTTCACATGTATACCAATACATGTTCAGTTGTTAAACAGTACAAACGAATGCTGACCTTCAAATTGTCCAATAGATTCTCAGTGTTCTGGCGGTTTAACATTCATCTGCTGGTTGTACTCTGTGTTTATATTTTCATGCCCATCTGAGGTGTGGCGCATGCTCAGCCGGTGTACTGCTATATTTGGCCATTGAACTTTGTCCCACTTGGTGACTGTTCTGTCATATGACATGGAAAAAGAAATCCTAGTCACTCAGGCCATTACATAAAGTAGTTTATGAACTCCAAATAATTTTGTTTGGAAATTCAACAAGGACATTGCATGTAAAAGACAATGAATGAACCCAACTTTACGTTATGTATATATATATGTATATGTATATATGTATATATATTCATGCTTAATGGTATTCCATATCGGTGTCCATCCTTATCACATTATGAGCAAACACTGCAGACGGTGCAACTTTCCTTCAAATAACATCCCCACTGTGCGTCAGATCTGTGAAAGTCTACCAGTTTTCTGTTAACCTTTATGTAATAATCAGATAAAAGAAATTACAAAAACAATCTTTTTAAATACTTAATAATAATAGTGAATGAAATACCTAAGGATTCTAAAATAGATGAATGGCTCAATCATAATTTGGAACTTGAATTTTTTTCTCTTAGGAAATTGATACAAAATAAGAGCGCGCTCTCCGATCTTAAATATCAGAAAATATGGAATTTGGACATTGAGACCTTGGGAGAACTAGCTTCCAGAGCTCTAAAAGTCTGAAATATGTATTGATTATAATAACAGGTAAACAGCTGCTAATATTTCTATAAGGATCCACATCTTCCACTGGACCTTTTATTCCTATTCAATATCATTATTCTAATCATTATTTCTAGTCAGAAACCAGATGACTTAAAAAGCTTCCCTTTGATCTCTATGTTAGTAGCTGCTATTCAGAGATGGCTGAGGCGCATCAGGCGGTGGGTTTCCAGTTCACTGTGCGCCCGGATGGTGTGGACCTTAAACTGAGTCAAGAGGTCATCAAAAACATCTACCTGTCTGGAGTGACAGCATGGAAGAAGCGAGCCATTCAATTCAAGGTACAGTAGCCAACACTTCCGATCTAGCTTTGGTTATCAGTGATCAAAAATGTGCAGTCACTCAATAAGATTACAAACTTGCAAGTGTTTTTTTCCGATCAGTAAAGGTATTTCCAATTGCTGTGCATTTTTATTCGTTCATCATTTATCGTCTGAACAGGTCATAGAAGATGAAGATAAATCTTTTTTATTCACAGAATGGTGTGTTGGCTGGAGTCTATCCTGCCAGTCCGTCCAGTTGGCTGATAGTTGTGATAGCCATGATGAGTTCCTTGTACATCCGCATAGACCCCTCTCTAGGAATGATTGACGCAATCAAGGAGAATCTACCACACAGGTCAGAAATATCCTGCTGTCAGTATTATGTCTTGTTCA
The DNA here is from genome assembly GCA_943593645.1 of Bovichtus variegatus. NCBI lineage: Eukaryota > Metazoa > Chordata > Actinopteri > Perciformes > Bovichtidae > Bovichtus > Bovichtus variegatus. The sequence continues at coordinate 14,080,756 of CALSCE010009442.1, forward strand.
GTTTTCAAGAATTCTACTGCATCTTCAGGTTTGCTTAAATGAGCTACGCAATAAGTCAGCTACTTAAAAACAAAGTTATTCTGCATTTTTCTGTTGTATTTCATACCCTATTCCTGACAAAGGCAGTGTTGTGCCTTTTCCAAGCAGAGACTATATATCAGTGCAGACCCGAGCGGTGCTGAGTGCCATCCTGTTTGCCACTGGTCTGTGGCTGTTCCTTATCTACCTCTTGAGATACACTCTCAAAGCTCTACTTTCCTACCATGGATGGATTTTTGAATCCCATGGAAAAATGAGCACATCTACCAAAGTGTGGCTGGTACGTTCGTCCTTCTCTCTTTCACTCACTCACCATTCACTATGGTATGGTTGACACTTGTTCTAATCTGCTATAAAAGGTAATCTGCTATACTATATTATGTGTATGATGTTGTGGGTGTTGTTTGTTTGTTACCAGAGCCTGGTGAAGATGTTCTCTGGGCGCAGGCCACTGCTCTACAGTTTCCAGGCCTCCTTACCCAGGCTCCCCGTGCCCAGTGTGGATGATACAATTCACAGGGTGTGAAATTATAGTTCTGACCTCCCATGACCACAAACACAGATGTGGCTTTTTGAAATGAATGACAACACATTAAATGCATGCACGTCATTAAGTGCTATCCAAACATCAGCATTTGTCGTGTTAACCCTTGATAATCTCACAACTAATAACCGATTTCTAATTACCATTTCTATTTTTGCACCTGACCTACATTTAAGCCTATCTAGCACATTAACTAAACCTACGTATTAAGCCTTTCCAACCGGTTGATGAATGCAGCTTGTTAGATCATACACGACTGCACCACCATCTACTGTCCTATTTCCCTACCTGCACCCTGTGACACACAGTAGTACAGCAGTAGATACAAATCTGTCACAGACCCTCAGCTGCAGATGTGGATGTTTTTCAGATGTGCTGTTGTGTATGCTGCTCTATATCAGCTGTGTTTCTACATGAAAATGCTCTATTGTCCTGACAACACACACCGTCTTTTCCCCACAGTACCTGGAGTCAGTCTGTCCTCTGCTGGACAGTGAACAGTACAACCAAATGGAGATGTTGGCCAATGACTTTAAAGATTCCAAAGCAGCCCAGCTACAGAGATACCTAATCCTAAAATCCTGGTGGGGGACAAATTATGTGAGTAGTGTTTACAAGTGATACAACATTGGAAGACTAATTCAATTAAATCATAATGTTATACATTAATAACGTGTTCTGTTCTCTAGGTAAGTGACTGGTGGGAGGAGTACATCTACCTCAGAGGCAGGGGTCCTATCATGGTGAACAGTAACTTCTATGTAATGGTAAGATAGACTGTCACTCGGTCAGCCTGTTATACAGTGGAATGTATTGGTAATGTTATTTTTTTTAATCATATTGTGGGACGTATGTAATGTATCATAGCGTGCCAGAGGAGAAACATGAAGGCAATATTTTTCATTGTTTATCTGTTTCCATTTAAAGTTTTCAGTTTAGTAGTTGGCAGGTCCGAGTGACAACTCTAACAAATGAAACAGTTAAATAGTATTGGGTGCACAGTAGTGGCAAGGATCAGTAGAAACCAAACACCTGCACTCACAGATCGGGTCTCTTTATTCATTATAGGCACAAAACAAAAGCGTTTCAGCTTGAAGACACAATATCTGTGAGTGTCGGTGTTTTGTATCTCTTGATGTTTTTTTAATCATATCCATAGAGAAATTATACATTAAAAGGGGAGGAGAGTACATAAAATAATTTTTAAAAAAGTAGAAAAAAGTACTAAACAAACTGCCTTTAATTCTTCAAAACCTCACTAAAAGCCAGTAACCAAAATATGTTTTAGTAATATTAATAATTATTCATTATTATTATTACATAATATGGAATAAATGTCTCTTATTGTAATTTTTATTTATGCTCTGCTTTGTCTTTGTGGTGAATGTATTAGGACCTCTTGTACCTGACCCCAACACACCGACAGGCTGCACGGGCAGGGAATGTGGTTCATGCCATGCTGCAGTACAGACGCAAACTGGAACGTGGTGAACATGCACCGGTAACGCTCGCCATGACACCACTCTGCCATCAATCTAACCTAATGACCAAATGTAAAACCATACATACTTCAGTCCTCTCTGTAATGATTTCATTTTCTTTTTTCTTCTCAGCTGAGGGCGTTGGGGACCGTTCCTATGTGTTCCTCTCAGATGGAAAGGATATTTAACACCACTCGCATCCCGGGGATAGAAACAGGTAACAACAACAACAACAACTGCTCAGTTTCAATTTAAAGGGGAACTATACAGTAGACTCAAATTCATAGGGCATAACTGGGTTAAAAACTTGTTGTCATAGTACATGTTTTCCCTCAGCTGTTAAAAGTTGCTTCAACATCACTGTGTGAAGTATGAACAGAAGTGTAACTGGCTTGAAAGTTTCAGACCCTATCTAATGTGCTCCAGTGCTGATGTACCCTCTAACAACTGTAGTGCAAAGGAGCATTCATCAATCTGTTTGTACAGAGGGGTTATGTTGGTTCCTAATAATTTACATTTTTAGCTATCTGCTACTTTCCTCTCATTCTGTGTCCACACATACTTCCTTTTCTTGTCGGCCCTTCCCTACAGATATTGTGCAGCACCTGACTGACCGTAAGCACCTGGTCGTCTACCACAAGGGCCGTTTCTTCCATGTGTGGCTGTACACTGGGGGGCGCCACCTCTTACCCAGTGAACTTGAGACACAGTTTCAAAGGATCCTCAATGATACATCAGAACCCCAGCCAGGAGAACTCAAATTAGCTGCCCTGACTGCAGGAAACAGGTATACAATCACACACAGACACACACATGCTCAGGACTCATATGTACATAAACACACACAATTAAATTGTCTTACTCGGACATCCCACTCTAGAGTTCCATGGGCTCGGGCTCGGATTAAATATTTCAGCCAGGGAGGAAACAGAGCGTCACTGGACGCCATTGAGTCAGCTGCCTTCTTCCTGACACTAGATGACGAGCCACAGGGTTATGACCCTGCAAAGACCAAGTCACTCGACAGTTACGCCAAGTCACTGCTGCATGGCAAATGCTACGACAGGTAGGCTGAGAAGTCAAGAGAATATCTCTGCCATTGGCTTTTATTGGTTTGTTTTACAAAGAGAGCTTTTTCTTTTTTCCCAGGTGGTTTGACAAGTCTTTCACTTTGATCTCTTATCCAAATGGAAAAATGGGTGTAAATGCTGAACATTCTTGGGCGGATGCACCAATTGTTGGACATATGTGGGAGGTAAAAAAAATGTGTGCTGATATTGTATTTTTTAAAAATTATTTGAAATGTGTAGATATCTTTAGCCAGCATTTTCTGTCTGTGTAGTACGTCCTTGCAACAGACTGCTTCCATCTTGGCTACACAGAGGAGGGACACTGTAAAGGGGACGTGAATAAAGGCCTGCCTTATCCCACTCGACTACAGTGGCAGATTCCAAAGGAGGTACAGTAGAGCCTTAAATCGTTTATTGCCATTGACCTACTTGACTTGCATTTTATGGTATTTGCTGTATCAGCTGTGTTTTTATCACAGTCTCCCCTCTCTTAGTGCCAAGACGTCATTGACACTTCATACCTGTCAGCCAAGCAGATAGCTGATGACGTGGATTTCCATGGCTATCTGTTTACTGAGTTTGGAAAAGGACTGATCAAGAAGTGCAGGAGCAGCCCTGATGCCTTTATTCAGCTGGCCCTGCAGTTGGCACAGTTCAGGGTAAGGTTGCCGTCATCATCATGACATTACGGACTTTATTGCTCACTGTTGTCTTTTAAAAGTTTAAAAGTTAGGTCATCCATCGTCGCTAAATGACTTCACTCCGTCTGCTCTTCAGGACCAGGGAGTGTTCTGTCTGACGTACGAGTCATCAATGACTCGTATGTTCAAAGACGGTCGGACAGAGACTGTGCGCTCCTGCACTTCTGAGGCGGTTGCATTTGTCAGAGCCATGGAGGATGGAGGTGCAACAGTAAGCAGAACACTACAACACAAAGAACCATTTAATCAGGAACACACAACTTAAAACCAGAAGTCTGTTGAATTAGGTTCAGTGGGTTTAAACAATGGTTAAATATAATATGCATTTGTATTCACAGGTATGTCCAGCAGAATTTAAGACGCTAAATCCCTTTAATGCAGTAATAAAAGTAAAATAATTAGACTTTGGACATATCTGCTGCCAAATGTGTGTTATCAGGCTCACAAATTCACAATCAGGGACTAGAAACATTTTGTCACATTTTGAGAGGGCACGGTCTGAGAGGTCACTTTGTGCTGCTAAGGACTTGGTCACCTGGACCTGAGGCAATGTGTCTTTGCATGCCCTGGACTCTGAACTCACTGATGTACTGGTAGGGTTAAATTGTCACTTCCATGAACAGAAATAAGGTCATTTTGATATTATGTAAAGGTCTGATTATTTTTTGTGTCGTTTATTTTTGTGATCAGAACGCCCAGAGACTTGCTTTGTTTCGGAAAGCAGCAGATAAGCATCAAAACATGTATCGTCTGGCCATGACTGGTTCTGGCATCGATCGTCACCTCTTCTGTCTCTACATAGTGTCCAAATACCTTGGTGTCGACTCGCCATTCCTTAAGAAGGTTAGAACTATTATCATCTATTATCTCTGTCTCATTTTATTGGTTTCTGATTCACAATTTGTGTCTTAACCTCCCTATCACAATCTTAATCCTTTCTTATCTGGTCTAACGTTCAATGTCTTTGCTTTTAGGTGCTTTCAGAGCCCTGGAAGTTGTCTACCAGCCAGACTCCACAGCAGCAGCTAAATTTAGTTGACATCAACAAGTTCCCTAAATATGTGGGTGCTGGTGGTGGATTTGGCCCAGTGAGTTCTATTGTTTTACTTTAGAGATGTGCACAAGTTACACAGTCATAACGCTTCAACCTCCTTCCTGATCTGACAGCAGTTTGTACAGTAATATAATAGCATCTCTTGTCTACCACCAGGTGGCTGATGATGGTTATGGTGTGTCTTATATAATAGTCGGGGAAAACCTAATCACATTCCACATCTCCAGCAAGTTCTCCAGCCCTGACACAGTAAGAGCACAAAATTAGAGCAATTATAGATCCAACTGTGTGCCTTTTATGCTGTCTTTCAAAACCAAACACACACACTCCCTCTCTCTCTCCCTCTCTCTCTCCCTCTCTCTCTCTCTCTCTCATTGCCTTTTTGTGTGACCTGCAGGACTCGTGCCGGTTCGGTCAGCACATTGGTACGGCCATGTTGGATATCCAAGCACTTTTCAACTCTGAAAATGATAAGAAGACGGTGGAGCACGCAAAGCATGTACAGGTGGAAAATGGGAAAAAGCACATATAACAGACACTGTGGGGTGGTGTGCTGGATTTGTCTCACATACAACCTGTGAGTTTCTTTGCCGTGCTTCATTCGCAAAATCAAAACAAAGTTCTGGTGACGGGCTGCATTTATGATCTTTTTGCTTTCCTGGTGCGTCACATAGGAGCTGGTCATTCCACTCAGTATGACTAAAGGAATAGTTGTTCCTTCTCTAATTTATTTCTATTTTATATTGTACCTTTCAGAGCTGTTGTTTTGGTGCTGAGGGAAAGAAATGTTGTTTTGCAATGGTTGTTTCTCGCTCCTTTTTGTCAGTTTATGCGGCATAGACTGTATATAAAGCTAATGTAATGTATATTTAATCTTTATATATGGTCTATTGTTTGTGCATATGAAACTTGTAAATATATCTGCTTAAAGAACCCAGTGCTATGTTTGAAACTATAAATCCTTTGTTACATGCCAGTATTTATGAATTGCTGTTCATAGTAAATTGTCATCTTTGATTTAAATATTAAATAGCGGTATGTAAGTTACATGGCGGTAACTGATAATTGTTTTCCATTCTTGACACATTTTAACAATCGTATAAACCCCTTTAATACATCAAAACAGACACAGAAAAACAATCTATTATAAGAGAAGTTTATTTGAAGAGGTGGGGTGGAGGTCATATCTTGTTCCTGGTATCCATATGAACATTTACAGGGTCCTTCCAGTTTCATCCAGGCTATTAGGATAAACAAAATCTGATCTGGACTTTTGATTGAGCTGGAAGCTTCATAACAGTAAATCAGGCTGCTCGCTGTAACACTAAGCGAGCAAAACTAAATGCACCAGATCTTGAACAAAGGCAACAAACAGATAAGAGTGCTTGTTGTTAACAACAGTCTGCTTTTTACAGTTGCACAATTGTGTGGCCATATAACGCAAACTCTATACACCATACCATATTACCTTAAATACGCTGACATATTGGGGATACAGATGGTAGAAGGTCCATCTTCTGAGGGGTGTGCCGATTTCTTCTCATTTATGACTTTAAACCACAATTCATCTGTGACTTCATGTCAAAAACAAACCATCTTCTATTTGAATATTTATTAGTTTAGGTGGGGAAAATACAAAAAGTCAAAGTAATAAAAAACAAACCATTCTGGTCACACTCCGTTTCTTTCAAGGCATCAGTTACAGCAATGAACTAAAACTAGGCTTTATAACTGTACAAAGTGAATGGACAAACAAAAACACCATCTCACAGTCCGCTTGCTTGATGAGAGCCATTTTAAAAAGACCCAAAGAGGCAACAGACACCAGACTTCCTAAGATTCAAAATGAATCAACATTATCACATTATTGTCTTCATCATCATTACTCTCTCATCAGAGGCTGCCTGCCAATCACACACATTTAACATAACAGAATGCAAACAGACACCAAAGGCAAATGGATTTTAAGTATGCTCTAATTCTTACCAATTTTTATCATGGGGATACTGCAGGTTGAGTCCACTGGGTGATGACATTTCCCTTGGGCCACTGTGTGGGGTTGTTTTTCATGTAGATACACGCCAACCCAGTCTTTTCTGTGTGCATACTATTTTGTGTATATATTTCAACACTCTAGGATGGTTTTGTAGTTTATGTGTCTAAAAACACTCAGCAGAGCTTTGGGGTTCCGGTCTATGATGCGGCAAGGGAGGATTACGAAGTTGCACCAGGAGTTGGGTTGACATTCTGCGTGGCTGCTTGTGGTGCCACCTCTATGATCCGCGGTTTGTCAATGATGCGAGCAGTGCGGTTTCCTTTCTCTACAATTCCGATGATCCACGCTTGGTGGCCCTCGCCGTATTTTGGGGATTTAATCTCGGCACAGAAGCGGGCAGCCTGCTCCCGAGGCAGACAGATGAGCAGGCCTCCTATAGAGAAAAGGAGATTTCGTCAGTCACAAGGGCTTCAAATAGTGTTTTCAATGTGCAGTGATGCTGGTGAGTGCTCAGTTTCTTACTGCTGGATCTAAGAGCTACCTTTGATACCAATCCCACTGTAATTCTGGGGCACGGGACCCAGGTGCCATTAGGAGGAGATAGGATGAGACCTGCTGCAGTGCAGCGGGTCTCATCCTATCTTTCTGACTGATGTTATTGAGTCTCAGGAGGGATATGTTTTTCTTTTTGGGCACCTCTTTGTTTCTTCAGGGCTCAAGTCTCAGTCCAAGCTTGTTTGCCTTTCACTTGTTTCAACTTGGACATGTATACTAGAATTACTTTAATCTTACTGATACAAAGTAATGTCAGGGGGATATTAGGTCAGTACACCTAAAATAAATTTTAAAAAATATCCCCCCTCCGGCTAGCGCAGCCCAGCACCAAACAATGTATATTCAAAACTTTTCCAAAATAATCTATAAATTCCAAACCATTTCTAGGCCTGGAATTTTTTCTTTTTTTGTATTTTCAGAATTTTTCTTTCAACACATCAGTTTAGCCTTTTTTTCCTCAGACCAAAACAATTATACAAGTTGTGTTTTAAGGATTAAATGAGCATAGCTTCAAAAGGTACAAATTACCATACACAACTTCAACCTACAATTGCAACAACATTTTTGCTTTTTCCTACTTAAAATATTTCTTGTATTTCTTTCTTCTATTATGGCATGTTGTCTGCCTAAACAAATGATGACTGGAGAAAATTCAGAAGGCAAGGGTGACTGAATATTTGTTGTTGTGGCCCCCAGAACATGCATCAGCCGTACATTGGTGTTTTGTTACATTGTGCATTTTGTTATTTGTATTTATTGACCAGTAAAGCCCTTTATGAGGCCAAATATACAATGGTTAAGGACGAGAAAAAAACAACAGAGCCCTGTATACACACACACACCTGATGTTTCAGGGCAGGTGCCGTGCATGAGTCCAAACATGTTCCCACAGGCCTTGGACACGGCAGCCATCTTGGCAAGCACTGGGAGGTTGTGGATGACAAATGACACCTCACTTCGTTGTTGCCGTGCCAACGTCTGAGCGTGGCCAAGGATGCCAAACCCTGTGATGTCGGTGGCTGCGTGAGCATTGAAGGTGTGCATGAGACCAGCCGCTACAAGGGAAGACAGAGTGAGATAGAGATATATGTTATTGTGATATGTGCCAATATTCACAAAGGCTGTCACTCATTGCAAGCCAAACATTGTGTGTCACCTTGAAAGCAAACAAATTCCCATTCTTTTAAAAAATATATTTTGGGTGTGGTGTTAACATGAAGCTGTAGTATGCACTTTCTGCCTTACAGGGAACATTATCTTTTACTATATTAAGTTATCCCAGAATGTTTTTTTACCTCTTTTTTTTTTACATTAATAGTAGAGACTATTAAGGCCACAGAGGGTGCAATATAGCCGAGCTGCTGCAGAGGATGCTGCTGTTTACAAAGAAAAGTTGCCCCATTGAACGTTTCTTCCGTGTCCAACAGCTGATGTAGTTGTGCCCAATAGCCAAAAGTAATCCAAAATCAAAAAAAAAAAAAGGTAGGTATGCCTGCAAATCAATTATTTGGACATAGAGGTTTTACCTGTCCTGTTGAGCCGAGCCATGTTCATCATGGCTTCATGGTAAGCCAGCTCTACATCCTCCTGAGTTACCACCAGCTTGATCTTGTTCCACTTCTCAGGCTGAGTGATAAAAAATAAATATATATATATATATATATATATATATATATATACACGAATGGCGTTAGTGTGTATCCTAAAAACAAGTGTCCAGACAAAGTTATTCATGAGTGAGCATGCAGACTTACAATATCTAGCCACTGGTGTACTGCAACGGCCACTTGTGTTCCAAGCGGCTTGGTCAACACCAACACGTCTCCTGGAACTGCATTGTCTGGCCTGAGAAATGAAAAAAAAAAAAAAGGCATCATCAGGTTTTTATGCATTACAACAAAATGATGCATTTTACATAAGTATGGACACATGTAGTAGGAACTCAAATCCTACATGATAAATTCGTTGGGTTGACAGACTGTTGTAGCAACTCCTCCCATCACCACCCAGGGGTTGAGCACCGTTTGTCCTCCTGTTACAGATGTGCCTGCCTCTTCTGATGCATCCTTGAATCCCTGGATGACCAGTGGCATGACTTTGTCTCTCTCCTGTAAATACCCGGAAAAGGAAAAAAAAATAAAATAAATAATAAACATTAAAACAATTGGTTCTTTGCAGTGTTATTCCATAAACAAGATTCAAAAGTGAACACATCAACTGATGCCTCTTACCTTCTCTAACATTTTGTTGCTGACTCCCAGAAGCATCAGCATGTTGTCACACTCTGTCACTCCCATGGCATACAGGTCACTTAGAACATTGGCACAAGCAATTCTTCCCTACAAAGTAGAAATGTTGAAAATAGGCACATCAAGGGTTGCTGTGTGAAGTAGGCCTACGGCATACCCAAAAATAGTAATACAGGCAAAGAATTACCAGAGACGCCTTTCCATTTGTCACATTTAAGTATAATTAATAGGACCACAATGGCAAACGTAATACCCATACAAGAGAAGATCCATACCATCATGTAGGGGTCATCCACAATGGGGTAGATGTAATCTGTTGTCTGGACCAGAGAAAGGCCTCCATGTCTGAGGGGGATCACACAGGTGTCCATGCCTATGCCTTCAAAAATAAAAGATCTGTATGTGATATTTTGAAGAGGCTTATGTTTTGTTGGTGTATGTGTGATATGAGCAGTGAGACGGCTTCGAGTTGAGTAGAATTTGAATGGAGAAGGAAATCATCAAATGACTCTCATCAGTGTATCTACCCTGGTGGCCAGTCCATTTCAGAACTGAGGGCGAGGGTTTACCTAAAACCTTTAAAGCAATGTTTTGTAAATACATTTTGTAAATAAATGTTCTGTAACCTTATGTATTTCTTGCTCCCTCAGTAAATCTTGTCACACCTTGGGGAGTGAAGTTTATCATAACTTCACTCATCTTAAATCACTTAATATACTTTATATTTCACAATTTTATGAGTTGTTCCTGCTGTGGTTACAACAGCTACTGTTGTTTGTTTAAACCATATTACTGTTTAACACTTTGTAATAGGTCATTTGTAATATATGAAGATCACAATTACCTAATCGGGGCATAACTGCCCCCAGGAACTGTTCATCCTCTTGATAGTGGTTCTCCTGTAGGGTTTCTAGCAGCTTCTGTAACACATCTTGGGGCACCTGTGACCGAAGAAAATAACCACCATTATCATTATCATGCATTGTTATATCATATTTCTTATCTGGCAGAATACTTATTATTTTGTATAGCTATACAAACACAATAATGCATCCACGGTATATTTTCATAAGGAGATCAAACCTTGCAGCCTGTGCCTTTGAGCTCAGCAAAGCGTGTGAGCCGGAAGTTCTTGTCCAGCTCATAGCTTTCGGGGTTAAAGGACTCCCTCACGGACATGTCTGAAGAAACTCTGGGTCTTCACCACTAGAACCACATCAATGACCAAGATAAAACAATACAATCGGTGATGAGAAACACTGTGTGGAGGCCCCAAGAGGCTAGAAGAAAATCGTGTTAATTGTGTAGACTTTAAATAATAAAAAAAGAAACCTCAATTTATTCACAACACTGCAATGCCATCTCAGATTATTCACAAGTTTGCTCTTTTGTTCATCATTTTAAGTAAAACATGAAAAAGGACAAATGAGTTTCCGTACAATCTGAAGCAACAGCACTGCAATGAATCCTGCCTTTGTGGAGCTCATAATATTATGTTTTTAAGAATGCGCCAGAGAGCTGTTAATTTAACTGTCAGTCATCTTTAGGGCTGCTTACAATAACTCAAAATATTTGAATTATCAATGGATTTGCCAATTATATTCTAGTTTAATCAATTATTGATTGGTCTATAAAATGTCAGAAAATAGTTTTTAAATTCAGTCATTCCATAAATGCCCCTGCTAACACATTTAAATGTTTCTGGGTTTTTTTCTGACAAACTAGGGCTGCACGATGACATGGGTACGTTATCAGTATCAGCAAATAAAGGCTTTAAAATGAAATATCGGCATCTGCCAGAAATGAACATTTTCTTCAATATGACAGACCGATAAGATGTTGCTGTTGACGAGGCGGGTGCAAAAACAACTGTGTCTGCGTTGTGGAGGCTTTTTTAAAGTGTCTGAAATGGATAGCAAAGTTGATATTGGCAATGATTGTTCAGCCAAAGTCATGCAAGCAGGAGCCAATTTAATTAACTACAAATTGAATTAAAGAGATTAGCCTGCTTTGTTGCAACTTGTGAAATAGGTCAGATTTGGCCTGGTTGTTCCTATTTTCAGGATTGCCTCAGGGACAACATCGTCCAAAATGAGTTGCTAAATATAGGCATATCGGATATCGGCAAAAAATCCAATATTGTGTATCCCTATGACAAACTGTCCAAAACCTAAAAGATATTCAGTGTATCATTCAGTTTACAATTATATAAAACAAAGAAAAGCAGCAAATCCTCCCAATTCAGAAACTGGTAATAATTCAAACAATTAATCAAATAACGCAATAGCTACAGATCAATTTTAAAGGGGATAAACTAATAGATTAATTGACTAATTGTTTCAGCTTGTCCTCTTTTGTCCAAGTGACAGAAACAACTACAGAGCTGAATCAACATTTAATAACAGTAAGTAACAATGTTTTGTAGACACATTAGGTACACATTAATTACAGCTACAAACACGACCACAATTAAATCAGCACCTATCTGACTTGTCTCAACATTAGGCCGAAATTAACAATTCACAGGCATATTCATTTTGTACTTTTTGTATTGAACATCATTTTTAATATCCAGCCATAGCTATGTTCGGGGGTAAAATTAAATTGATATTGTTCAAATTAAGAAAAGAAAAATCAATGCCAATTGCATTTTCGGGCACAATAACTTATGTCAGTTTTGTAAGAAAACAAATGTCAGAAGTGCACACAAGGAATGGTTACAAATTACAAAGCATCCAAGACTTTTCAATAACCTCTCTGTGCCACACACACACACACACACACACACACACAGGCAACATAACACTTCACAATGAGCTGGTGCATGCTGAGATATGTTCTGTTAAATCAAAAGCAACACAAGATGAAAATGGTAAACACTTGGCCTCCTGACAGAGAAGCCAGTTGAGTTATTGGTTACTTGTAACCCCGGTTTGCTGTATAGATTGCTGTGAGGGGCCTCAGTTTGTACACAGTGGGAGTGTTCAAGAGACAAAATGCTGCTAAGTTCATTCAACCCTGAGGCACTGGCTAACAACATCACAGCTGACCAGAGCTAGACTGTTCGCTTAAATGTACACCACATTATAAACTACTGGGCGTTCAACTGTAAGACATATGTGCTAATAGTGACAGCTACAGCTTTCACGTTTGTGTTTGTTTTGCTGAAAATGCAGTTTCCGTTTCCATGCTAGCTCTCGCTTGCAAGCGCTGATCAATGCGTGAGGTAATGAGCAGCTCTGAGCAACAAAGAAGTCAATGTGTCGGAGAGTGCGAGCTGTACTACATTTAAAAACACACACTGTTGAGGCTACAGCCTAAATGTGATACATAGTTGTAAAACATGGGGCCTGCTCGTTGCACATGTAAGTTAAAAAGTTGCCGTAGAGCGCCGAATAAAAATGTCGGCGGCGGAAAAAATTAACCCTTTCCTGTCCATCGCCATGCGATGTGTGCAACATCAGAGTTCGTATCAATAAAACAGTGCTAAACATGCCACTTGTGCAAAGTTTGTAATGATATGGTGCAATACAAGTGTTTACAATTGCCCTAAATGCGATTTTAGGACCAAAGCGGAGTTATATTCTTGCAACATTTCCCCTTTAATTGCTCTGTCCAGTTTATCCTTACCAGCTTCACGTTAGCGGTGGATCCCGACAGAAGAGCGGGGACGGCACCAGAATGCATTGGGGCTAGAATCGGGCGTCCTTCGAGAAAGCCTGACGAAAAGTGAGACATATTTTTCTTCTAACTCAGAACTAGACGACAAACAAATTGAGCTATCGCGTATAATTGAATGTGTTTTAATGAATATACGTATCCGACCACGCTCCGTCTTCATCAAACAATATATGGTTTACAATACAAAGAGGAAATTCACGAGATCTCAAAGGGTCCTCAGCCTGTGCAGTGGCGGCTTTAACATCCCCTTTAATGATCTGTGAAGTCTGGCAACAAAATCTCTACAATGGAGTGTACCTTTAATTTACTGTTTTCCCTCCAATTGCACCTACAACAACATAACATTGCCTAGTTGGAAATATATGTATTTAACAAAAAGCTGAGGCTTATAAACTTACATTTGTGAACGTATCTTTTGATAAAAATTGTGTTGATGTTGCAACAAATATTTGTTACAGTGCTTTTTTACATTATAACAAAACTGTGTTCATGTTCATTTAGGCCTCAAATGTTTTTCTCATTTCTTCTGTTGTTAATTAACGACACAAACCATATTTAATGGTGGAAACAACTATTTATTTCATATGCACAGCGATTGAAAATTAAATTAAATTATAATTCCATCACAATATTAACAACAAGCACAATATATATGCATAGCCTATACGGCCAATTGTATCCTATCAACATATTTTTAATTTGCAAAATTGGCCAAAAATACATCAGATATTCACCTTTGGATGTAATGTTTGTAATTAAGGTTGATACTGCACTGCACATTACACCCATTGAAGTACTGGTCACTTAAAAGGCACAATCCACAATGGAAAAATTCCTGTAAAAAGTAATTTGTGCATATGAATTCTATAGCTACTGTTACAGTAGTCCTACTTTGTCTTGTTTTAGACTTGTAATCCTAGTAATGACATGAGAACTAGGCAAGTTAAAGCTGCAGCCTGTAATGAAAACAGTAAGTCATTTCTAAACATGAAAATTATCTTTTTTTAACCATCGTATAGTTCGGTGTCTTGTGGCACAAAATCCCAGATTCCAGTATCTGTCCAATGAAAAGACCACAAAGAACTACAAAAGGTGGAGAGAGAGAGAGAGAGAGAGAATATAATATATAATTAGGCAGTCTTCTTCTTTTGGTCCTATTGTTTTACCCTTTACACCAATAACACAGAGCAGATGCGAAGGAAATATCTAAAGTGACAAAATACATAAAGTTAGAGAAGTTAGAGACATTCAACAAATTTGCTGTAAGGCCATTGTGGCAGCTCTTGAATCAACCAGTCATGTTCACCACCGGCCCCTCCACACTTGCAGGCTTGTTATAGTCACAGCCTATAAAGGAAGGAAGAAAATATTGTTAAAATATTAAATATGACTGCCGAAAAAGCCTTTTACGGGTCTCTTTCCTTGGAAAGAAAACCCCTGCAAGACAGCAGAAAGAGAAATGCTATTGCGGCAGCGAGGTTAATAGAGAGGTGAAAGAGGGGTGTGTGTGTGTGTGTGTGTGTGTGTGTGTGAGAGAACATTTTAGTATGACACATACTTGTGGAAGGTCCCTTTAAGACTTCTTCTGATTCTGCAGCATCTGAGGAGTCAAGAACAAGGTTTATCTGTCAAGTTCAAATAAGGCCTTGTCTTTGACTGATAACTTTGTAAAAGACTTAACTAACTTACTGACTTAATAATAATAACTTAACTTGCTCACAAAATCCTTTGCGTGATAAAACAGGATTAGGTAGTTTACACAGGATAATAGACTAAGTAAGTATCTAAGTACTAAGTATCAAGTATATCATACTTCAATGAAAGACAGTAAATGTGGAAACATTTAGCAGTACCTCTTTTCAGCCTCCTCCTGGCCAGCTTGATCTGATCTTGAAGGATCTGAACCCAGTCTCGTGGCCCGGGCAATTTCTCTATTCTGTGTTCAGTGCAGTATTTCTCTGTAAACACTGGACACAGTTCACACAACTATATTAACGTTTCATTAGTCATTTCATTAATGTGTCATTGTTATTGTACTCTGGTACAAAGAGACTGATTAAGTCTTTTGTGTCTTACCTTTAATGGCGCCCACAATGTTCTGGTCCAAGCCCTTACGGTTATCATTGAGCCCTCGCTTCCTTTTACCATTTGGCAAGGAGTTAGCGAGCGTAGTATCATCAAAGAAGGCACACACCTAAACACATAGCTCCATGTTAAAATATTGTTGAGCCTTTAGTGAAGCTTATTAGTGAAGTAGATGAGTTGATGTTTGTGGTTGTTTTTAACTAAATGTAAGTAACCAGTGGTGCCAGATGACTGCAAAGTTAACCACAATCAAACGGCCGATGAATTGACTCTTAAAAGCATATTCATGCGTACCAGTTTCCGGAACAACAGGCTGCCAGAGCGTGTATAGTTGACCAGAATGGAGTCTAGCTGAGCCTTTGAGATATACACGTCGTGGTCCTCTGCAAGACGCACCTCAGAGTGAAGAAAAATAAAAATAAATCAAATAACACATACTGTGAATTGTGAAGTATTGTGAGAAAAATGGGAAATAAAAGCATAAGATAAATTCAGTTTTAAGAAGAAAAAGAGAAAATGCACAAACTCCTCTGAAGTCATTGAGTAATGTTATTGTAAAATAAAGCATATGGATTATAGCGCAAAACTTAATATCTCATACCTTCCCAAAATTATGATTTGGAATCCAAAGAGGTCAGGGGACACAAAGGTCCTCCTTGGCAACAAGTTGTGTCACTTGGCAGCTTTTAATATACGTATGCACATGATGTATTTTAAATGTCTTAAATGGAGTCAAACATGGTAAAGAGATATGCTAAAGAAAGAACTTTTTATAATACAAAAACAAACAATTGCCTTAGTTCTGTATCTTCATAAAAAATATAAAGTAAAATTAAATCAGCCTTATGTAGTTGGATGAATTCAACACTTGTATTTCCACCTGCCAATTCTAGGATTTTTCAGATGGGTGTTAGGTTGAGTTAAGATAGAAAACAGTATCTGATTTTGGTAATACTTTCTATAAAGACCACATCTATAGTGTATAATGGGGGCATTCAAAGTGAATTATTTAGCATTTAAAATGCTCCATAACTACACTCATAAACACACAAAATGCTTTCTGATGCACGACATCAATAGCCATAAAACATTAGAGATGTGACTTATAATGAATCATAAGTGTCTTATGGATGCTCTTGAGTAGTTATAAACTAGAGGTTGACTAATAGGGCTTATAATATATTATGATTACCTATACACACCTCAACAATCAACTGTAGTAAGGACTTATAGCATACTATAATAGTCAATGCAGTATCGTAAGTTATCATTGTACGTGTTGAGTAAAGCGAAGTACAACTTTCTGCATCTATAATAATGCAGGATTTATCATAACGTTTTATTGTTGTTAGATAGATAGACAGATGGCCAGGAAACCTTTTGAAAATAATACTTCAGAAAGAAAAAATGTCAAATTCACAAGTACTGTTTCTGTGGGAGTGCAGTACACTCAAATCATAAATTAAAGCTACCAATTAAGCACAGAAATCACACAGGCACATGTATATTCAAGTACACTGACATGCAGTTCACCTCTAATGACAGAGGCTCCCTGAGCTGGTTCAGGAGAGAATTGTGTTTGTTGTTGACAGAAACTGGATTGTTCTGAGTTGGCAGCACAGAGGAGACGGGATGACTGTTGGGTGTAGATGAGCCTGGCTCTTTCTCACATTCCTCCCTCTTTCCAGATTCTGCAGGTGCAGCTATAAGTGGTGATGCCTCAAGAGGGGCCAGAGCAGCTCTCCTAGCACTAGACACCGTCAGTGGTGCCACTTTATAGATTGGCCTCCTCTTGCGGGGCCTACAGCGAGGAGCAGTGCCTGGACCAAGACGAGGTTTGCATGGTGATGCTGCCTCTTCCTGTCTTTCAGAGGATGCTAGAAAAAGACGGTAACACATTGTAATTTCTCTTTTCTCACTTTCTCACAGTGTGTGACTGTTTGTGTTCATCCACAGACCTTTTTGAGTCTGCATCAGCCTCCTCATGGCACGCAGTTCCTGCAAAATAGCCTGCAAGGTGCCCTTACAGTTACACATACAGCAGGGGGTCTCTGGCGCAGCAGGAGGTACTACATCTTCTGGAAAGACAGTACATTGGTTAGTGATTGTCTACTTAAACATGCATACACATACGGGTGCAATGGGCTTTCTTGCCATGTCACTGACAACAAAATGTGTATATGTGTGCATGAGTGTTTGACTGTCATGTATGGATAAGTGTCTGCCTTGCACACACATTTGCAAACTTTAGGAAAATAAAGATGTGTCTGTTGGTTTTCTTCCCTTCAAACCTGCTACCCTACCATTAGCTTCGTTAGTTTTGATCAGATCCTTGGTATTGTTCAGGATCCTCAGGACTTTGGAGCGGGTGCTGTACTGGCCACAGCCTGGACCGTTGACGATTGAGGTGGATATGGATGAAGGCGAAGGCCCTGGGTCCCCCGCAGAGTTCCAGCTGTTGCTCTGGTGCTCCTCTGATACAAGAGATGAAGGTGCAGACTGATGTACCCAGGTCAGATGCCTATCCTGGGGCTCCTTTGATAAGCTGTCCTGCTCTGTTACCACGCGCTGATATACCCGGCCAGTCTTATCACTCAGAAGCCTCATCATTCCTGTGATTTGCCTCTTGATCTCCACACCCTCGTCCCTCAGCCAAACTACGTTGAGTAAGAAGAAGAATAATAATTGAGATCTGCCATGATATATTATATAAATTAATCCTTACAATGGTACGTACCATCAGGCAGAGCAGCATCCTTAGGCTCTCCATTGACGTCTTTGCAGTTGGAATTCATCATATACGAAGTGGCAACATCTGCTGTAATCAAATAAAACTTAATTTTACAATATGCCCTGTGTGACAGATAGCAGAATAATGGTGTGGCCATTTGCATTGTAACGTAGCTTGTGCAGGCTGATAGGGACTGTGATGTCAACCAAAGCAGAACCCCCCCTCCCATCCCATGGAGAAACCACCACCTGTAGGTGGTATGAATAAGTGAAGCCAAGATAGGTGGCCTAGAGCATAATAGCCTCAGCAGAAAGTGAACAGTTTAAGCTGCATGTTGTATGTTCAGAATGCGCAACATTTTGGACTTAACATATTTTAAATATTGTACACTATTCGTCTAATTAACGTATCCTTGAATCTATGAAGAGACTGAAGTCCGTGAAGGTTTTTACATGTAAGAATGAAAGCACGAGAGTTAGCTGTTAACCGAGGCACAGACTATGGGGATTGTCGTGGCCATCGCTTTTGTTTACAGAGTCGTCTCTGCTGGCACACAGCGCCAGACAAACACCCAGACACAGGCGCGCGTCTTGCAAGGTCTTGCATTCATTCAGCAGCCTACCTTCATCCGTGACCAGTTTAAAGCTCTGTGACTTCCTTCTCCTCTTCCTTTCGCCAAACTCCATCTTCAGGGGGGGATATAGTCTACAGTAAGTCGTGCGGTCGAAAATCGCTCTTCAGAAAGACGAAATCAGATGATACACTCAGCAGAATCAGTGTCTGTCTGCTTTATTAATCAGTTAAATTTCTCCTCAGGCTGCACTACCGATACTGTCATCGGCACATTTCCACCGTGTTAAACCTAAATGGACCTGGGAAATGCTATTGTATGATCTATTCCCGCTGCCAACAAGAATGCTGGGTCTTCCCTTTCGCCATGTAAATAAATTAATTACTTTAATATTAAAATTTCGTCACATATCCCTTTGCGCCACCTGATGGTATGTTCTCATCTAAAAGGTCGAGTCAGACATTTGCCACTGTGGTGTCCAAACAATGGACTGGCATTTGAACAAAAGCAGCAATGACGCCAAACTGCAAAGATAAACTTTTTTTCTGGATTGTCGAAGTATTAAGCATAATGTTAACAGTGTCCTTGTTGCTGTTGTTTTATGCATTTCCATATACAAAATGTTTTTAATAATTAAATGAAAACATCACCACATCTAATGTTTGACTAGAGTGAGTAGCAGATGACTGAAAGTCTTTGGTGAGTAAGTTTTTCAATTAATGTTTCATTTATTAGAGATGATACCAGACAGGACCCGGATTGTAATCCTCTTTCTTTGGGCATGTAGTTGGATATCTATATCTATCTAAATGTTGTGCATCAAAGGATGAATTTCACCTCCCTCCAGTCATGACCTGGCTTCAGGCAATTGTATAAATTATGACTCACTGGTAGAAAATATGAGTCACTTATGACAAGTGCAGGCCACCAAATTGATGTTACTTTCTCCATAATTTCCTCAATTCTTCATTCTCAACCCAAAACGATTTCAAAAAGTTCTAATCCTTTTCAATCTCAGTTCCTGGTCGAAGAGACTGATCCTCACAGACTATTTTGTGCTATTTTGTACCAAATTGCAAATAGCCAATTATTGCAGTGAATGAAGTGGCGCACCAGCAGTTTGTTTGCAATTTGATTGTCCTTTATATTTAAAAAGTATGCACCACAATATGTAGCAACATGGCCAATAAAGCCTTCTTGATTTCAATAAAAACTATGCCCTTTATTTACTTTTTTTAATTGTTCATGTCAAAATGAAGTGACAAAGAAAATATTGAATAAACATATTTATACGTATATATACATATTATTTTTTATTCCATTTGAAACAGTTTTTAAATAATGTAATCACTTAAAAAAGATCATTGTTTTAGTAATATTGCCCTGGAATCGTTTTTGAATAAATAGCCACTGTAATCTACATAACAGCAGTGACAGTTCGTGCGTGTTAAGTTTGTTTTTCAGTAACCTGTAGTTGCCATCGCCCCTTTATATATAGTTGAAAACTCTCTGATAGCCTAAATAATATTTCATTATATTACAGTAACTACTGTAATATAATAACTGTTATCTATAGCCTACAAAACTCTCT
Source organism: Bovichtus variegatus (assembly GCA_943593645.1). Taxonomy (NCBI): domain Eukaryota; kingdom Metazoa; phylum Chordata; class Actinopteri; order Perciformes; family Bovichtidae; genus Bovichtus; species Bovichtus variegatus. The sequence goes on from CALSCE010009442.1 coordinate 14,101,104, forward strand.
AGGAAGATTTAAGACTTAAATGGTCAGTGAACTAAGGTACATTTTATTTTTCACATTTTGTTTTGAAATGAAGTACATGTCTGGGGACTCTTATATTGAAAAGCAGTGGTCGCTTTTAAGGTAAACTTCCGGGTTAAGCGTCTTAGTGGTGGCGTTGTTGCAAAAGTCCTACTAACGACCACAATTACTTTACTGAAATGGATATACTAAAAGCTGAGATCGCAAGGAAAAGAAAAATAATCGAAGACAAAAATCTTGTTGACGTGAGTAGCTGAAGAAGTTACTTGTTTTTGTTAGCTTGCTAGTTTAGCCCTGTTGCTAAAATGTTTACCATCGTTAACTTAGCTAACGCTAGCTAACAAACAGTCAACGCTGCCTTTCCAGAATCTCCTGTTTTTACACGTATTGCTACAGTAGCCTACATGAACTCCACGTACAGTACACGATATAGCTAACGTTAAAGTTAAACTTACTAAGAAGACTGATAGTAACACTTAGGTTAAAGTCACTTAAACGAACAATAGCTAACGTTAGCGAGAACGTAACCTAGCGTTATTGTTAGATGCATGGATGTGTAGGCTGATTCTAATATTGACTTTAATGTTCTGCTTAAACTTAAGCCACAATTATCATAACTGTTTCTTTAACGTTAATATTAAATTAAAGTAAACTGTGCTTGCTCTCCGCTGAAGAAATACTGGAATTCAAAGCCACAATTATATATGCCACACAGATTCAAACCATTCAGTAAACTAGGCTGCTAATGTATTCATAATTTATTGAAAATATTTGAATGCTGACAGCCTCATGCGACAGCATGTTTCATTGTTCTTTAATACACATAACATCTCAAAGTTTAGAAAGATCCGTCTATAATACCGTATCATTCTTTTTTGTGAATGATACGTCACCTGTAACGTTAATACATAACATACATATAGATATATATACATATATATATCTATATGTGTGT
>CALSCE010009442.1:14116133-14134532 GCA_943593645.1 Bovichtus variegatus
TTTTTTTTCACATCCAAGCTTTTTTCATGAAAATTAAGTAATTTTTACATCCAAGCTCTTTTCTTGAAAAATAAATAATTTTTACATCCAAGCTTTTTTCATGGAAATTATGTTTTTTTTCACATCCAAGCTTTTTTATTGGAAATTATGTTTTTTTTTTTTACATCCAAGCTTTTTTTCATGAAAATTAAGTAATTTTTACATCCAAGCTTGGAGAGAGATGTAAAAAAAGAGCGAGAGAGAGAGAGAGAGAGAGAGAGAGAGAGAGAGAGACACACACACACACACACACCAGCGTGCTCAACTTGCAGCGTCTCGGTTGGTTTGGTTTGGACGTGTGCATGGATGTAAAGCCTGCTCCTCTTTTTCAGTGAATGCATAGATGATGATAGGGCGTTCGGCTAATTGATACAGGAGGATACAGCTGCTGGCACACATTACAGTGTAATTTCTGCTCGTGGTATGGACGGGTTGCAGGCGGAAAACGCTGGAGTTGGCGGCATCGGGGAAAACGCGGAGGAGAGGTATCGCGCTCTAGCCTATGACACTGCTCTGAGCACTTTGGTGGCAGTGGCCGTGTATGTGGTGGTGAAAGTGAGCCTGGATGGCATCAGACAGTGGCGGGCCAGGATCTCGGTGCTCATCGTGGGTTCGGGACCTGTGGGGCTGACGGCCGCGCTGGTCGCTGTCCGCTCCGGTAAGGTGCTGAAACTGACCGTGCTGGATGAGAGGTACCGGACTGCTCTGCTCTGCCGGCCCCAGCAGATTGCCCTGGATCCCTGGAGTGTGAAGTTTCTGCTGGGACTCGGGGTGGACTTTGATAACATGGAGGGATGTTGGCACAACGAGCATTTCTTCACCAGGATAGGCGTGTTTCAGGAGTACCTGCTGAGTATCCTGGAGCAGAAGAAACAGAAGGTGAACGTCAAGGTGCTGCTGGGAACCAAGGTATAGCCTCCTCATGCATTTCAACTTACAGTCTGGCAAACCATTGTCAGTCAGTCTGGCACCTCAAGGCTTTTATCAGTCTGTAATAACAGGTAGGGCTTTATGCTCGAAAATAATCCTCATGTGCTACTCTGCAACTAGGCTTTAAATCCTATGTTATACAACTTCAATTTCCTCTCTCATGCAATTTTATCAATAATACATAGAGCCCTGGTCTGGAAATAATGTGTGATGACTTTGTAGAGAGGAGAGATACTGTAGACTTCAAGTCTCACACTACCTCATTTTGTAATGACTGTGCCTTCATAGTCTGTCAAAACCTGATCCTCCCTAAGTGGCAGCGGTTAAAGAAAACAGGCTGGTGTGTGCCTTCACTTTAGCAGGGGTCTGATAGCTATCAGCAGTGATGGTGACAGAGATCTCCGTTCATTTGTCCAATCAGAAGCCCTCGAACAAGGCTGCTGTCTAATACTGTAGCTCACTTCTATGACATTTATAGAGCCTTTTTCACACTCTCAACATGAGCCAGTTTGCCCAAAAAGCACCTTAAAACATAACATATTCTGAAAATGCAGCAGACGTCATCCTTATATTTGACTTTCTGTAGATCCATTTCTTCATTTACACCAGACATACTGTGATATACTATTCTACTATTCTCCCAAAGCTACTCATCACACAACATTGTATAATATCAGGCTGAAAGCGGGCTCATCAGTTAAAATAACCTGTTATGTAAGCTGACCTCAAACCTGAGGAGAATCCTCACTCCAGTTTTTAGGCCAGTGGAAAGGAAAACACAGAATATATTAAACAAATTCAAATCCTAACACATTATATCATCAAAATAAAATGGATTTTAAAATGTAATCCTATTTGGATTGCAAAGGATTTAATTTTATACTTCAGTTTTGTTGAGGGTAACCCCAAGCCAAACGCATATTCAATGAAATGTTACTGTGTTCTGGCACCTCGCCACAAATTGTGATTAATGCATTATGATAAAATCTCAAATGTTATCCCTCTTTTATTAAAAAAGTATTTTTTTTATTTATATAGCTCTCGCTGTGGCCTTCATAAAACCCACACCAAGAGAAAAATAACATGAGAACAAAACCTCCCAGCCAGACCTCAACTTAGGACAACAAAATAACCTACTAACACGAAAACCTTAGAGAAGCAGCAAACAATTATAAAATGTTTAGTGCATATTGTGTCATGGCTGGAAACTAGAGACAATACTTTATTACTGGTTGCTCTATTAAGGTTGGGCTAGAGCGTCACTGTGGATGTTGTGACACTAGAAGAAATAACTATCTCAGTGCAAGGCCTGTGTGCTGCTACTCTTCCCTGGCTCTGGCCAGCAGCTTCTTTCCTCCTCAGCTCCAATGTCATTCCTGTTAGCTGCTGCTGTCCTCCCTGCTATCCAGTGACTCACCAACCTTTGGACGATGGAAAACAAGGTCAAGAGGTTCTTTGATCACAACAAACTTCAGTTTCGTTTAGAATCTGCCAAGTTTGCAATTTCCTTGACAATACAGGACATCGTGTTTGATGCGTTCTTTTTTCACCCTCCTAGCCTGTCAGCGGTTCAAAGGTCTGAGAATGCAAAAGGGGTCTTTTAAATGACCTGTTCTCTGCAGTATAACTGGATTTAACATAGATCTCTAAGGTTCTGAACCATTATAGCCCCTGTCAGTCTTTCTCTAACTGGCTTTGTCCTGCTCTGTCTCCTCTGCACAGGCAAGTACCTAGTGTGTAACTGAGGGGCAGCGATGCATACACAGGCATAATAATAAATCTCTCTGAGAGATGCACCGTTGCCAAGACAAGCACAACCTCTGGAGCCCATTTTAATGACTTGTAAGGGTATTAATACATTGTAACTAATAGAAACTTTAGAAGTATCAGCAGTAAAGAAATGAGCTGTAGAGCGGAAACAATTAATCAATTAGACAATTTATTTGTTTTTTGGAATACTTTAACTAGTTTCTTACATCAAAACTGCCAAACACCTAGTTCAAGCTTCTCACTTTTGAGGATTTGCTGTTTTTTAAGTATACTATCTTTTTGCTGTTTGTCCCCTTCACTTATCTCTTATTGTTTTAAAGGCTATGTGGTGAAGACTCTCTGCGGGTAAACCAATAAAGAAAATAATCATTAGTTGAAGCGCTGACCTGTAAAAAGCCTTTAAATTTGGTGTTGGTCTAACTATCCTACATATGTCAGCATAAAAACTATAATTCATGATAATGCATATTCTATGCAATTTTCAATGTTTTGCAAGTAAACCCTCATTTTGCAAAATACTTAATAACTACAGCCACAATTTAAAAATGCAGTATTTAGGCTTCAGCACAGTAAATGTGCTGTGCTACTTCCCCCTCTGTTAATAGAGTTTTTAAAAAAGTAATGAAAATGTAAATTCAACTTTTTTTTTGTATTTCTCTTTTTTTTGTTTGTCTCTTCTGTCAGTTTACAGAGGAATATCTCCGGCGGATTCCTCGGAATGAGTGGCCACGTGTGATCGTGGTGGCTGATGGGTCGTGTGGCGACTCCTGCTCGGTGTTGGGCATCAGCTCTGACTACACTGTGGAGACCTGCCATGCCTATGGAGCTAATGCAACTATAGAGAGACTAGACCAGAGGCAGGTCAGGACACACACACACACACACACACACACACACACACACACACACACACACACACAATCTGTATACGCATACATGAGCATACACTAATGGATGCATTAACTCATATGTACACACTGAGACAGTAACCAGCAGGTTGCTGTTTGGGTAAAGAATGAAGGCAGTAGAAACAGGATATTACAGTGAAGGCGACTTTATTTGTCCTCATAAAACTGAGTTGAGCAAACAGTGCCAATAGCAGCTGAACACAATATCTGACTCTCATATAAACAGTCAGATTATAGCACACTGTTGGATTTTGTCAGCATCAACACTGGCCCTATTTTGATTTACTCATTGAAATTGATAAGAGCAGCTGTTGTTGTGATGGAGGCAGGTGAAGGCGACGATAAAGCTTGTGATTCATTTTGCCCCCCTGGCCAGACTCATAAGCTCTTCCCTGCCAGGTGAATATGATCAAAAATAAATATCAAAACATCCGCTGCAATGTTTTTCACATAGTGTGTCAAATGTCATTCAACATTATATAAGCAGATGGAATGATGAATCAGTGACCAAGAGCCCCAGAAAAGACTAAACAGATAAATGTGAACACTTCCACAGAGTAAAATTGATTGACTTGTGCAGAAGAACGGTTGCTCTTATGATTATATGCAGTGACAATCTGTACAAAAGAGAGGATTCGTTTTTGAGAAACAAAGAAACAGGTTTGGGATGAAAAGCTTCCAGGCCAATTTTGTCTAATATCCGGACACAAGCATAGTGTCCCTTGCTATTTTATGCCACTATAACCATTCATATCACATCCTCTTTAGTGGCTGTGTGGCTGCCTTTTATTGGCCCCTTTTCTCCCTGGCTGTTTCCTGCAGTGATTGAATTTACCTCTCAGGATATGACCTGCTCGTCCCCCCCATCACTCCCATCCCTTCCCAGTCACCGCTCTATTCCCTCGCTATCTCCCTTGGTTGCGCTAAATTCTGTTTGATCCCACTTGGCTGGTTTATGTCATTGAAAAGAAAATGGATCAATTCTGGCTTGAGGGAAAATGGGGAGTCATTACTAGATTGAAATACTGAATAATAATCAAGCTATTCTTAATCTCCACTCAAGTGACTACAGCCTCACAGACAGGCAGACATGCTATATGAGTAATGGTTTATATCTTCTCACCACATAAACATCATAGGGTGCATGTATGTTTAGAATTAGATTTACTAAGCTGATATATTGTTAATGTCCAATGACGATATCAAATATGACATTAATCTCACTGCTCTGAACTTCAGGTACCCACTCCTGAGATCCGGGCCCACAGCCTCTACTTCGACCTGTCTGCTTACGGAATGGAGGCCCTCCGAGAGCACAGAAATCCCACGGCCAAGCCGGGCTTCCACCTGAAGATCTATGGCACCTTCAGAAACCGCTACATGGCCCTCGTCTGTCCCGCCTCTGACACGAAGATGGTTCGCTTCCTCAGGCACACGGCCAACTCCTCTGTGAGACTCTTGTCATTCTTCTGATAAAAAACTGAGCTTTGTTAACTACATGTTGTTGTTGATACAGACTCTCGAGCTGAAGGATATGCAGCTGTATTTCCATGGTAATGCAAGGGAAAGACAGACAATGGTAATTCAGCGCAGTGCTGCCTTGTTCAGCAAATAGCCTTTAACCACACTATTGTGGGAGTCCATTAGTGTCTGTATGTGGGTGTGTGTTTGCGTGAGAGTGTGTCTAAGGTAAAGAGAGCATGAGTTGAAGAAATGGGGAAAAGAGGGGGAGGAGAAGGTAGACCTCACCAGTGTGTTTGTGTGTGGCGGCCATCTGTACCCTGCTGTTACGCATCAGTGAACAAATGGAGGGCAGGATTTTTTTTTCTTCCTGTGCTCAACAACAGGCTGTGGATGCATTTATAACCGCTTGGCAGTCTGTGTGTTATTTAAATTCTCTATGTTTCATGTCAAGTACTGCGTAGTCTGTTGCCACAGTGTGTAGTACACACAGGTACGTAGCAAGACCATCCTTGGAGGGCTTGTTGCTATGTGGGTGGCCATTCAGATGCACAGTTACTTAGTAACAGATGACTTTGCAAGTGTGGGTCAAAGAAGAGCAGAGTTTAGCAGAGAGAACGAGCGACATAGGCGTATAGAGCGAGAGAGGCTTGCCACTCAATACCCACAATTACTGTAGAATCGATGAGGAGGCGCACAGCTTTTCTTCCTCAGTGTTCATTCATCAACATACAATGACAAAGTGCTTTTATGAGTCACAGTTTCTTAGGTACAGATAGAAGAAACGTTTGAATTAAGGCTACAGCTAATGCTTTATTTTCATTATTGATTAGTCTGCAAATTATTTTCTAGATTATTTGATGAATTGCTTTGCTTATGAAATTCGATCATCAAATTGAGTAGTTAATTAGTTGTTTCCACTCTGGTTTGAATCATTTGTTAAATCAGTCATGATGCATCTTTCCCTTCATCTTATCCCAGTATTAATATAAAACGTTACGTGTAAAGTGACCAACTACTCTATATCATTAATTCTCAATAAGCATGCTTTAGGTGACAAAATTCCTCATGAATTATGCATATTTTTACTGTAATGTCATGCATTTTTATACACCATTAAATTATTACAGTTGGAGTTATTCCCTGAATTACATGGGAAGGCTTTATTCACCACTCAAATCCTTTTTATTCATGGTCAAATAAGTTTGCAAGAAAAACTCATTTGGTTCTTTCTTCTTTTACACTAACAAAACTAAAAGCACACACTGAAGTCAGGAAAACGGCAGTGCCTACGGTTCCACTGTGGCAGCATGATGAAGAGTAGGATATACTATAGGGTGGTCAACAGAGCCTTCATGTATGTGTAAATGTAACGGTGTTCATAAGCAAGTGACTTTACAAGAAGACAATTAAAAAGAATAGTGATGTGGACCTTTAATTATGCTACAAATAACATGTCTCTGTTTTGCTGCCCAGATCATGAAGAACATTTTCCATCAGTCCTTCAACGTCTATAAGACGGACATAGAGCCTCGTCTCAACGACGTGACGCTCCACCACATGCAGTGCAGCCGTCGCCTTTTTGAGATTCAGTTATCACACAGACGCATCAGCGCTGCCTACATAGAGGGGGACAATGTGGCTGTCACTGTAGAAGGGGAGGCGGCACGCGTCCTCAACTTCGACACAGGTACACATGTCTATAAAACGCCAGTTATTGCATTGCTGAGAATAGGAAGGGATCGTTGCCCTAAAAAACAGCACAAGATTATGTCCAATATGTAATGCACAATCTTTTCTATCCTCAAAGTGTTGCTGAAGGTGAGGCATAACATCAAGCAGAACAGCAGAGCCCTTTGAATAAATGAGACAGAGTGAGAAAGAGCAAGATGAAAATAAAAACAGATGCAAGGAGAGGATCAATAATTGTTTATATGTTCAGTCTGTGAGTGACTCATTGCTGCACTCAGTGGCCCTTTCAGCCGACGCATATCTGGTTTTGTCTTCATGCTGCTCTATGTTTATTCATGTGCCACTGTTTTCTTTTCATTTAAGCCGTTAATATGACTTCAAGGCTACTGTTTAGTATTTGTCTGTACAAAAGAACAGTGTACTTCTTATCATGAACATGTGTTGTGCATTACTGAGTTAGATCGTATTTGCATGAGTGGTATTTATGTTTCCCCTTTCCTCTCCACATCCTCCTCTTCATCCTCCAGGTTGTGGGGTGAATCTAGGTATGCGGGGCCTGGAGTCAATGGGGACGTTCATTTACCGGACAGCCACCGCTGTGGACCAGAATGATATTCTAGAGGCGCTGTCAGCTAAGATGCAGCACTCCAGACAGATGGCTGAGACCTTCAAGCAGACAGGCCTGGCTCAATCAATGTATGAATAAAACACGAGGACGACCTGGTGAATGCACAATGCCACCTAGTGGTGGATTATTTGTGTGTGCAGTATATGTTTAAAATGAATCATGAGTCTGATGCTGAAATGGACCACTAATGGTTCCATACTGAAAGGAGCTGAATGAGTGTGAGCTGTCAACAGATGGATAATGGATGTAAACATGAGTGACCATGAGTCTTTGTGACATACAATAAGCGGATCTATTCGTAATAAATGGAGGTAGAATAGCCAAGGACACATTTGGTACAGTTTTCAGGTTGCAAAGCGTCGCGGAAAGAGAGATAGGAGAATCTTTTACTGTTGCAATGACACATTTCACTCCGTAAAGTGTGAGAATGTAGGGGAAAGAAATCCAGCCCTCCAAAATCTAGCCAATTGTGCATTCTGGACATCATTGATGTTAGAGGGAAAGAGACTGTGCCGCGGCACCATCAGCTAGAACTGAATCATGTATAACACGGTTATTGTCCACGATTTAACAGAGGAACACACATCAGATGAAGTCCAAAGTGTTATTATCAAGCCTTTTGTGTTCGTGTTTGTTAAATAATGTGGTGGTAATTGTGGTGATGACGTTCTGAAGTATTTGCTAGAGTGGCCTTTGTTTGTGTGGAGCCTTGTAAATGAACATTTTTAGTGTATTTCAAAAAGGGTACTGCAACCACACTATGGGCCAACGGTCATATCACAATTTCATTTTTACTGGTGTCACATTTTCACTCTCCTTTTTATATTTTGATCCAGCTGATCTAAAAGGACTCAAGTATCAATACTAAAAGTATATTATTTCATATTAATGACAGTATGCTGATAATAATGTCCTGCTCCTGTTGAAGTGCCAATAAAGATGCTGATTAGGCAAGAGTCATATGGATGGTCTTTACATGAAACCCTTAATTGAATAAATAGTAAAAGCAGCTTAAATGTAGTTGCTTGTCAGCGCTCTTACACATTTTGTTAATGTAAATATATAATATTATAATATAATGACAGCCTCAAAAACAGAATTATCTGTTCTGCTCTGCCAGTATCAAAATACTCTGGAAGTATCAAGATTTCTTACAAAAGCTGCTGTGTGAAAAACTCATCAATATTTGTGAGCTGGACTCTATAACAGTATTAGCACATTGTTGCCATAATGGCTGACATGAGGCAGTACTGTCCTCTAGTGGTGTAGCCTGTTAGTTGCATCTGCTCAGCCACAAACTTCAACATCTTTCACTCCTGTTTGTATAAGAAGGATGATTCATTTGGTATTTAATGTACCAAAGTAAATGATTGCTATAGTGTAGTTCACAGGTCACCAATGGAACTGGCAGGGACACACTATCTCCCTCTAGGTCGCAAGTATTTTGAGGCTTTATTAATACAACTATTGGGAAACTTCAATTTTGTTTGTGAAACTCCCATTTCTTTTCATTTTCTTTTAAGCACAATAACTCCACTCCTCTCCTTCTGTGTGCTTGTGAAAATACACAAGCTGTTATTCCAAGCATGTCCTTCATCTTTTAGATTGTAAATTGTTTTTCAGATATCAATTTTTACTTCCAGAAAATTATAACATCAGCACATATTTGAGAATATTTTGTATTAGCCTGGCATTAAGAGTAAGTTGCACACTATAGAACAATAATAGAATAATAGAATAGTACAAGACGTTTACAATAACATCTTATTAAGTTAATTAGAACTTTTTTATTGGATGATGTCAAACTTTGTAAAAATGATGATGACTTAAATAGAGCTGGAAATGAAACAACTAAAATAGGCTAACCATTTGAATCAATACTGTGATTATTAATTTTGGGCATTTTAGTGAGGCCTAAAAGTCTAGAAATGTTTTTTTAAAATATATATTTAGTTTTTTATTTTGCAAGGTAATAAAGTGTTGAATCCCAGTGACTTTATATTAATCATTGCAATGCATTTAGTTTTTTTTCGTCATATGATCACACATGTACATATTACTGAGGTGTCATTGGAATAAAGCTAGATGACAAATAGCATCCTGTTGCTCAATAGATAAAATCAAACAGAGTTAGGCAGGGTGAGGGGAAGTTAAAAAGACTTATGTCAACGTTTCTTGCCCAACTAAAAAACTCTAATTAATTATACATATATTTTGCTGTGTGAAGAACGCAGTGAAAACATCAAAAACATTTAACATTATTATTTTCGTTATCCTCATTGAGAAGCAGAAAATAGGTGTAGGCCTACAATGAAATAGCCTTTTGTGTATGCTTTCTTTAGTGTAGGCTATTATTGAAATGAATGCAACATACAAATACCCAGGGGTGTAGGCCTACTTGTGTAGCCTACTCTCTTTCGTATTTTTACACACCCATCCATGCTACGTGCCCGGCAGGTGCATGCCAGGTCTGGCTAACATGCTAATTGCTAAAATGTTCATGATGGATCTTCCAGCGGTGAATTCTGCACTCACTGAGGAACTTTCACCTTCAGTGAGGTTCTGCAGTTTGTGACAATAATCCCTCTCTCAGGTTTAAGTTCAGAGCCTCATTCAACTGTTGAAAACTTTGAAGAGCGCAGTGGCACAGAGAGGCTGAGTGGACTGGTTATGATGCTTTGAGAAAAGAAGTTCAAACTAGAGCAGATTGTGGAGGACGTTCAGACAGGTGAGTAGCCTACAACAACACACTACCTATGATGGATGTTGGTTTAAAGGAGAACGTCAAAAGTATAGTTGTGTGCCTTTGTTGTGCAACTGCAGCTCTTTTTTTACTGTGTGTGTATTATTGTTTACATCTCTGTGTTGTCTGTCTTGGTTGTTGGTGTTTTATTCTGCAGTTAATTCTACAAGAAATGGAATATTATTTAGATGAGTGGGCTAGTCTAATAATAGGCTACGTGTTGCACCCGCCACAGTGTCCATAGCTGTTTTTATTTATTGACTGTCGTTCTTTGTTTAACTGTTTGTCTAAGTTTTGTCCTCCTTTCTGGTTGTGTAGTTGATAATCCAGCCTATGGACAGACTGTAACGTGCTGTCTAGAGGAGAGGAATATTGAGTTTGGACATCAGGGTTCTGTGTTTTTGCCCAAATGTGTTATTTGTTATATCATATAGCATTATCATTTAATACGTTACTTTCTTTTCCCTGCTCCGCCCCTCTTTCCCTTTAAACATTTTTAATGCAATAGTCCTAACGTTTACTCAGAGTCCTTTTTTACTGACTGCCTTTACATTTTTTATTTGTACATAATTTTATTTGTAAGTGAATAAAATGACTTGAGTAAAATGTATTTAAAGTAACAGAACTTGTAAAATTGAGTGAAATATTATAACATTCTTTTACACAGCGTACATACAACTAACATCTAGAAATCACAGCCTTGCTCAAAGGTTCATGAAAGGTTTCATCTCAGCTCGTGATTAAAAAAGCTTCAACTACCAAATGTGGGTCCAATGTTTTAAGGTCAAAACTAAAAAGTTTTAAATGAAAAGCTTTCTCCCATATTCAAATTTCTGTGAGTAAAAATGATTTAATCCAAATAGAATAAAATAATTCCACTTGCTTGTATCTCAATTTTATTTGCCTGTAGACAACATAGGTGAGACAGTGACCTGCTGAGATCTATTAAACTGCTCCGTGCCAATCCTTCCCACCCTCTGGCCTAACAGACAATTTAAGGCTCTCCCTCCCAAAGCCGTTTGCTCTGTCTAATTAAAAACATTCATCCGCTAGCTGTGCCCTCCAAGGTCAATAGTCTGGACCTCTGAACCGGTCCCTGCTGTAGCACAAGGCCTTTCATTAGATTAAACACAATAATGAGAAAATCTTTTATCTTTGCATATAATTAAAGCTGGGATGAAGGACAACTTAATCAATGATGTGGAATGACAAGTTCGTAAATGAATTAGACCTGCCAATGGGGGGCTTGACACCGATCAATGACACATGTTAAGCAGAGAGTGAATGGGTTGAAGTCACAGCAATGGGCATCTATGAGTCCAAACAAGAATATTTGACTTTTACTGACCAACATCTGTCTGTGTGTGAGTGTTTGTGACGTTTCTGTCAACTCTTGCTTTTTTGTGTTGCATTAATTGACACTTGTAAATAATATTTAAATGTATACTGCTTATCTTAAGGTACATTTGACACATCTTTGGATGACTTCAATTGTGCCAATTTACAACACTTAACTTGAGAGTAAAACCAGCACGAGTTATTTTAATAAGTTATTGTGTTATTTTAATAGCATCATCTAGCCATACGGGGGCAGTGTTGTCCTTTGAAATAGCCTCCAGGCTCTCTCCGAGTTTAGCAGGCTGCGGAACCAAAAGGCAAAACTGTAAGTGGAACTGGAGAGATTGTAGATGGGATGGATGGATACTGCTGCGGCTGCTGTGTGCTGTTAAACATCCATATAACAAATGAATTCATTTTGATAAATGCAACTGTATACATTATTTTGGGAGGGATAATCAGTCACACTGAATGCAAACAACAAATTCCTTCTCTGACCTTTGGTCCTCAACTGAACAATAGTTTTTATTTGTAAAAAAAGCAATTGTCATAGTCTAAAGTTTGCATTCCTTCCCATAGAAGCAAAAAGAAGAAAGTGTGTTTTACGGTTCTTACTTGCCGAGTGAGTTTGTGTTTGAGGAGATGGGAAAGGATGTAAGCACGAGCTTGTATTGACAAGCCTTCAGTTGCTGTCTGACATACAGACAGGAAGTCACTGTCACATGACTGAGATATTGGCACCTTGTCCGATTGCACAGGGCCTCTTATGTATGCTGCCAGCACAAATACAGGCCAAGTCATTCATACACACACACACGCAAAAAGAGTGAAAGGATGAGAACAAAGCCAGAAAAAAGGACATATTAAGACGTTTTGGCCGGCGTTAGTTATCTAGGTAAAATTATTCGTCTTATTGGTGAATCATGGAATTTTCTTTTTAACGTTTGTATACATGAAACAGAGCAGAGGTTAATCCTGCAGCTGGATTTCTACCTGACTGCGTCTGTCGAACAATTATCAGTTCCCCTATCTGCTCGGCTCCTATCTGTCCCATCACACTCGCGCTCAATTTCCCTAAACTGTCACAGCTAATAATTGGGCCTCTCTGTCAGGAAGGAAATCAGGCCCGCTGTTCTCACTTTATCCTTTCTTCTCCCCCTTTCCCTCTCCCTCTCTTCGTCCCGTCTCCATCACCCTGTTCCCCTAATACAGTGGAAATCAGCTCTCCAGATAGAACACAGCTACCTCCTCCTCCAGCTCCTCTTCTTCCTCCCCCGAGTCAGTGTGTGTGTGTCTGTGTGTGTGAGTGTGTTCGGGAGGGTGCACGCTGTGTGACAGTGGTAGCCTCAGGGCCAGGTTGCTGTTGACAGGGACGAGGGTCTCTGATTTGAGGAGAGCAGTCACGCCAGCGACTGCAGCTGCCTCCCCGAGTGACACCTCCCTGTTAGTGGGGAGATGTGGACACGTGTGCCAGCGTGTTTGAGTGAGTATGTGTGTGTGTTGATGGCGGGGTTGATGGACTGACTGGCTGCCTACAGTGCTCAGGACAAACAGGGAAACTTTCCCTGATGAGCTGACAGGCCCTCATGTTGAACACCTAACTGGGCTCCGGATGGTGCTTGGACAAAGTGCAGAAGAGGTGATGGCAAGAAAGGAAAAAAAAATGAAAACACAAGCCAAGCAGGTCAGGGAAATAAAAAGAGGTGGAAAGAGGAAACTAAACAGCACCCAGTCCTAATGTGTCATGCTTGTGTGCAGAGTGCATATATGTCTGTGTGGATTAGTGTGTCTGTGTGCGTCTCCAGAGTCCAGGCTGTGTAGATCACCATTCCACCTTATCTAATTTCATTAATGTGATCCCCTGTCCATCCTCTGACGGCTTAATAGCCATTATTTGTGGGTCCCTTCAAATAAAGGCTCAGCAGTAAATTGCAGTCTGTGGAAATCGAGATATAAACGCCACCCTGCATTACTGTATAATATCTTTCCCTTTAATTAACTGAAAGCCATGCTGACATTTATTGGATTGCAAGTTACTTGTTAATGGCAATAAATTGCGAAACAAAAAAAAGAATCATTGCTTATTTTACATCAATAATTTGTGGACCTTTTGCTAATGATTATTCATTACTCGCCTATGGGGACTGTCGTGTTTGGTGAGCTAAAGTGAATGAAGAATGTAAAGATTTAAGTGGGTAGCATCTACTTAGTGTTATGGCTTTGATGCCGTGCATTAAATGCCTCGCTCTGTTGCTGTCCCTTTACCCTGTCTCCTGCATCTGGGTTAGGGTAAAGAATCTGTTCGGCGAAATTTATTGGACAGAGTTCCTTCCATCAGGCTGAACTACTCTTAAGGAGTTAAGTGTTACTCCTCTGTGTGAGCAGCTTGATGGCATGAAGACCCCGACAATGGAAAAGAAAACTGAACTGAAATCAGTTGTGCTGTTCTGTGTGCATGTTTGCCGTGTTTTCGGTGAGCGTTTTTTAATTAAAAGCAGCATGGCATGCATTTGACAAATTCATCCTTCCACAGACATATGGGCCTGGAGTTTATACTCTTCATCACAGTGCGTCACATGTGAAAAGTGTTTTATTACTGACAGTAATTCAAAATTGTATTTCATGAATTATTTAAAAATAATAAACTGTTTAATTTAGTCACCACTAGTGTATTGGGAAGGAAGACATTAATTATTACTGAAGTACAGCAATACATTGTGTTTGTTTTTTTTTTTGATGAAGTGGAAAAACATTCTTTAAAAGTTAAGTTTAATTGCTCAAAAGAATTGTTCTGTAGAAATTGTCACTTCATATTGTGTTGAAGGAATCAGCTACTAAAGATACACATATAATAAATAGACAAATATTAGGTGCATGGAATACAGATTGAGGGAAGGTATTCTGTAATCTATTTATTTTATATTTAACACCCCCAAACCACACTCTGCACATACAAGATGAATAATCCACAGGTGTATTTGTTAGGGCTGCGTATTGGCAAGAATCTGGTGATACAACATGTATCATGATACTGCGTTTATATTGCGCTTTAAAAATAAAAGTATTTTAGGAAAACTATCATAGCATAAAGATCACACCACCATATGCATAACATCTAAGTAAAGAAAAGTTTCCTTTTTTTATTCAATCAGAAAAGTGGCATCACAGTCACTGTACATCATATCACTACTTTGAGAGGCCACATACACAGAGAGGGTGCATATATTTGCATATTAAATAAAGGTTTTTACTTAATCTTTCCATTCAAACTATTAATTAAAAATCGATAAGGTGTTTTTGAGAATCGACACAAAATATAATATCTTGATACTGTATCAATATGTTCTTACACCCCTAGTATTTGTATTGACACAGCAACATTCAGACGTCAAGGCCTCTGTACCTGTCGTCTTTAGTTTTGCGACTATCACGGAAAGCGTTTCTGTGCAGCGAAGGAACCAATTTCCCTCTGTAGTGCCACTCTGTGTGTGCGTCACTCAGTTGCTACCAGCTTGCTATTTGGAAGAACATATTCCCTGTCGTAGTGGGCACCCGTCAGAGGGGCGGGTGGCTCTCATCAGGCGCTGCCACTTGCCTGGTGTTGGCATTGATCTGGCGTGGAGGGAACAGAGATCTGACAGCCCTTCCACAAAAATCAGACCCATCAGACGCCAGGAAAAGAGACTTACTCCCCCGCCTCTCTTTGTACACAAACACACGCTCACACACAAACACAAACACAAAGTCAAAAAGAGCAGTCGGTCAGAGTGTATGCATGCAGCTAGGGCCTGTCAGTGCATATCTAGTTGACGAGGCTCTACATGTAGAGAAGGATTGGGGAGGGGCGGCGTCAGGCAGACAAAAACACAGTTTAAACGATGGGACATGAGTGGGAGAGCCAGCTCACACTCGGCCTGGTGACCCCTCCACTCTCTGTGTACTCTCGCTCTACGGCAACCTCTCCGCGTTACCGTCCTGCCCCTGGGTGATTGTCCGGGTTATCCTTTCTTCTGCGTCATCTGTTGTCTTCTGGTTGTGGATATGACCAGAGACAGGCTCTGAGAGAGACGTCCCTCTCAACCGATATCACGCTGTGTCTCTCACACACTTGTCTCAAATGCCTCCTACTCATCCCTTCTGATGCCTCCCATCAACCTGCGAATGAGCAACTGTGACAGGGAGAGAGAGAGACATAAAGGGAAGAGGGGAGGGGGCGAAAGAAGGGGGCATGAGAGAGAGCTGTTTATTTTGCAAGGCTGACAGAAAACTCTCCGAAATGCTGAGTTGGGATCACGTTGAGTAGCATAGACTGTGACTTTTTAGGGGAGAAACAACCTGCTTTGGTAAACTTGGAATGACTTTGGAATAATCTGGACCCTCCTCCTCATATTGTGGAATGTCAGATGAGAAATTCACTTCAGCAGTTCATATATAGCTGCACCATAGAGCCATATACAAACCATCTGAAATGACAGGTCAATCTCAACATTTCTGTGGTTCAAAATGTCATCTCTCTAATGCGTTCTCTCAATCTCTGTCCCACTAGATCAGTTTTCATTGCGAAATATTGTTTTTCCTCTATGTGTGTAGGCATGTGCAACGTTACCAGATGCAGTAAATATGCAGTAAATCTAGAAAACCGTAAAATGCTCTTCAAGATGAAAAACCTGGTGATGGATAAAACAGATTCTTAAGACACTCTTAAATAAACCATGGAGGAAAACTATAGAAAAAGTATTTATTTAGTTGGTGTTATGAATGGTTTAAAACACATGGCATTCATCAAGATGGAGATAATGGAACAGAAACACATGATGTAATTATTTGTATCTGTGGTCTTTTCATTATGTGATGAAATAATGTTCACTTCAGCTGTCTTGTCGATATAGTGCAGCAGTTGTGATCAATCTGTTTTTATTATCTTCACCCTGATGAAGTTTCTCTGTGGTAAAATCAGTCTTTGTTTTAAACCATTAATATGCTTGACTGAATAAAGGATTTATATATTTGTTCTCCTGCCTCTGTCTAAAGGCCCGGTCACACTAGAGAGTGGCACATCCAAATTCATCTGCACGTTTTTATGTAATACTTGGTTCTAGACGCTGGGTGATGTACGGACTACTCGGCTAGTTGATGAATTACTGTACTTGGCGAGCTAACTGCTAACTCTCTAACCAGCTGGAAAAATGCTGCGATGGCTTGATGCTGGGCAACAATGCAAGTTTAAATGTGACACATTTCACCAAAGTTGTACTGAACGCAATCACATGTGTGCGGATCTATTTCCCCCTTGTGGTTGAATCCACTGATTGAAGAAATTCAATTGAATATTGAATTGATTTTGCTACAAAATGATGCTGTTTTGAATGCTGGTGTACAAGGGCCTTGAAGAGTGTTTTTTATTCCTTTCTCAAAGCTCAAATAGATAGAATTTTATCCAACCATTTTTAAACAACTTCTGTGTGGCAATACATTAATTAGTAAAAAGAAAGATCACTAATTAGATAACACAAAGTGAAGATGCTGTAGAGGTTACACCCTGCAAGTCCTTTTTAAGTAACGCGCAGGCTTAACTAAAACCATGATAGCTTTACGTGGAATCACCAGCTTGTGGCAGATAGAGCTTTAAAACCAGCTTTCTTCACATGGATCTTTAGTTAATCCAGAGTTATCCGCACTTCCTTTACATAATATTAGCTCAACCTCCCCCAACACAAAGGGGATAAATCTTATCAGCCATCTGGACCGTGCATTTACAAAATGATCAATTTCAATCAAAGGAAATTGGAGGAGAGCTTGATGTATATGACAAATAGATCAGTGGCCTGTTTTACCTATGACCCAAGTGTGACGCTTTGTAGGACAATAATCTCTTTAGAATTATTAGAGCATTCAATTAGCCAGATTAAATGACACAGCCAAAAAACATGTTGCTAATACAGAACGTTGAAGGTGCACAAGCTGCCTCTGTCTTGCTGTCTCTCTGCAACTATTCTGCTTTCTGTTTCTCTCCTTTTCCCTCCATCTTCTCACTGACCACTGACCCTGCTTCACCCCTCAGCTCTGACCTTGTTTTGTAAACTGTCTAGAAGCTTTTCTGCTTTTTTCAGTGTGAAATAATAGAAGGTAATGGAGAGCACAGAAGTGGCAAATCGACTCATATACCCACTACAGTAGGGAAGTTCCCTCTTAAATGGGACACACACACACACACACACACACACACATACACACAAATAATCTAAATATTTTCTTTGGTCACAGTTGAAATAAAAGTGCACAGCCCCTGGAGTGTTGAAACCCTCAATTGTCAGCCCCTTACAAGTCCTCAGTGTTGTCTGAGCAGTGTGCTGTCTGCAGTGGGACCTCGTCATTATCCACTCTGTGTGTGTGTGTGTGTGTGTGTGCGTGTGTCTGTGTCCTGCTCCAGCCTCAGCAAGCAACATCACAGAGCCTGTGTAAGCTCGAGTCCCAGGGGCTGTGTTACTGTGTCAGTGGACCGGCGTCTCTGTGCTTCCTTCTCGACCAAATATTCTGGGTACTATCGTCACCGGCTCATAATCAAACCTCAGGGGCCCTCTCCTCATGTACAGTGTACTCACACACACACACATGCAATAAGGGATGGTATATTCCATGTATGCACTTGCGTCTGTGTATGTATTCATAAAGAAAACCTGTGTATTTAAGGTTACATACACAGGAGGCATGCGTGACTTTATGTTTATTGTTTCAGCTAGGAAGGTTGACAGATATCAACTGGCTGCTTTTGTACTATAAATTATGCCACATTTACAACCTCTTTGGTCCACACAGTTCAATTACCTTACTGTATATTAGGCCGTTTGAACTGAATTGAGACCATATGTAATCCATGTAGAATTATATGT
>CALSCE010009442.1:14134542-14145815 GCA_943593645.1 Bovichtus variegatus
ATGAAATTAAAATACTGCACACTGACTGGATTGGGGGTATTTATTTACTTATCACACTTGAATAAGTGTAGTAAATAAGGTGAATGTTTTAAAAAAAAGTACTTGAACAGTTTTAAAGAAATTGATTTTGATAAATTGAGCAACAGACTTTTTTTTCTATTTTATTTTCTCAAAGTTAATCTACTTTACTTTAAGGGCAACGCAGATAATGCAGGACCACATTATACTGTAAAAAATAAAAGAAAAAAGAATAATGCTCAGACCCCTTGTTTATTTTAAAGTCACCCCTAAGCCCTACACAGTGGATTTCCTACAAGATCTCCATTAACAATAGACTGAAACAGGTGCTAAACTTCCCACCTCTCATTAATTATTGGTCTTTAATTTTACAGGCCTATGTGGCTGTTACACACACACACACACACACACACACACACACACACACACACACACACACACACACACACACACACACACACACACACACACACACACACACACACACACACACACACACACACACTCACACAATTTGAGCCATAAACCCCTTTCTGCCAGTGGCGAATGCGCGGCACCCTGTTGACACACACTAACAGTGATATATACCAGTGGATGAATCTCTAATTAAGCTTTGGCAGGGACTCCGCAGTTACTTAGTGCCACACTTCATTATCTGCACATACTCCTGCTCCAATGCTACAGGCCTATCGTTGATTTAAGGTTAACGTAGAAAATCTGCACACTACATTGCATCTGTTTCTTCTCTTGAAACATTTTTCTGTCCGAGATTTATATAAGGTTTGGTTTCAGTGAGTTTGAATTTAAGGATAAAATCTGGGATTCAATTGACCATCTAAACTTGAGGAAGTAGTCTCATATGTAAACAACAACCTTATGACACTACATCTGATGAAACACAAAGTTTGTTTTTTTGTGAGGAGGCATGCTGAAAATGCAGACCAGGCCTCTAAAAACATGACTTTAGGTGTCTTGTTGAAGAAAAACACCAGCCAATTTGTTTCAACTGAAAAAGCCCTTACTGTCTGATACAATAGACAGCATTATGAAACAGCTTTTGCTCCTGGGCTCTGTAGCCAATCAGTGAGTTGCATTACGTCTGATCGCTACATGCACCATGACAGGGAGAGGTCAAGAGTCCTGACCTGTGATGATGGCTGGGTTGACAGATGTCATGTCAACTTTCTAATGGTTTTGTTTTAATGACAGTGAGTCACCGCTCATGTATACGCAGGTCACTGTTGAATACACACTGGATCACTGTCACACAATTTTCATTCTCCTCTGACGCAATATACTGTAACTACTTGTGATCTGTCTGTCACTCAACATAATAATGTCCTGTCGGCCTGCTGGAGAAGTAATTCTCTCATGGACTAGTGAGAACACAAACACAGTAAAAATACTAAGTGTGTTACCTCTGCACATTGTGACCATTAATGGGGAGTAAAAACAGCTCTCAGTTAATAGTGATCCCCTGTCATAGTACAAGTTGAAAAAAAAAATATATATAATATATATCAATTTTGAGTGATGCAACTTTTCACTAATGAACTATGTCAAAATTCTGAAAGAAATCTCAGTTACTAACACAACCTATCATCGTTAAATTTCCATTATCTGTATGTCCACGCCTGTGCGCTGAATTCTCTCTCTCTTTCTCTCTTGCTCCAGGCCCATTTCTTCCTCAACCATGGCCTTTTTTTACATCATTGTTTGACCAGTGCGGAGGCCTACATGTGTCTACAACACATAACAAACGAAATGAAGACTACAAATGAATCACAGGGGATGTGAAATTCTTTAAGAAGTGTTAAATGCTGAGTCGTGTTAAATTACAACCAAAGAAAGAGACTCTCTAAAGAATTAGCACTTAATTAGGTCTTAATTAGCATAATTATGCATGCTAACAGTGTCTCGACAGAATAGCAGTTGTCAGGAGGGTTGAACCATCTGTAACGGCAGAGGATTAATACATCATCTTTTATATCCAACAACGCTTTACCTCTTCTATCTCAAAGTGCTTTTCATTAATCAATTTCGCTTTTATTGGAGAGGAAATTTGTCATTTTTCATTATGTGCCATTATACCACTCCCTTTGCAGCTATAACGGTTCTAATTAGGCCTCAAGTGTATCCTCAAACACAAACACTTGAATACACAGACACAGATATCGTATTCACACACAGACACACACACATGCACAATTATTGCAATTGGCAGTGTTGTGTTGTGTTGACCGCACTTAACATGGGTGACATGGGCAGATTCCGGTGCTGGTGAAGAGGGGAAGGGGTAAAGACAGAGCTAAGGGTGGGGAGAGGCGGGAGGATTGACAATGAGCAGGAGAGGAGAGGCAGAGACTGAGCAGCAGGAGAAGGGGGTTGGTAATCAATGAAAAGTCTTGAACTTAGGAGAACCTTTCCATGTTTGGTAATCAGCTAAGAGTACATGTGTCCCCTCTCTGAGCTGGGAAGAGATGAGGACGGAAAGTAAAAACAAGGACAAAAAAGTGGAGCCTGTTGAGAGAGGACAAGAGGTGACATTCACATGAAGAATGGTTTTACTTTGTAGAACAATCATTGGTGTCACCAAGCAATATTTAATACATGTTCAGTTTAGATAATTTGACATTTGTTGCCCCAAAAAACCTTCAGTTGCCAGGGTTCGGTTGTTCAGGTTTTTTTTTTTTTTCCAGTTCTTGCATCTGTAATTGTAACCAATCAAAGTTATGTTTTGAAACTTTGACCGCGCAACAATTTTTGTTGTCCCATCTCGAGGTCCACTCACTAGCTTGTGTTGGCGCGTTCAACCATTTAACACATCAGCAGATGGAGTTCAGCTCAGTAGCTGTTACGACTTAATGCAGAGCACTCTTCTTAAAAGTTCAGCAAAAAATTCATACTTGACCTCGAAAACAGTATTTTGACAAAACAATCCCAACTCGAGGTCCTTTAAATTGTATCACATGGACTTTATCAAGGATGGCAAGTGAATGTTAGTTAGTGATTTGATTTGAGATCTTTTTTTCTGAAACCACTATTTCCAAGGACATGAATGAACTATGCTTGATTGGAAGACGAGTTTAATCACTGGTATACATGAGCAAAGAAGTATTTGAATTAAATACGACACAATGCTACTAGGGCTAACTTTATGACGAAGATGTTCATTAGAATGACTGTCTGCTTCATCGTTATACAAATTGGCTAACACGTAATTCTGATGTCTTTTCTTGTTGCATTTTCACCTCTCTCCCTTTTCCTATATTCCATCCGAGGAATCAATGTCTTGATGGATAACAAGCGTGGCACATCTCACCTTCCTCTTTAGGGAAGGGTGACAGAATCACTCCCAGTGCTGCCATTTCCATCTACCACCAATACAACACACACGCTGACACACACAAAGGTGTGGCCAGGGCACATATGCACCATAGCTGTAATCTATAAAAGCCCTGAGCCTTAGGCGACCTTGAGACACTCTACTCACTTTGGCCTTGCCAATAGCATAAGTGTGCGTGTCTGTGTGCATGTTTGTGTGTGTGTGTGTGTGTCAAGCATGTCTCCTCTGCATACGTTCATTTCACTTAAGCATATTCACAGAAACTCGCCTACACTCATTGATATAAAACTCTTCTAGCTGATGTACATGCTAATTCTCTTCAAATGGTATTTAAAGTGGGAGTCGAACACTTGAACAAGGTCTCCCCCTCTCCATTTCTCCCCCATCTCTCCCCCTTTCCCCTTCCTCTCCCAGGCCCACAGGGACATTAGCATTATCGATGAGCTCACCCCGTCACCTCAGACACAGGCTCTTAAAAGAGAATAATTTCATGCAAATGAGATATTGATGAGCTAATGATTAATTGGCTGCCTGACTGTGTTAATATGCAATAGCTGTCGTGTAATATGCATTTCTAATGACTCTGTCTCAGTGTGTTCAAACAAATGGGCGACTTTGATCATTGGGGTACTCAGAGGCTTTCCAGCATGTTAGCTCGGGGATAAAGCTTTGCCTGAGGGGTTTGTGCAAACTACCATGGGAATGCAACCACAGAGAAAGTTCCCCTTTGCAATGCATGTTTTTTTCCCCTTTTTCACTTAAAAAAAAGCAAGTAGCATTTTGTTTCAGTTATATGCTCTGTATAAGACACACATACAGACGTCTGTAAAGATGTATGACCACCTTGTATGAAAGGCCTTGACATTTGACCCAGACTACCTGACATAGCCAAATCACACATACTCCGCCCTTGTGGTGTAAACAGGTATATTATGTATATTATTTTCTCTTTTTTAAGAATGTCTTAAAATCAATGTGTAATTTTATAAAAAGCAAAAAAAAATATGAATCTGTTCCTGCCATGTTGTTTGATCTGACACGAGAGACATTGTTCTCTTCATTTTTCATGCATACTTTTGCATGGAATGCAGCTTTTCTGTGCACATTACTATTTCCAGTCGACTTCATGAATACATATAAAAAATAGTCTGTTACTATCAGTTAATCTTAGTGTCATCATTTTAGGCATTTACCAAATCACTATGAAAATGCACATTTAATAAAGTAATAGTTTTTGCTTACTTGCAGGTCAGCTTTGTAAAAGCATATGCAGTGGAATAATTCATCTGTGCGACTGACTGAGATCTTTGAACTCACTGACACATTCCTTAGTCTCCTCTTTAAGCCAATCAGATGAATTATATGAGCAGGAAGTAACCTTAACCTGGGTTAACTGTCAATCAATAAACATTCACCAGACTCATCTCCAGACATAAAGACTGGTACATCCCTTTACCTCATACCATTCACCATAGATCAACAGCACACTGGAACATTGAAGGGCAAAAAAAGCACATTTTGATGGCTGTAACAGTTCCCATTGAACTAATATCTGGTGATTTGACACATATAACGTGACGGCTGGCACCAGGCTATTCCAAGTTCGGGCCATTTCTTCCTAATGGTCCTTTTCCAGAAATGTTGTAATAATGGCAAAGTCTGGTTTAACAAAATACACTGTGTGTGAGGTCACAGCATGTCTGAGGTGTGAATTTTCTGGAGATGAACTTAACATATGGGACATAATACATATATGTGAACATGCACATACAGTATACACACATATGCGCACACGCATCATAGACCACAACCCGTGATCTCGATATAATGATGCATTAATTAGTAAAGCATTAGTCTCTTCTACAAATCTATAATGTCCTAATCGGTTCTAATATAAATGTCTTAAATACCATACAGCATAAATATAGTTCTACTTTTAATAGGAAATGTATAACCTTAATTGTCTGGTAATTCTTTATCTAAGTTTTTACAATAGAAAGAAATAAAATACATCAAATGAAAGTTCTTTAATTATCTGGAACCCTATTGCATATTGAAAATGCACATGTTTGTTACTTATTGTATAATAAATATCTTTAAGAAATGTGGCTTGCATTGAATGTCACATGCTAACAGTTCTGTATATATAGATATTTAGGAGGGATTCCACAGATAAATATGCCTACTAATCAACTCGGTGTAATTACAACCATAATATCAATGGAGACACATGAATGCAGTGAGGCATGTGTGTGGGACTGTGCATGTGCAGGTCTAAATGTGTGTGTAAGTGGCTGCATGGTGCTATGAGTGTGCTTAATCAGACCGACTGCAACTGCCCTTGGGGACTTGCATGGATCTGTCCAAGTGTCATTCAGTCTGTCCATCTGTCTGTGTGTGGCAAGGCGAGAAATGGTGTGTGTACATGGCACCAATAGCAATATAGTGGCAACCAGGATTCAGGTTTTGGTGTGTGGCGTGGTTGATGTAGACAGAGATGGAGAGACGGGACTGGACAGACAATGGAAAAGGCAGACCTGTGACCAGACCTGTCAACAGACATAGGCCTGCTGACATCTGTGTGTGTGTGTGTGTATGTGTGTGTGTGTACACACCTGCAAAAATGGCAGTTGATGGCTGTCACTCAGAAGACTAATCTGCCATCAGCTGAGTGACAGGGGAATGTGCCGTTGCCCTGACCTGCTCACTTAATCACCAAGTGTCCAATGAGGCTTCCCACATTGTTAGCTGTAAACATCTCCGGTTGTACACTCAGTGAGGGTCAAGTGTGTGTGTGTGTGTGTGTGTGTGTGTGTGTGTGTGTGTGTGTGTGTGTGGGTGGGTGTGTGTGTGTGTGAGTGTGTGTGTGTGTGTGTGTGTGTGTGTTGCTGCCTAAATAAATACTGGTATACTGGCTCTGAGTTGAGGTCATATTCAAACTGTAAAAAAAAATGTAGCTTAAACCACCTCATTATTTTGCAGATTAATCTTCTTCCTTCTATATTGAAGAGTTAAACCAATCTAATGTTGGTTTAAATGTATGGCTATGTGTCCCTTTACATTTGGTATCCCGTTATATAGTTATTTACACTTTTTTTCCGAGAATTAGATGAGAAGACCAACTCTGCTCTCATGTCTCTAGAGTAAATGTGTAGCTTGAACCAGCAGCCAGTAAGTTTAGTGCAGCATTAAGACTGGAAACAGGGAAACAGCCAGCCTGGCTCTGTCCAAAACCGGCTACCAACTTCTTCACAGCTCACAGAGAAACACTTTCTACAGGGGGTTATGTGCCGGACAATTTCCTGGCCCCTGTAAAATGCCAAATTGTCCTATTCGCTCTTCGGACTTTGAATATCTTATACAAACATGATTTACCGTTATTAATGTTGATTAAAGGGAGCTTCAGAGGTGCTGGTATGTGGATTGTACCTTTGGACAGAGCCAGGCTGGCTGTTTCCTCTTGTTTCCATACTTTATGCTAAACTAAGCTAAGTTGGCTTTATATTTATCGTAGCGACATGACAGTGGTATTGTTCCTCTTGTCTAATTCTCGCCAAAAAAGCAAATGACTGTATTTCCCAAAATGTCAAACTATTCCTTAAAGACCCAGTCTGATTGGAGAAAATTGACACAATCCTCATTATATATTTCAACATGTAGTTTATTGAACATCATACTTTTTTGTGATTGTGTTTGTGATTGTGTTCTGTTTTCTTTTTTTTTTTTGTAGTACCCATTTGAAAATGGAACAAATCATCTGAAGAGTTTTATCCTATAAACTTAAATTAATATTATTTTATTTCGAAAGAAATCCGCATGTTCAGGGGACTTTCACTGGATGAATAAAGGTTGATAAGTAAATAAAAACAAGTTGTTGCAAACCAACCTCCAATCCAGCATTTATTCTGCAGATATTGGTTTCTGTATACAGTATATACATTCAGTGGTCTGTCTTCCAGCCAGGCTATCTTCCATCCTGTCACTGTGGGTGGACGTGGGGAGAGCTATACGTCATCAGCAGTCAAAGAATGGAGCCGTGTTGGACAGATAAGAGCAACAACATGTTTCCCGGCCGTGATAAATCCTCTGGTCAGACAGCGCTGCTATTTCCCCTCTTTCATATATGGGCCGTTTTATTGAATTTAGCCACTGATAAATAAATGGACTGCCACAGACCCGTTTAAGCCTGCCCCGAGGAGGATACTTGGCAGGAGTTTATACAGTTGGCCCTCTTTCTCGCTTTTTCTCTCTGTTGTGATAGTGATTTTGTTAGAGATCAAAGAAAGACGAAGGGATATTGAGTAATATAGAGTAAAGTACAGATAAAATCCTGGATGTATGTGAAAACAATCTCAGAAAAGATTACATTTTTGGGAGAGCAGTAAACCCAAATGAATATATGGACCACAAAGCAGAGACAATTTACAAGTAAGCGAGTACAGAACATAGATTGATGGATGAAAATCTGAATCTGAAGCAAACAGTTAATGCACCAGTATGCTCTGTCAGAACTGATTGTCAGATAGTCGAACAGCTTCAGAACTACTAGAACTATTTTATACTGTATGCTTTTGTATCAAATGATTTCCTTTTAATAGAGATTTTAATGCTTTAGCCCCATAAATGTCACATCTTAGTTACCTGTTGATCATACATGTGTGGAATCCAGGAGATGTTGTTGGTCTTTAGAATGACCTTGGCCTCACACTTACACACACCTACAGTATATGGAGCTGGTTGGCTGAGTTAAACTACCTTTACACGGAACCTCAGGTGCTGAATTAAGATTAACTGGG
Source organism: Bovichtus variegatus (assembly GCA_943593645.1). Taxonomy (NCBI): domain Eukaryota; kingdom Metazoa; phylum Chordata; class Actinopteri; order Perciformes; family Bovichtidae; genus Bovichtus; species Bovichtus variegatus. The sequence continues at coordinate 14,142,703 of CALSCE010009442.1, forward strand.
TTGACTTCTTGGGTTTATTTTTTGTTGTTGTATTGAAACCCTAAATCTTCAATCATCTCTGTGGAATAACCAAAACATGCATTGTAACTAACAACAACAAAAATTTCATTTCAAGATTTCATTAAAGGGAAACAACAGCTTTTATTAGACTTTGAAAAGTACACATTGCAAATGGACAGAAACCAAACTGAATCTGCTGCTGCTGTCTTTGACAAAGTAAGTGCTTGATACACAGCCAAATGTCCATGTGCTGGTCAGGTCTGATCAAGGTAAAGATCCATTAGGTTAGTATGCAAATGCATGTATATTAGGATCATTGATTGGGGTGAGCAGGCCGTTTTTAAGGCCTTGTGATGCTGATGAGGAGGGAAGGGTTGGTGTGACCTGTCTGGGTCTTACTCAATACAGTGTCACATTACAGCCCAGCTCAATCACTTACAATCCTGAGTGGACCAGGTAATAATGTCACCTCCTATTGGACCAGAGAGCATCACAAGATGAACGTGACCTCCACAAACCTATAGAGTGATAGTGATGTTACAGTCCCACATGGTTTCTACATGTGGTCCAATGCTTTCAATCATAGAGAGACCCAAGGATCTGAGGAACCTTCTGGTGCCCTATTTTCTGTACAGACTTCTGTGAGACCAGAATTTGTACCGGGAAGCAGTTTGGAATACAATATTGTGGTAGCAGAGACATCGCAGAGAAATGCTGTTCCTTTCCAAAAAACCTGACATAAATCACAAAAAAATTGAGAAATGATTAATTTTGTGTATTGTGCAGAATCCATTCAACCCTGGACACGGTAAAAGCAGTAGATTGTCACTGCAGCAGTTTTCACAGTGACAGCGTGGGGTTTTGTGTGATAAGGGTGCCTTTTATGATTTCAGAAAGAAACAAATAGTCACCAAATGATCCACGTTTAATTTCTTCATTCTAGTTTTGGATTTAAATATGTTTATATTTTACTATAGTCAATGTTAATTTTAGGGCTGAATCTGAAAGAATAAATCTATTGGTCTATTGACAATAAATTATTCAGCAATCATTTTGATAATCAATTAAAGGAGAGCTATTTTACACAGAAATCAGTTGTGTCATGGGGAGTTCTGTGAAAACAGTTGTAGCAAGTCTTCAGTGGCTTTGGTGGAGCTTTGTCTGAAAAGTCAGAAAAAATATTTTAGCTTGAGCTGGGAAACAATGTCTCTAAGAAAATGCTATTGATTGTATTATTTTTTTTTGTAACCTGATTCCTACAAGAGACTAAAAGTCAGGAAATCTACTTTTTTAATCGGTCCCACACAAATCTCTCAACTTTGTGTAAAATTGCCCCTTTCAGTCGTTTAAGTTATTTAACAAGTTGGTTCAGCTTCTCAAAACTCAGGATTTGCTCTTTTCTTATTTCATTGTAAATGACATATCTTGGTGTTTTGGACTGTTAATCAGACACAACAAGCAATGGACGTTTTCACCTTTTTCTAACATTTAATAGACCAAGCAATTAATCAATGAGTTGAGAAATATATTAGACTGATAAAACAATAATGTAAAGAAGTTGCATCCCCAGACAATTGTAGGATAAAGGTGCTGGTCCTTTTTCTATTGCAGGATTATGGTTGTGTTGAATCTGAAAAAATTGAACCAACACAAAATGGATTAGCCCACATAAAATCTTCAGGATGGTGTGAGTGCAAAAATGCAAAAATGCCTCTTTTTTTCATTCAGTCTGATACTCTAATTGTATAACACATATAGGCTCTACTCATAGCCTCATTTTCTTACCTAATACTGTGAGCAAGACAAATAACCAACATCCCAAATCTGGGACAGTAACCAGAAGTTACTGATGGTAAAAACTCTCTGAGGACAGGAAACCTTATAAGAGCCATACGTACAGTATGTAACCTGCGTCACAATCCATTGTAGGTGAGGGGACTGTGTGTATGTGCATGTGCATGTGTGCGTGTGTGAAGCTATACCATCTGCAATAACAGGAGCTGACAGCTCCCACACCCCTCAGTGCAGTGTGTGTCTATGGGCTCATTCAGAGTGACAGTGTAGATTAGGGGTGTAATCCTCGCAGAGCTACAGGGGATCTATCAGTACCCTGGGCTCTAGACACACACACACACACACACTCATCGTGCTGGAAAATTAATTGAAATGTTAATGGCTGGGAAGACTCCATTCTTAATTGCTTGGTGGTGGATTAAGACAAGATCGTTTATGAAGAGAAATTAAATCAGGATTCGGGGCGATCTTGGTTGTAAAAAGGTTCCAGGCGTGTGCGGGAAGGTCATAAATGAGCGCCGATTGTCACAACAAACAAACCACGACTGGCACCTTCTGTTTTTATAAGCAGGTCATGTTAGCAAACTGAATGGGATAATTAGTTAACAATATGTACTCAAAGAAAGTTCACTGTATTTGTCTTTTTTTCCCAAAATGAAATATCTGAGGTGGCAGAAAAATAAAAGCAGTGTTTTGAGTTTTCCCGGATGTGTCGAGGAAAAACACTTTGAGGGAGGCTTTGATCTTAGTTTTAATTAGCTCCTATTCCCCTCTAGTATTCCTCTTTTCTGTATTTGCAAGAAAGCGTATGAACAATGCTCACAACGAAGCCTCTTCTGCCGATATCAGCATTTTACTTAACTTTGCCTCTTAACTTGTTTTTTTTTCCTCTTTACTTCTCAAAGTGTACCCTCTCTCCCTCAAAATGTCACCACGTACGAGAACAGCAAAGAAAAGCTCAAAGCTGCTTTCCTCCATGTCCGTCTCATTCACTCTCTTTATGCCTTCAAGATGTATCCAAGCCCATGATAAATTCATCATGTGTATGTTTTTGAATCAATATTAATTTCAGGTCTTTCATGATGGCAAATCAATAGCAGCAACATTAAGAGGCTCCTTTGCATGTTGAGCACCTTGTCTCTGCCAGTGAATGGAGACGTGACGAGAGGTGAGAGAGCATCCATGGTGGTGCCAGCAGGGAGGCCCAAACTCACTCATTATCTCCCCTCAATTAGACCATCTTGCTTCGCCACCCTGGGCCTCCACAAAGCATGTGTGTGTGTGTGTGTGTGTGTGTCTGTGTGTGTGTGTGTGTGTGT
>CALSCE010009442.1:14146134-14191596 GCA_943593645.1 Bovichtus variegatus
ACACACACACACTGCTATTTGTACTCTTGACAGCACATTACCAGGCATGCATTACAACATTCACAAGAGCAAATAAACAGATACAGACAAAAGGACAGTGAGCTGAGCTCTAATGAACTATTGAAAGTTAAGTCTCTCAGTCTGTGTGTATGTAAAGACAGAGAAATACATGGGTGGAGGTTAATTTGTGGTACGGGTAGTTTTACGAAAAGCAGCGAGAGAGCATCAGATGACAGAGAGATATAGTGAGAGAGAGGGCAATGAATAAAAAGTGAGAAGTAGAAGTGTATATAATGTGTGATGAGCAAAGTGAGGAGGAGCTGCAGAAGTTTTGTTTCTCCATCAGTAGCCCAGGCGCTGCTCCCTCGGTGTGCCTATACCCCCCAGAGGCCCTGTTGTTTAGGGTTGCAGAGCCACCTAGGCCTTGATGAATTTCTGCCCGTCAACAAATTAAGAACCGCTATTGTTGCTGTGACAACAAGGCATCCCGGTCGCCATGGGGAGCACCATGGAGACCAGTAACAGAACTCTCCAGAATTCTCCTAATCATCCCCAGCTGTCAGGAAGCACCTGGCCTGACACCTCTGCTTAAAACCTGTCTCCCAGGCATAAGATAATTACAAGTGCCAGCAGAGAAAGAGAGAGGCGGCAGGGAGAAGGAGAGCTAGTGAGAGAGGAGAGAAAGAGAGAATTCTTTCTTATAAGTGGCTGTGTGAGGAACGGAGTGCATGGAGCTTTTTCAGACAAGTTGCCATTGAAGTAGAGGAAGTGTTCAAAGGCAGAAGTGGAGTTGAGTGTGGGGAGGTGTCTGGGGTGTCTCCCCTCTTCCCTAAAGAGAAGGCCTGGGAGGGGGTCCCTAGATAGCGCTGTGGGGGACAGGTGAAGGACGGAGCTGTCACTGGGCCCACATTCACACACATTTAGAAGACAGAGACTGTTTGACTGGTCCAGTACAAATGCTCCATGGATTGCACCACATTTTGGGGCTAACAGTTTGTGGAGTATCTCTTTTTTTTCTCCATTATTTTAGAAAAGTTACACTAAAGTTAGGAAAGCTCTAGTCTGCCGTGCGTGTATGGTTGCACGGGTAAATAGAGTAATGGCTTGGAGAAAGTGTGTACAGAGCTTACAAAACAAAAACCTCACTGCTGACATGTCGAACTGCCTTTCTGTTTCTGACAAAAAGAGAAACACACAGGGCTCATGTCACACCAGCCCTCTGTATAACCAGCCTGATTGCTAAGTGAAGAAATACTTGCCAAACCAAATTTACTGAGCCACTAAGGAAAAGCAACACACACACACACACACAGACACACACACAGACACACACACAGACACGCTTACGTTTCATTACAACCTCTCATTTCTCTAGCAGCGGGGCCTTCCTTCAGAATAACACTCCTGTCATCCCAGCCACAGGGGGCTAAATTATTCAAATACTGTAATTCTTCCCTTCTTCCTCCCACCCGCCCTCCCTTACTTTCCAGCACTCTGCCACTCATAATTTGTCTTTTCATTGTTGCCAATTTAGAGGCAATCCCTCCCATTAATGATGCCAACTGTTCTAAATGGTGTGACTGAGAGAACGGAGGAGGAGGGGCAGATGTCAGCGAGAGGGAAGCGGTGCACGTGTGGCAAAGACAATGCTCCGGATTTTACAAGCTGCTGTGCAGATATAAATGGATGATATACTGACTTTTACCCATCTCCCTCTCCTGCCCTCCCACATGCTCTGATTGTTAAACAGGCTTTGTTTTATTAAGTGTTTAAATGTACATATGTGGCTTTATTTGCCTGTCACTAGTAAGCATATTTTGGGAGATTAAGAAATATATCTACATCTGTTTCCTGTGCAGGGTGTACTCGGATGCATAAAACTCTGGAATATATTTTCACAACGAATCAATTAGATCATATACTTTTATGGTCATGCCTTTGTATTGGCAAGTGGCGAGGTATCTAAAAACCACTTTCTTTTTGTATTGACTGAATGAAAAGTAAAATAAAACTGAATACATCGGCGAGGACGGTGATGATACAGCAAAATGGCACTTAGAATATTGTTATTGTCCTTTTATGTGTTCTCCTGGGAGCAGCTGTACCTACAGAGATATATAGAAAATCACATTCAAATCATGAATATTTGAAGTTGAGAAATAATTTATTCACATGCATCAATCTCTGTTATGAACAGGAGAAACAATGTCAATATTTCATCTATTAGAAATTATGGTAAGACACAGACTCTATCTTTTATTGTAGCTGAATCTGCATGTTTTTAATCTGGATAGTGTTCTTAAACTGATAAAAACAAAAACAAAGTCAGCTCCATTGTCATATGATTTGGACTCCTTTATCTTTGGACGAAAAACACAGGAGTTGCAATACTTGGAGAGGCTATAATGTTTACCTCTTTCAAGCAGGTTTGATGTGACTTACTTGATACTGGGCCCTCTGACCTTGTCTAAATAAAAAATACTAATAAATAATATAACTTCTTGGCTGAAGGATGCTGGATCAATGTAGGTGCCTCAGTAATGATTTTTTTCAAAATGAATCTGTAAAATATTTCGTTATAATGTTCTTTATTGCACCACACACTCATTTTCAGTTTGCTTCACACATATAACAGAAGCGTGTACGATTGCGTTTAATGTTATAACTAAATAAAACCATTTAAATAGAACCGTTAATCATTTTCAGACCTTATCACAAGCGATCACAATCGCAGGTAAATGGGGAGTGAAGACAAACAAAGACAAATGGGGAAGGAGAGAGAGAGAGAGCAAAATAAATATTGATTGGTATGTGAAAGGAGGGCGAGAGACAGAGAGAGTGAGTGAGAGAGGCTTGGTTAAGCTGTGTGATGGAACTACGCCGCTATCTTAAATGAGGAATCCCATATGAAGGTCTGGATTAACCAAATTTAATCCCTCATCAAACAGACAATAACAGTGCAGCCTAATCCCCCCAATTCTCAGATTAGCAGCTCCTGCTCTCGTCTTGGCAGCGCAGCAGGGGCCGGTGCCGGCCCATTGAGCTCTCCTCCACAATGACCTCTGGATGAGAACGGGCTTACAAGCTGCAAGCCTGAGCTTCATCACAGCTGCTGCTAGTCAACAAAGTTTCACAGGATGAACAGTTATATGAGACATTGACAGGACATGGGAGGGTGCGAGAGAGGACATTTGGGAGTTCTGGGTTGACCTGACATTTTGTTCAATTTAATTGGTAAAATTAAAAACAAATGTTCTTTGTCTCTGTGTCTCTGAGATATTAAAGAAATGTCCCGCAATACAAATACAGTATATGATTAGCAGGGAATTAAAGAAAGCTCAAAGAAAGGTGTTTCAGTGCACTTGACTTTGAAGACCTTGATTGTACTACAAAACCTGTAATTAGAGGTTGAGATAGGGGGATGTAATTACCTCTAAGAGTGAGTACCCTGGAGTAAACAAATATGTTCATCAAGCAAATAAAGGATTAACGTGTATATGCTCACTTCACTCCTTAACCCGTCTGATTCATCTGGGAAATGCAAAGCACAACATAAGGCGAGAGGGTGAGAGAGACGAGGAGAAACAGAGAAAACAAGAACATAGAGAACAGGCCAAAACTGCTGACACCCGCTCTTCTGAGCCGGCTGGATGAGTCGTTTCTTTAGATAAAACATAAATAGGCAAATGCTCATTGGGAATACATGTTTAACTGAGAAACATTTATTCATGTTTTTCTTTACTTTTACTTTGAAATGTGTGAGATATTACTCCGGAACAATTTGATCCCAAACTCTTTGAATTTTCTAACATTTCATGATGTGTTACGGCCTCGTAAAAGTTGACCACATTTAAAGCTTCATGAGGGAATGTACCAACAGAGGCAACACGTCAATCTTGTTAACAAGTTTGTTTTTGCTGACGGAGCCGCGCACCACAAGTTTGGGCATATAGCTGAAATTTTGATTTAAACCCCTGTTGACTATCTCCTGCATTGTGTGGCGCTTGTGTGAATGCTGAGCTTTAGTTTCTCTCTTAATTAAGGTAATTGTGATTGAAGAGTGGCCTGTTTTAGCGTAGCCTTGAGGCAGAAAAGGTTGTGTTTTTGCAGAGCTAGTTGGGCTGTACTCAAACCTGAGACCCTGCAGGCACCAGGAGACAGTGGATGTGATGTCTGCTGACCTGTGGATACCCTGCATGTTTAGGTAAAGATGAACAGAGACACACTGAGACATCTGCGTTGACAAACCAGCGCACCTGAATGGTAAAGGTTAAGATGGGACATGACAGAGCGCCTGAAAGCTTTTTTTTAGAGACGAAGACTTACATGTAAAAAAACACTGTGGGCTTTGTAGGGGCGGGGCCAAACATTTTACAACCTGAAGCAAGTATTCTGCATATTTTGTTCTATAATACTCAAAGGGAGCTCTTGACTGTTTAAATGTAGTCACTATTGCTTTACATTCAATCATAATATTGTCTTGTGTTTTTACTGGGATGTTACATTGGCAGAAACAGGCCCCATATATATTTTATTTCAGGCTCAGAAACTAAAAAAAGAATGTAATGTCTCTCTAATGTAAATTGCACTGCAGTGTGAGCATGTCCACACTGCGTGCCCTAGTTTTCATTATCCTAGCTCATTTTATTTATGTTGGATACTTTTGTGTGTGTTTTTTATATTTTCTGCCAGTAATATTAATTGTATTATTAGAAGCAGTTGGGCTAGTAGCAGTAGTAGTAATATTGTGCTTCTATAAATTGTCTTTTTGTGTACGTGTTACTATGTGTATGCCCATAGTGTGTTCATGTGTGTGTTTGCTGTGTGCGTGCGTGCGTGTGTGTGTGTTCCTTGGAGCAGGAGCAGCGCAGTAGTTATGAAGCTCAGGCGGGCTAATGTTGTACTGCTGCCAAAACAGTAAAGCAGCCCCCACTGATATCAGTTATTAATATTTAACTGTCCACTATTAAAGTTTAAGGCGGTTGAGATGGAGCTAGGGGGAAAAGAGGCTACTTCATGATCACTGGCCGTACAGCACTGTAAACACGTTCACTAAAGCCCCTGACAGTGTTACAGTGTGGATTTAGGGAGCAGGAGGCAATAGTGCATGAGGCTACAGTTGTTTTGTGTGTAGACTTAAAGTATGTGAGCAGAAGACACCGTATCTGATAAATGCATTTATTTCGGCATGGATATGATTCTGTTATTGTCTCAGCACAATTGAATGGTTTTAAGCGTTGTTGGGAACCAGTGACCAACATGAACAGTAATGCATATGTCTTATAATACAAATGAATAGTTGTGGAGTGCAAAGACCGTGTTGTGAGGCTGCATTTCTCAGCTGCTGATTGTCACATTTACTGTTCTCAGTCATCAGGGTGCAGTGAAAAGTCTTGTGTAATTTCCTTTGTCATAAAACTCCTATATATTTACTTTTATTTGTTGCTGTAAACCTGCACTAGAAGACAAATAAAAACGCCATATGGTTTATTGTGTTTTACATTCAATCTGCACTTATACATGCATGGCTTAATATAGAAACATATATGAAAATGTAACAAGGGTTTTGCCTCACGTGTGACCCCCACATTCCTTAATCCTACTCAGCAGAAATGTATCTTTAAAAATAAAAATAGATTTTCACGTGTTTTAAGTACTTTTAAAAAGCATTTCTCTTATTTCATCTTTCAATTCAATTTGGAGAATCAATTTAGTACATTGTACTGAAGGGCAGTGAAAAAACAATCTTGTAAAACTTGTTACCCCTAACTTGTCCTGAACTAACTAACCCCTGTTGTTTCTTTTCCTCCAAAGTGCCTGGAGCGTAACCTCCCCCTGACGTTTTGAGGTAAACAAGTCAAACCAAGGTTAAAACAGGAAGAAATGCAGTGTGAGATTCAGCGATGTTCCAACTCGCTCATGAAGAGGTTCTATAAAAGAATAGGCTGGCTGGCTAAAAGTGAGCATGAAAAATACCCCACCTCCACGTTGACCCATATCATCCATTATGTGTGGTGATTATGAGAATAGAACTGCCTTATGGGTAGCCACAGTTCCAGGAAACAATAGCTCACTGTCAGGCAGTGTTTTAACCGTAGGATGACCAGCTTTATTACGGTCTGATTATTGAAGCTTCACCGAAGTCTCACCAGCCATCGTTATTCTGGTTGCTTCACTGAACTGTCAGATCAGTCAATGACCTGCTTCAATTTATATTCAGATAATTGAACCAACAATTACAACCACACACAGGCATTTTCAAAGAGGTCACAACCACAGAGAGAGCACAGCTGACAAGGTTGGTAATAGATGTGGCCTGCACATGATACTGGATCATACACCCACTCCTGCCTCTTTCATAAAAATAAAAAAGGACTTGAAATAAAAGGTGTGTCTTTTCCTAAACTGCTTTATGTCACAGTGCTTCTCATACATAATGCATTCATGCAAATGACAATGTTCTGCATTCCCAAATAACAAGAGAACCTAAATCTTTGCCAAAATTAGTCTTTTAATGAAATTTCCATGAATGTAAATGCAGGCCAGGTCTGAGCGTAATTCTGCCCAGGAATTAAACTAAGTTGGCCTGGTTTATCTTAATAGCTGATCTCAGCCCAGTGGGGCTGGTATTAAGTCTGTCGGTCGCAGCACAGCGCTCAACGCAATCACAGCTTTGCCTTCTCTTGCGTAGCTTACTCCAGTGACCAGCATAGAATTAACATGTGCATGGACGTGCACTCACACATACACACACACACACACACACACACACACACACACACACACACACCTGCACATACACAATCCCACACACGCCTCAGTGCATTCCAATATGATGTTTCTCCATTGATATTATGGATGTAATTATACCGAGTTGATTATTAAGTCCGATTCGTCTGTGGAATCCCTCCTAAATGTCTAAATATACAATATTGTTTAGCATTCAATGGAAGCCACATTTCATACCAGAATTTATTATAGAATAAATGGCACACGTGTTAATAAATGTTTTTAGATTGGCAAAATCCAGTTAATTTAAGTGAGAGCTAATAGTGTATTTCATGTCTTTATTTTATATTGTAAAAACTTCAATGAAGAATTACCAATCAATTACGCTTATAAGTGTCATGTTTAATATAGAACTGTATTTATGCTGTATAGTACTGCTGTAATAATGATGTGCGTGTGTGTGTGTGTGTGTGTGTGTGTGTGCAAAGCACTCTCTCCATTACCTGACATATCACCTGACAGAAGTGGGGTCTGTGCATGCAGACAGCACTTCATTATGAAGCCATTTGGATTAGAACAGATTAGGACATTATATAGATATGTAGAAGAGACTAATTATTCACTAATTAACACATCATTATATCGAGATCACAGCTTGTGGTCTATGATGGAGCGCGTATGCGTGTGTGTGTACTGTATGTGGATGTTCACTTATATGTATTATTTCTCATGTGTAGTCCATCTCCAGTGCATTTCTTACGGTTTTTCTGTCCTTGCCTGTTGTTCACAAATATCATCCTTCACTGTGTCTCACCCTCTGGTCAAATGGAGAGGATCTGTGTGCTGAACTGACGTGCCACAATTGTTCCCCTCACAGGACCATTGTGTGTTTGGTATATAGCTTCAAGTGTTGAAGAGAAATCACTGGTCCCTTCACTCTATCCCAGCACAAAGTGACTTGGAGTAACTGCCAGTGATAACTAGTAATTACATCCATTTAAAATGTGCATTATTTTACCCCTGCATTGAATAAACTAGTGAGGCAGAAAATTGTCCAGTTTTATCCTCTCCCTTATAAACACACATTTTCGAAAGAAGCACTTATTTTTGACAGGTTTTATCCTTGAGTGAGGCTAAACATTCTCGAAGAGTTTTCATGTTAATTGTCACAGTGATAGACGGACAGAGGGAGCCAGACAGAGAGCGGGACAGACGCACACTCAGTCACAGTGAAGTAACCCAGGCCAAAATTAATCTCTCCAGTTCACTGCGGTGACTCTTACCCGGAGCCATTGAACTTTGATAGAGGATTCATCTTTTGAAACTAGACTAAGGCATTTTGACCAAAAAAAATATTATTTTCACTATTCCACAAAGAGGACATGATTTCCTGGGTGGAAATACATTTGAATGGACATGTGCTGTCTATTCACTGAGGGAACTTTCTCTTAATACCAGTCTGGCTCTGTCCCTGTATGTGTGGACTCATTGTATGCATGTGGCACAAAGAGTGATAGGAGTCTTTAGAAAAGAGCGAAGCTCTCCACAGATTAGACTCCATTAGCATTTAAGGTACTGTCATAAATTCCACCGAAAGTGGAGGGAAGAGGCAGGACAAATGAAGTAGGATTAATAGGGGCCCGAGCCTGACCGATAGTGGGGATTGGGAGGCAGGGTCACCTTGGGATAGAGGGGCAGGGTGGCAAATGTGAAGACTAGTAGAAGTAACGGTAAGATGGACTTAGACATACAAGACAGACATATGAAATATAGTATTGTACAGTTGAATGTTGATAAAAGAAGAATGAGCATGAAAGGTAAAAGGTGAGAGAAGAAGATATGAGCTTAGAGTGTACAGGAACAGAAACAGAGTTGGTTAGGTCTGTGACCTTCCCTGCAGCTGACCTCCCGACAGGTAATGAGGTCAACGTCGAGAGATAAATAACTACTGTGTGTGTGGAGGCCTGTAAATGTACACCTGGTCAATTTAATACATCATATACACTTTCAGGAACAGTCTTTTGTCTTCTCAAGCACCTTCAACACATTTATTTCAAAATACAGTTAATCTGTGTAAGGCTGGAACCTGATTCTTTACCCCATACAAATATTAATATGATGATAGGTGATTAACTCACGAACAATGATAAATCCTTCATTCTTCCCCTGTTATCTTACACCTGCACAATAGATGTACTTTGGAGAAAGAAACCTTACAAATGTTTTATAATTTGAATGGGGTTTCTGATTTTCTTGTACTAAATGAGTTATTATTTGTACTGTACTCCCAATATGTATACAAAAAAAAAACGACAGCCAATGGCATAAAAGAATATGCTGTAAGAGCGATTTGTAAATACGTTCAGTGCAACATTTTGTGACTCACCAGATATGTTCATTAACATTTCCTAATTATGTTGATGATAAATGTAATCTGGACTGCATTATGTTCCTTTCAAATGTATTTGCCTTTGCAAATTAGTAGTATGTAAACGTCCTTTTTAGGAGACAGGTTTGTCTTTCAAGTCAAGCAAAATCCTCAATGTTCCACTATTTTCACCAGCTAGTCGCTACGTTTCTCTGTCTTCTGTTGCAGGTCAGGAAGAGGTTTTTAGGTTGTTGTTTTTTGTTGTTGTTGCTGGAAACAGCTGCCTGCTAAAAACCAGACAGATAAGAGTGGTGAGATAGAATCAAAACAGTAAAGCGCTGAGTAGAGCTGAGGGGAACTGCAGAGTCGGTGATAGTTCTCTCTGGGTTTGTCACTACAAGAAACACCTGTTGTCTTTACAGACACATATGAACTTGAGATGGACTTTGATACTGTGGACTGTAGTAGGGATCTCTGAGACAGGTAGTGTGAATGCAGTGTGCTAAGACACTGTCACTGTTAGCTGTTGCTGTTAGTTAGCTGATAAAGTTTTCAACAGTACAGTACTCATGTCCTGTGCGTCACTCACCAACATGACAGAAGACGTTCATCCAGTCATCCAGTGTTAATATAAAAATACTGATTATAGCTGCTTTAAAGCAAACAACTTTGTTTGTAATTCTGTACTTTGTAGTTTCAATTTGACAATGTGTTTAAACTCTATTATTGTGTGCCAATCACTTTTTTAAGACAAAGGAAGGGGCAGCAAAAGAAAATATTTTGGTTGGGCTGCCTCAGAAAAGCCCAGTTTGACTGGATGCTGAATCACTGACTTGCAGCAGACTTGTAACAAAGTTTCTCCCTCCTCTGATCTGCAGTTTGAATTGACTTTCAGCCAGGCAAGGAGGTGAGGGTGAATGTCTGCCTTTATGCAGCTTAACTCCCAACCCTTACAGTAGCAGGGACAAGGTGACTTACAGGTAATCTATAAGAATAAGGAGCCAGGCAGGCGCCCTGGGCTTTTATTAGATCTCCGATACTCCCCGGCCCCAACCCCAGTCCCAGCCTCGGCCCCAGATTGGCACTCGCTGGCTCCACCTAGAGAAGGGCTACGTCGCAAATTACTCCAGACAGCCACTATGACATCCACCTAAAAACCACCTTTCCTTTAACAGGGGGGCCGGGGTGGTGGAGGATAGAAGATGTCAGTGTCTCCTCGTATTCATCCGAGGAGAAAGTGAGAGAACGAAAGATGCAGAGAAAGAGTAGAAGGATCTATCCGTCAGAGCTTAAGGAGTTTTCTAACAGTACATTGACCTTGAGTGCTTGCCATTGATTTCCAGTAACGCCTCCCAAACAGCGTTGCGAACCCCGCCGAGCACTGCGGGACCCTGATTGGGAACAGATTTCCCAAATTCCGATAGCGTGCCACCTGCCCAGGATGATGGATAGTCCTCCTGTATCCCATCAATCCTCACCTGCTGCCGAGGAGGTGACACCTGGGCCAGATTTATCATCATATACGACAACAGGCCAGGTAGCCAATCAGAGAGTGGCATACTAAACTGAGGCCCCTCCCCCCTGGAGGGCTCCATTATGTTTGGAAACAGATTTATTCCTGCAATGTGACATGGGGGTGGGGGGGGGTGAGGAAGAAGATAGAAGGACGGAGCAGAGAGAGATGACTGTGATAAACAAAGGGTTAAACTGAATGATGCTTTAACAGGGTGCCACAGAAAACATCATCAGAGGCATCAAATCTGAAGCAGCAGAGGCCAAGATATCCTGACTTTTAGTGAACGATTAGTAAATATGTTCAGTGCAACATTTTGTGACTCACCAGATACGTTCATTAACATTTCCTAATTATGTTGACGATAAATGTAATGTGGACTGCATTATGTTCCTTTCAAATGTATTTGCCTTTGCAAATTAGTAGTATGTAAACATCCTTTTTAGGAGACAGGTTTGCCGTAATGACATTGTGGGGGTTATTTTGTCAATCTTTGGAAATTGTTTTCACAATATCTGTAGTGCTCGGGCGGAACATAACACCTTTAAACATTTTTACAGTGGATTGTAAACTGTATTTGGAAGTGTTTCCACGGTTGCGTAATAGAAGCGAAAGTTGTAAATCCTTTAAAACTTTCCGCACATTTCACCAACATATTTAAAACTAGCCTTTACATACAGTATGTTTTAAAATGTTTTGTCTATATCATTAAGTCAATCTGTTCCTATGATTTACAATATACAGCCCATCACATAATGAATTGATTAATTCCATCTCTCAGAAATGATCATGGAAGCAGAAGAGGTGATCACAGGACCATGAATGCGCTAATCTAATTAATATCCTCCTGTTCCTGCCACTGATTTTACGACTAGTTAAAAACCTTCTGCTGCTTTTATGGCTATTAGAAGCCAAGTGTAAGCTATCTTCTACTTCACTCTATTTTCTCTCTCCACCAGCAGTTGGCCACCCTAAAAATTAAGAGCCTCTAGGGAGCACAGGGTTCAGCAGACTCAGAGGCCAACTACCTCCGGATCATTGCGGCAAATGTCTAAAAAGCAATGCAGAATAAGACCTGACAGTTGTGATAATTGTCTTGTATTGCTAGGTGTTTTTCTTTCTACAATTAACCTACCATCTCCCTTCCCCCAAAACCTTGTCCTTGCCCTCTTCCGCTCTACAAACCCCTTCTTCCTTTCCCTCCCTTTCACTTGGCGGAGCTACAGCGGTTTCTCCAAGCCTCACCAGGCACAGTGCTTTAGCCCTGTGTAATCCTGCCAACCCTATTTCATTAGCCACGCGGACTAAAGAGCTTAACGACACAGCCCCATCGCAGTAGAAGGAGAGAGGGAGAGAGAAAAAAGACACAACAGAAATTCCTCAGAATACATGGCCGCTCAGCCAGTATTTACGCTTTCTCCCTCTCTCTCCACGCGCCTTGCCATACCTCTCCCCCTGCCTCTCCATCTCCATCTTGCAAAGGAGCCCAGAATGGATTAGAGATGGCATCAATGGGATGAGACGTATTACCAATCGATTTGGAGGGAGCGTGGCATTGTTCTTCTGAGTGGAAAACTTTGGATCTGGCCAATGTGCCGTTGCCAAATGCAGCTGATTGTGAGATGAAGTTGTGAGGAGGAGAGACTCTCACTCTCTGTCTCTATTGCTCTCTCCTGTCTCATTTCATCCAAAACTACAGCTTGCGTTTAATCACTAAAGTCATTGAGGACCGTTTTGTGGTTAGTCTGTATTGTCTAGGAGAAGCATGTCGGGTTTAAGAGGCTGTAAAGTAGCTTTGTACTGATCTCGGGAGAAAGGAGGATAAACAAGCAGATTGGGGAGAAACCTGATCAGTGTTAATGGTGATGGTTTAGGATTTTGTCTTTCACTGATGCCTTCTGCCTAACAGCAAAAAACGGCATTTTGATAACACATTGCTTCTGAAAAAGAAATATGGGAGCTACAGACTAGGCATGTCCATCATTTCCATTCCTCCTCTATAGCCTGATGAAAAAAATCACAATGTCTGTGCTGACAGATAATGAATAAACTTTATAACTCAGGTTGATGACGCCCGGGTTGATTGTGCTGAAATGTCAGGGTGTGAACCAGAAACTGTTGCTCTTTTACTTGATATAATTAAAGAGTGCTGGGAGTGACAAGGGCCTTGGATGAGGAGCCGGAGGATGTAGGGGGGCTGACCAGGGTCTGGGCAGGTTGTCAGCTAAGGGCACAGGGTGTGAGGAACAGGGGCACAGACTGCTGCTATATTTCTTCATGAGGGCGACAGTGACAGAGGCGCGACAAAACGAATGGCCTGTCAAAAGAAATGAGAATGAATAGTTCCTGTTCCATGGAAAGAGGGCCCTTCAAGCATCAAGGCGCGTTTCGTTTGGCGGCAGATACCAGGACCAAGTCTGCAGCTAGCATGACTGCTAACCACCCTGAGTCTCTGTAGAGGCCAACAGAGGATGTTGATGATCACCCCTAAAAAGGGAGGTAGTAGAAAAGCATTAAAAAGCAGAACTTCTGCACACCTGTAGATCAGAAGGTGCTTAGGAGAAGGCAGAGGGTCGACAATGTAGAACATAAGACTCCGGCACACTGTCTTCTTAACTTGCAGTCAGAGATATTTATCTCTTTGGTTGAGAGGAGTTACTTATCATTCTTATTGATTCGTGAAGTTTAGTGTAATTTCAATTACTTTGACCTGAGCAGAAGTTTGATTATCCAGTTAAACTGTTTGCATAGGGACTATTTATACGAAGCTCCACTAAAAAACAAAACTAGTTGCATGGCTTGATTCCTGGGGTAAGTGGTGAATTGCTGTTGTTTTTGTTTTTGCTGGTGGTTGTAATTTGGGTGAACCAGCCCTTTAATGTGCCTGCCAGTAAATTTAAAGAGATCTATTTTGTGTTTACTGTACACCAGCTGCTTAGTTCAACAAACTGCCCTTTGAATATGGACTTTGTCGTATGAGCGCTCCATTTTCTCTCTGTCTCCATTTCTGTCTTTCGATCTACTGTAGCTTCTCCCCGCCCAGTTTTTTTTCTTTAGTTTCCCCCCTCTTTCTGCCTCTCTCCACTTCTTTTTCTGTCTCATCATTAGTGGCTGTCCCATGTTGAGGGGAGAGTAATCTGAACTACGTGTCCCAGGGGCCCATTCCTTTACTTCCTGCTGTAGGAATAAGTGGCCTATTGATTAGTTATCAGGCCGTAATTGGGCTGCGATCTCTCTCGCCCTCAGATATCCCCCAGATATATGACACTCTTGACAGCCTGAGAGGTGGATGAGGAGGCGGGGGTTCCTCCTGCCTGCCAACACTTTACTCAACAAAATGTCTTCCTGACCATGCCAACTGCTGCCCACGTTTCTCTCCCTGCAAAGGGATTTTCAACATCATGCCAGGGAAAGATTATTCAATCTTTCAAATTATGGAGCCAGCGAGAGGTCCTGCAGGATTTTATGCTCTGTGTTAACTATGAGCACCCATTTTTGCCATTTTCTCATAGCAATAAACTCTGAAATTGTAATCAGAGTTTGAAAATGAAAATGGTGCGGCTTACCGAGAAATAAACTTATATAAGCTCAGAGTAAGTACACCATTCGCATATGGATAATTGCCTGTGAGGGATTTCAATACAAATTGAGGCTCAGGAAGCGGATAAGCAACAGGAAGGGTGTCTCTGCTCCTGTGTAAGCATCCAAATCTACTGTGAGTGCGCAAAGAACCATGACTAACTCTTACTAAGTCTGTTTGTGCGTTTTTAGGAAAAGCTTAAAGATACTTTCCTCTCTTCTTCATCTCACTCCCTCTTGCTGTCATAACCTCCTTTTTCTCCCAAAAATTTGTGCCGCTCTCAGGACTCTTTCTTTTTGTAAGAATCAGAAATATGTATATCACCCTCCAAATGCACGCACATTTTTCACTAAACATAATGAGGTTCTAATTGTGAGCGTTTGTGAGCTTGATCAAAGTGTGAAGAGGAGATGAAGAGGAGACACGTCCCGCTGGGTTTTCCAGACAGACACAACATGTCAAACCCTCCATTTAGCAGCCAGATTAACGCTTATCCCAGCCCTCCCCCTGCTCCCTCACGCCTCCCGTCTCTCCCTCAAAACCACATCTGATAAACATCTCATTTCAACACTCAATATTGCCATAATCAAAAGTCTACCCATTAGATGAAGCCTGTTCATCATCCTGCTTCACTCATCCCTCGGGCCAGCAACGATCAACCTTTTCCCTCCATCCTCCTCCCTCGCTCTTCCCCAGAGAGGTGAATATCCCAGTGGAAGTGCATTTGTCTCCTGGCATTAATCTAGTGGAGATATAAAGGATTGTTGTATGAGGCCGTGCTGTCCTGTGGGCTGTATTGTCTCTGCATCTTCCTCTCTGACAGAGTGCAGAATAACGCAGAGAGATGTGACTTTAGTTTGCTTGCTCCCTCACACACTCCTCTGCTTACTAAGAGCTATAGGCAAATGATTCTCCCATTTCTGAGAAACAGATGAGGGTATTATCACAGGGAGGTTAAAATTAATATTTACATTCATCTGCAATAATCTTAAATCACACTGCATGCAGAGGTGTTTACATTCTCATCTTTTTTTTGGCTGAATCTCTTAGTGTCTCCGAAGGGATGAAACTAAGCATGTGTGGGAAGACTTCAGAGGAGGTCAGGGGGGGTGAAGCAACGTGGGTCATGTGTTGTATCTGTAGTGTGGCACCACCTCACTATTGTCTGGTAGGGCTGCCCCCCGATCTCCACAGAGCCAGAGGCCTCTTCAGCCGCCAGGAAAAACACACAGACTCATTGTGTGTGTGTGTGTGTGTGTGTGTGTGTGCTACTAGATTTACAATGATGTAAAACAGAGCGAATCAGAAAATATTCACATTTGAGAAGCTGGAAGCAGTGAATTTTTGACACTACGCCTGATAAATAACTTAAACAATGATAAAAAAAGTTGATTAATTTTCTGTCAATTGACAAATCAATTGCTCAATTAATTGCTATTGTTGCTACTTATGCTGACTAAATGCAGCCCTACTCCTAAACTAGGGTAGTTATTTCATTACAATAACTTTTTGCAAGATATCATAGCTAAATTAAATTAATCAGAAAACTCCTGAGTCACCGGATCACAGAAGATTATTCAGTCCTGCTGAGTTAATCTATGGATTGAAGAAGAGTTTATTAAGAGAGGCCTGCTGCATTTATACGTTTGTTTCTATCTTATCGTTTGGATGAGGGTGATGACGATGTGGAGGAGGTGAAGGAGCATAAAAGAGGAAGAGGACTCCTTGCACCTCCTCTCTCTGTGACGGCACAGTTCGACTCTGACTAATGGGGAAACTCTTTATGTATATGAGTCGCATTAATAACAGCACAGAGTGGACACTGTGGACATTAATAACGGTGTACAGTTGCAGAGAGCATACAGCACGGTACGTACACCGGCCACATCAATAACAACTCATAACCTCCAACTGCAACATGAATCATCGTGCCATGTGTACGCTGGAAGTCACGCATGTGAACGCTGTGTTCATATATACACTCTAAAAATAGAAAATCACAATCATTAGCCATGAAAAACAAAAAATGTCCAGAATCCATTGAAGTAAAGCAAATAGCTTGTGAACCTACTATTGTTTTTTTTTTATTTTGTGAGTGTTGACTTCTTCTACCTGCTCCTCTACATGCTGGGTGATGCACGGTGGGGATAGCTAATGAAGCCGATAATGTAGCAGTGTGTGTCTAATGAGAGGAGATGAGCTCAGGTTCCATACGATTCACATTAAATTTCAGCGTGTTTGTGCGTGAACATGATCACATTCATGAACCTGGATTGTTGAATCCACAATGAAATATTTCCTCCTTCAGTGCTGTCCAATTTCACATATTTTGTGTATTCATAATGCCCTTGAAAATCATTAACTTGCAGACTGCGCTGACATGTGAATGACCGACATCTCTTCATCATGTTACCTGTTCACACTGGAGACATCATATTTTAAACTACACATGCAGTTTGCAGGTTTTTAAAGTATAATAGCAGTGCATCCCGAGTTACACAGCGACAGAGAGCAGATGAGACTGCTCAGACGATGCCTGTGATGTCCACCTGCTGTGAGAGACAATAACCAGATGTGAAGAGGACAGTTTGACACATGCAAGTCTGCTCATTGTGGCCAATTACCAGGTTGAAGCATCCTTCTGGCAGGCACAGAGCCAGAGAGAGAGTGTCACAGCCTGGTTTTCTAATCAAGAGCATCCAGTCATTTGAATCAGAATCTTACACTGTTTCCATTTTGAGGCATTAAGGGTGTGATTGACTGTGGTGACTCGGACATTTCTGCCACTGTGGAGTAAAAAGCAGAGCTAAATCAGAGCAAAAACAACAGAGGAACCTCAGTCCTTTACATAAGCATATTATTGGTCAGCCCATGTGTACGCGCACAGGTACACTGCATGTTAATCACTTGTTGAGGGTCTGTATCTCCTCCATTAACCATGCAGACGTTATTCAAGTCCACACATAAACAGACAGTTCAAACTCAGAGCTCTTACCTGCTGCCTGAGCAAGTAAATGAATCGAAAAAGGTTGTAAAAGTCTGATTAATGCGGGATTGGAGAACAGGACAGTGAGATTGTGGGAGAGAGAGAGAGAGAGAGAGGGAGAGAGAGAGAGAGAGAGAGAGAGAGAGACTAAGCCTGTTCTCTCAAACGTAGCACTTTGCAAATATGGCACTTTGTTTCCGTGATGTGGAAGCTTATTATCTTAATATGCATTATTTTATTCCCCCCTATAAAACACTGGCAGAGGAAAGCACGGTACCGTTCTTCATGCTCCTCCTTGTAATGGCTTCTCACAGCTCCTCATTCTATTACAAAAGATACAACAGTTAAGACCCCACGAAACATTTCATTTTCTGTCCTGCTAATTAAATGTGTCTCCGATGAGCCCACTGAGCCCACTCGTCTGGTTGTCCCCCATTTGGGGTGCCACCAGAGTTTAATATATGGCATTAAACAGGGATTGAGAATGAAAATGAAGCCTACCTCCCATTGGGAATGTAATGAATGATTATAAGGCATAATCTTGGTCATGCAGAAATCCTTTAGTTTGGTTTCTGTTGTTTTATTTAAGTTACTGTCTGTTAAATATGGTAATTTATTTGGCTATTTTTGGCACACTTAAGATTTTGAATAGTCTGAGTGGGGTTATAAAACACATATCTTGCAGATACATAAAGTAAGCTTTAATGAGTTTTTTTTTCCTCTCAACGCTCTCAATCCTCTGTTTCCTTTCTTTGTCAAAACATTGTGATAATATTTTATACAGCATTAAGATCATATCGTGGTGTGTAAGCTGCAATATTTGCTTTAAATAAATTGTATTTCTGCATGTTATTCATTTTACAGACCTCACAAGTAGCTCCTGCTTCTTCACCTGTAAGCAAAACATTTCCACTACAAAGGTGGGTAACAAAGCAAACAACAAGTTGTGCACGTCCTCTGTAAGTGCACAACTTCAGGGAACCCCAGAGGCAAACAAAAGGTTAGCATGCTGGAAATAAAAGTGAGTCTATTGCAACGTGGCACATAAGTCATACTGTAATGAGGATGTTTTTAATAGATGTAACAATTAGTAAAGTCACTGTACCAGTAAATCAGGGGGAACTCTGGGAGCACTGGTTATCCTTTACCCAGGATGCATCAGTGTTCTCCTGGGGTGAACTCTGAAAGGTCACACGGTGTCTCATTAACACGTACTGTGGCTGGGCTCCACATGCAGGGGCCAGGCGATTAACACAAAGCTGGTTTGTACACGTAAGGCCGGGACATTAGCAGCGTTACAAAAGAGTCACCTGGCATCTAAGGGTTGGATGTTTTCTTTCACAAATCACTTGACTGGACGGCTCTGGGCTCACAAACTGATACAAATATTAATTTTAAAAAGTGCTTAATGTCATTCTTACAGTGAGTGAACACAGCCTCAATTTTAAAACCTATTCAATCCACCCCGAGCAAACCTTTTAAGGTGGTGGTAGTCTGGTGGTCTAGTAAATTCAAATTCAGGCTTTCAAATAGAACACCAGAAGGTTGTGAGTTCAATACCAGGCTGCCACCACTGTGCTCCTGAGCAAGGCACTTAACCCTAAGTTAGTTCACAGTCACTCTGGATAAGAGCATCTGCTAAATGACCTGTAATGTTCAAATTTAAGTTACTTGCTCAAAATAATTAGCACTAATCTGGTTGTTTTTCTGGTATTTATTTTAATATATTTAGATATCTTATATTCATATAACACTGGTGTACAAATGCTCTTAACTTCCCTCTGTACTAATGCTGTATACGCTTGTTTTATGATATATGCCCGAGTGCAACCCTTGTATAGTGTAGGGAAAAAATCATCCCCGATAAAATAAAGACAGTAGTAAACTTCATGGCACTGAGCTGCCTATGTGAAACTCTAAAGGGAGGCCGAACGGGGTGCATACAGGACTATTAGCCCTGAGTAACACAGCTGATGCATTGGCTCTGGACTCTGCTTGTTAACCCTTGAGAC
Source organism: Bovichtus variegatus (assembly GCA_943593645.1). NCBI lineage: Eukaryota > Metazoa > Chordata > Actinopteri > Perciformes > Bovichtidae > Bovichtus > Bovichtus variegatus. The sequence goes on from CALSCE010009442.1 coordinate 14,165,323, forward strand.
TCTCAGGTCAATAAATCCTGGTTTAAGAGATCTGGCAAACCCAGAGCTCACACAGCAGCTAGTGTCCACTGCTGCTTTAAATATGGACCTGAGTGGACACCTGAACAACGGCACTGTCTGTTGGTGACTTGTGTGGCAAACAATTTTGCAAATACAAAAAGGGCATTGTAATGTTGATGATTTTGTGTTTGTTGCCAGTTTTACAGTATTAAAAAATATACATTTTGCATACAACAGCATCATTTTCCTTCACTTTCTTTGGTTTATTCACCTCCCTTAGTTATGACATAATTTCCTGTCACAACATAATATCTTGGTAGAGGTTAAAAGACAAACAAATGATGTATAAAAGCAATGCCGGCTTGTATATGAAAAATATGTATCGCTGTTAAGCTCTTTTCCGGCTGTATATCCAACTACCAGTCTGCATTTACACTACAACAGCAACAACACATAGTAGCATCAGATGGGACACTTCATCTGTTTAATATTTATTCAAAAGCTTCAGAGGGGCCTCTGTTGTGTGTTCTAATGAATAAAACACGATGTTTATCCTTCCTGTTTAACGTTAAGTCCCCATGAACAGTCACAGGGACCAAGAGAATATTTACTTGCGTCGGGACACCGGGGAGTTGGATTATCTGCTGGCGGCTTTGTAGTTTTCTGAAGCTTCCCCGTGTGACATGTTCCAGGGAGAGTTCTCTTATTTACTCTCCAGTCCTCTGTGTATAGCCCTCCTTATTGTTTGTTCTTATGTGCCACCACTCCTGAGGAATGTGCTCCAGAAGAGAGAGACTCATAGAGAAAGAGGGAAGAACACTGATGCTGTGATCAGTACATGGGATTGAGGCCATAGACTCCAGAAGGACACAGGTGGAGGGGTTGTCACTACAGAGTATTCCATGGGAAAAGGGATTTTATGTTGACAAGGACTTGCATTAAATGTGAATATATTACTATGGGACACATGGGGCTAACAAAAACGTGTTAAAAGTTTTCTCCTTAAAAGTTTCGTCTGTATAGTTGAAATACTGTTTGTTTTAATGTATGGAATAAATAAATATGTATATATATATATATATATGATGTCGTTTTTCCGTTTGTTATTTTTGTCATAAGGAGTCATGGAAATAAATGTTTGTCAAATAATCTTCATATTCAGCAGTAAGAGTAACAGAGAGCAGAGGAGGCTCTACACGAGGAAAGTGGCTTAAAAAAATACATTCAAAGCAAAAAAAAAACATTTGCACACAGTAATTGTATCGGACACTACAGACCCTTATAAAAGCCACATGAAGTACTATTTCATACCGAAAGGTGGCGACGTTGGGTTTCCAAACAATGTCATTCAACCGGACTCATGCCATGCTCCTTCAAACACTTTCCCCTTCCTCACACAACGATCCGCTTTGTCTGTCGGCGACTAATCTATTTCTGCGATTATATGTGGAATATAGACTATTCATCTATCGCCCAGTGAGAATCATTCAAATGTATTTTTGATGCATTTAATTCCGAGATGTTCGGGTGGAGTGACTAAAACAGTTGAGTTGCCTGAGACGAGTTTTGAGATAAATTCCACTCCTTAATTATAAATCTGACTATAATGAAATACACCTGTGCAAAGTCTTGCTATGTCAACACTAAGTGAGAGCTGGATTATGAAAGTCTAACTAATCAATAGACAGTCCTGAAACAAACTATATTGTTGATAAATATGACTCTAAAATGTAATTTTAATTATATTTTATGTGATTGTTTTTATGATGGAAAAACATTAAAAAATATGTTGAAATCATAATGACTTGTTAATAATTAAAAAAAAGATAGACATGCATATTTACCATCTGATATCTTCTGTCCATCGTCGGAATCTGTTTTGTTTTACTTGCTTTCCTTCTTTTCCATGCAAAGTGAGTAATAATGAATTGCCTATTAAAGCTCATGTGTCAATCTGCTGATGGGCTTGGACAGTTCAGAAAACTTTGGTTTCTATACTATTATGCTAATTAGGTCCCCAAACTGGGCTCCTCATTGGCTGGGTCTCAGTCAATTTCATATTTCAGTTCTGACGTCAGGGCGCCTATAAAACTAAGCAATGCTTTTTAACTCGTCGGCTGACTGATGCCTTAGAAAAAAAATCTATCAATCCTAGGGTGGAGTTTTTTTTCTCCACAAAGCAACTATTTGCCTGGGACACGTGCGTGAACCTCCTCAATTTGGCGCACTAATCCTAAAAGGAGCCATGAAGTGTTAAATGGTAGAAACAGAGACAGCGGCGCTCAGACACCCGCACGCTGGGAGAGAGGGAGGAAACAGCGCTGCTCCAATGCGTCTGTGCAACACAGACTGAAGAAAAAAAAACTTATCGACTCACAAAACCAAAACCTGCGCTGCGCAATTAGTGCGTGAAAATCCACTTTTTCTCCGGTTTTGAAGAAAATAAATAAATAAATCAAGCTGGCTCAGTGCGTGTCTCAGCAGCCCACTTTGACAGGTGCTCCTCACCCCCTTTGGAGGACTGTCAACAGCAAGAGGATGGCATCAGAGCTGGCAATGAGCAACTCCGACCTGCCCACCAGTCCCCTGGCCATGGAATATGTTAATGACTTCGATCTGATGAAGTTTGAAGTGAAAAAGGAGCCGGTGGAGCCCGATCGCAGCATCAGCCAGTGCAGCCGCCTGGTCGCCGGGGGATCCCTATCTTCCACCCCGATGAGCACGCCTTGCAGCTCGGTTCCCCCCTCGCCAAGCTTCTCGGCGCCCAGTCCGGGATCAGGGAGCGAACAGAAGGCACACTTGGAGGATTTCTACTGGATGACCGGGTACCAACAGCAGTTGAACCCCGAGGCTCTGGGTTTTAGCCCGGAGGACGCCGTAGAGGCGCTCATCAGCAGCAGTCACCAGCTCCAGACCTTCGATGGCTATGCCAGGGGGCAGCAGTTCGGCGGCTCAGCCGGGGCAGGAGGCGCCATGGCCGGGGAGGAGATGGGATCAGCGGCCGCCGTGGTATCCGCTGTTATCGCTGCAGCCGCAGCTCAGAACGGGAATCCCCACCACCACCACCACCATCACCACCACCACCACCCAGGGGCACACCATACCTCCTCCGGGTCTCAATCCAGTGGCGGCGTGGGGGGAAACCACCAGCACCTGCGCTTGGATGACCGGTTCTCGGACGAGCAGCTGGTGACCATGTCAGTGCGGGAATTGAACCGGCAGCTCCGGGGGGTCAGCAAGGAAGAGGTGATCCGTCTGAAACAGAAGAGGAGGACGCTAAAGAACAGAGGCTATGCCCAGTCCTGCCGGTACAAGCGGGTCCAGCAGCGGCACGTCCTGGAGGGAGAGAAGACGCAACTCATTCAGCAGGTGGACCACCTCAAGCAGGAGATCTCCCGGCTGGCCAGGGAGAGGGACGCCTACAAGGAGAAATACGAGAAGCTGATCAGCACCGGCTTCAGAGAAAACGGAGGATCCAGCAGCGACAACAACCCATCATCTCCGGAGTTTTTCATGTGAGTCTCGGCGCTGAAAAGTTTTAATAACCGACCACCTCACAGAAAGAAATAAAAAAAAAAAAAAAAAAAACTTTTTTAATTTGCACGCACCTGAAAATAGGTTGTGGTTGCTTGTGAAGTTGTTTTGTTAAAGCTGCGTTAGTTAAGGACAAAAGAGTTTTACACTTTTCTGTATTTCAAAAGTATTTTGTTTCAGGGTGAGGATATTGTTTGATTTATGTTTTATTACTTTTAAAGGGTATACAAATAGGCCTGTTTAAATGACTGAATAACAATTCGGTTTCCAAAAATATTTTATAGAATTTCTGTCCAATTCGCGATGTTTGTCTTTAGACACACTGCAGAAAAGGACTCAACACTTGGCTGAGTATAAGTCCGCACTTACCGCCTCATCGTGCGCCTCGTCCATCCTGATCCCTTTACCCTAAAATTAGTTTATGAAATTCAACATTCCTCAGGCACAGAAGCTTTATTTTGATGCGAATACATTTTTGTTGTTTTGTTATAAGTCAATTAATTTTTTTTATATGAATGATCTCATTTTCATATCATCCATCCTATTTGTCTTGTGAAAAACATCCAAACTCAGTTACAGCAGTTTGGAAAATTGATGTCAGACTGTAACAGTTACGTGAAGCCATGCATGCTGGTCATGTATGGATTGTGTTTATACTTTTTTTCTGTTTCCTTTTTTTTGTGAACTTGTGTATGATGATTGTATTATTCCATGACTGCTTTGTTAAGTCTCATCACCTTTTGGGATTTATTTGTAAAAAGTGTGAACAGGTCCATTCATCCGTCACTTTGCTTTCATAAAAGTTCCCCGCGAATATGGACCCTTCAACAATTTACAGGCTGCTTTTGGAGCCCTGTGAAGAAAAAAATGACATTGTGGAATAAAGCAACTTTGTACTCAATATTGATTTATACTCACAGACAGCACAATGTCAAGGTGAGCAGCATCGGGATATTTAGCAGAAACGATTGTATGTTTTCTTGAGAAATGCAAAGACTAAATAGATTATTGCGATCAACAAGTGGGGCTGAAGATAAAATGCTTTGAACATAAGAGAATCAGATTATGATGCATGTCCTGAAATAAATGAGAAATAGGCCACTTTGTCACGCAAAATTGTTGCAACAAATGATCTGTTCTTCCTGCAATTCAATGTTCATGTGTTTTCCTTTCTTTTAAGGAGCTTAATTAACTTTACACAGAACCCTATGGGTGTTATTCGGTAAATAAACTGTGAACTGTTTGGAAATGGAAATTATATGTTCTCCCGATGCTGTCGAACAATTAAGCAAAGCATCATGCAGCCATACGTCTTTTGTAATGATTTCTAAACAGTCAAATGTACTGTCTGGACAGTACAGGTAACTGACAGACGTCGTGTTCACTCTTAAAAAAATGGAATTTAATAAATATACCATTCATCAATAAACCTTCATGAATGGAAACAAATATATTCTTCTGAAAATGTTTTTTATTTTTGTTCTCTTTAGTTATGCATGTTGTTTGTCACTGTGTCTCTGAGGCGACACCACACACTACCATCCCTATAATCTTCTCTCGATCTAAACTGAAATATAAACAGAAGAAAAATGTCAATTGCAAATGTCATTGAGATAACGTGAACATTTGTACACATCTGCTTATGATCGAAGCACGATGCAGATGTTGCGCACGAGGTGCGTAATTATAACAGCTCCAAGATCAAGTCCAGCAAAAATGTATGTAATGAAGTCATTTTATACTTTGACTTAATATGCGTTTTTCATAATTATTTGCCCCTGAAAAATACACGACGGAATATTTAAAAGTGTTTTCTTGTTCTCCTTTTGCTTCTCAAGAAATATAAGGCGTACCTGTTGCGTAATTAAAGACAGAAAACTCTTTAATTTCTCTTAAAAAAAACGTGAAGTAAATCAGACCACAATGCTCGGAAATTTCTAATATAATTTCTCTTTTGCCTCAGGGCCTAATAATTGTGCTGCAGCTGTCCTAGAAAAGGTTGAGTTAATGATTGATTTTAGAGTAAACTTGCACTTTTTACTCGGTAGCTGTCTACTTGTTGAATATTGTCTGTGGAAAGTTTCATTTTAAATCGATCGGAGACAAAGGTCTAGATGACTAAAATGATCAAATATGGGCTACGATTATACACAAATATGTATACTTTGGAAAATATGAGTTTTGACGCCCCTAAGAAATAATTCCGTCTGATAATAAACTGTATCCAGCCTAACACTTTAAAATATAATACCGTGGTGTTGTGATTAATTTAGATTAGACTAAACGATGCTTACAGTAATATATCGCCTGACAAATGTTTCGCTCTAGTTAGTACTCGAAGTACTCGGGCAATCCACCATTCGCTTCAATGTAAAGAACCTTTATTTGACTCTGACATAAACTCGGAGTCCTTTTTTTTTGTAGCGACTGACTGACAGGCAGCTCCATCAGCTTAAAACCTGCCTCTGCTCTGGACTGAGGCTGGCCTGCAGAGTGTTCCTCCTCCTGAAAGCAGCCTGGTGAACTCAGTGCATCCTAAACAGCAGTGTGGCTGAGATAAAAGCTACACAGGGTCTAGGTTAGGCTGCCATACAAGGTCACTGCCACTGTGTGTGTGTGTGTGCGCGCGCGCGTGCGTGTGTGTGTGTGTGAGTGAGAGAGAGAGCGAGAGAGAACATTCCTCTGTGTGTCTGTCTCTGTGTGTTTATCAGGCTCTTTGTTTGTCTTCACCTACAGTTGTGTGTAATTATGTGTGTTTGTGGAGGAGGGATATTATTTTTTTTCCCACTGCACTTTTGCCTCTCTGAGTGCTTGCATGTGCTGTGTGTGTGTGTGTGCGTGTGTGTGTGGTATGAACATAAGAAGGAGTTGTTTTTTTCCGAATTTGTGCGTTGCTCATGTAAAGTGTGTTGCCTTAAAATGTAGCACAGCGTTGGCGTGTCTGAACAGAGCTGAAGAAAGAGACTGTACAGACTCTGTTTTTGCTCAGTGTCTCACCTGTACAACAGTGTGTCACACAAACACACAAACACACACACACGCACACACACACACAGTCACCTGGCTCGTATTGGCTCCAATGAAAGCCCAGAGTGAGGGACAAGGGAGAGCATGATCCTCTTATGTCTGGAGGAATGATTTTCTCTGTGATTAAAAGTCAGTGAGAGACAGAGATAGAGCAAGAGGGATAGAGAGAGCCTCACAGAGAGCGAGAGAGAGAGGGAGATGCTGGCTGCCTTCCTGCTCCTTTCAGATGATAAACGATCAGAGATGCGTCCTAGCTGAGAGGAGAGGGCCTTTTAGTGAGCATGTGTCCACTAATTTATGGCCTTCCTATCTGATTAGGTCAATATAGTGTGCTATTTAATTACATTTGTGTTATAACCTAGGACTGGAGATGCTATACTTCTTTCACGGCACCCCTTTCTTCTGTGAGGCAGATAGGGATAGGGTTAGGGTTAGTTGAGTTTTCTGTGGAGTCTGAGGGTTTTGCTCAGGACAGTCTTACATGTAATGTGACGGGAGGTCTGCTTTGTGTAAAGGTTCATAGGTTTCCAGTGTGTGTGCTCCGCTATTCAATATGTAAGAATGATAAAGGGGAAAAGTGCTGATCATCGTAGGCGGGGAAATTGTGTGGGGCCCTTTCTGCTTTTGTGTGTGTTTTGACTCGTAGACACACCGAGGGGCAGGAGGATTCAGTAGCACTGATTCACTTCCTGTGTTGAAGGAGGACAGAAGGCACAGGAAACAATATTTCAGCACTTCCTCCTCATTTCTCAGCACTCTACCAGATTCACTTTCGCCTTTTGCTTCCTTTCTTTCATGTGTACAGCATGAAAAACTGTGTACATATAACATACAGACACACCACATTATTAATCTTATCAGTATGAACTGTAATTCTATTCTCCGGTTCACTATATTGACTTCTGCACTGTGATCATTTGCAGTCTGTCCAATGATTAGGTTATTAAAGATAATGTAGTTGTCCGCTGTCACAATATTGGACTCTCTCTTTCAGGTCAACTATGGGAAATCACTTTGAAATTTATCAGTATTGACATTTGAATCATCATCATGTACTTTGCTTTAATGCCTCAGAATTAATAGGACAAAGGATGTGCGCACTTTTTAGTGTCTATTTGTGTGAGTGCTCAATAACCAGCCAGTATTGTCTTTTATTTGACCTTGTGGCAGAAGGGGGTATGCAATATGTGCTTTAACTGAGTGCATTCAATCTATAGGAATCAGTAAGTCATTTTATCATGACATTGTGAGGCTTGTAGCATTTTATGTCAATCAAAAGGAAATCTAAATAAATGTCAAGAAAAAAATAATGTCTCACTTAGCACAGAAAAACAAAAAATGCCAAAGTCACAAAAAATTCAGGCTACATAATTTTTTTCTTTACAGTAATAAACTAATTCATTTAAGAGCAGTAGCTCCTCTATTTTGATGCATTACAGTTATAACGTGAGTGAGTGTTAATAATCATGAGCAGTAAGTAAAGAGTTTTCTTAAAACACTACCTGAAAAAGCAGTATTACCTTAAGGTGTCTGTAAAAAAAAAATAAAAAAAACACAATCCACTATGTTATCATTTCATGAAAGGCTCTCAACTATTGCGAAATAAAAAAAACAATTTGTTCTCTGTAACTTATTTAATTATTTTGTAACAATTGGAGCCACGTCTCATTTTGTAACACTTTTTGTGTACGTTCATTTTCTTTTATTCCCCGTGAGTGCTCCCTTACCCATGACAAGCACCCCCCGAAGGGTTAAAAACATATTCGCATTCAAAAGAGGAAACAATTTCAATCTCTTACACTCAATCCGCATCTGCATCACTCCATGCGATAAACATTTACATTTAAATTGATTTAAATCAGCTGCATTTATGTTCCTCTGTGGTCCGTCCATCATCTAGACCTGCAATGCCAGAGCTTCTCTCCCTCTCTCTCTCTGTCTTGCAGTGTCCTGAGTTATGTGTCATTTATTTGAAACCCTAATAATTTAACTTGTCCCCTCCTGTCGCGTCTGTGCATGTGGTAAGAATGCAGCAGCTGTAAAGAAGCTTTGTGCTGCTGCCTCTGTATGTATCTTATTGGCTTTACACGGTGATTTTTTCCAGCAAATAGAAGCATGGGCAGAGAGGAGGTAATCTGATTGTCTGAATCCAATCCTAAAGTGTTGTGTTGAATTGAGATTACTGTAAATGCTCAGCTGTAAAAGAATGTGCATATGGGCACATGTAATGTGTCTCGTGTATGTTGCAGTAGAATTCAAACACTAGATTTGCATTTGCTCGTATCAGAAGCTCTCCTCAGAATGCATCACTAAAGGGCAATAGATGAAAGCTAATTATGATTTAATTATATGGGATCACAATATTCTGACTCACAAATAAACATAGCTGAGGCTGTGTTGATGTTCTCAACCGTGTTTTCAACAGAGAGTTGAGTTGCAGGGCACAGAGTCAGTGGAGTGGTGTGTTTTGGACCGCAGCGAACGTGGTGAAACTGAGTGCATTATGCGACTGTGTGTGTGTGTGTGTGTGTGCTTGTTAGCCCATGTGTGCGTGTTTAAGTCTGCGTGTGCACAAGTTTGTGTTATGCAGGGCGGAGCTGGAACCGAGCCCGACCCCTGTGTGTTTTACCTGCATCTCAATGAAGCGAGAGAGGTGATTTACCCTTCAACTGCAGTCAGCCTCTCTCTCTTAGATCCCCCCCCCTCACACCGTCCCCTCTCTCTCTCTCTCTCTCTCTCTCTCTCTCTCTCTCTCTCTCTCTCTCTCTCTCTCTCTCAGCCAGTCAAACAGACATTGATCTCTTTGTCAGGCAAGGTGACCCAGAGTGTTGTTCAGCTCTTCCAAAGTCTCTCCTCTCCCTTTCATTTGTACCTGGGAAAGGCCTTGACCCCACACACTGCTGCCATGTAGCAGCCCTCTGCACGTGGACCTCACTTCCCCTGTATCAAGCCCAGTGTGTGTGTGTGTGTGCGTGCGTGCGTGCGTGCGTGCGTGCGTGTGTGTGTGAATGTTCCTCTGTGTGTCTGTCTCTGTGTGTTTATCAGACTCTTTGTTTGTCGTCACCTATGGATGTGTGTATTTATGTGCAGATTGATTTCTATGGGGCTGAAACTGTAAACTCTCAACAGTGTGGGTACATCTGAGAGTCTGGTCTGTCCATGTTGATGTTTCAGAGCATTTTTAAGGTGACGGCAGACTTGTCTCTGCTGTAGGTCTGTCACTGGGAGCTCCTCTGTAGCTAAATGGGTCAGAGTCCATTTGGCCCCAGTGTGAATCGGATTACAGTGAAATTAATAGCTCTCATTGTTGCTTAAAGATGGATTGGGGGGCATTAATATACTTTGCCGCTCCTTCGCCTCATTTCATTCTACTGAAGCCCAGCGAAAGGTTTTTCAGGATAATTCGTCACTTTTCTTTATCAACGGTCGTCCCTGACATGTGTTCATATATATTAATGCTCACATGTATGCATATGTTATGTTCTCACACAACTGTGTGACTACACTGCTGTCAGACATGCTTACACTCAAATGACTGTACACACGTAGATATGGTCCTCATAAACCGACCTACCTGCTTAATTTGATTTATGAACTAATACATTTAATTTATATTTTTATTTCATTATTTTAAATATATAATGCACTTATATTTTGAAGTGTTTTTTTTTTTTGGGTGGTTATTAAAAAAACGATGAATTTTCAAACGTTATCATAACACAATGTTATAACCTGAAATGTATTTCAGATATACTTTCGACGTGTTTTGCTTTTGCTTTTGAAATACTGTGCACTGCGTTCATATCTAATCAGTTGAAATATTTGATGCATTTTTATTTGACTCAGCATTTAAAATAAGTTTTGTTTTTGTGTTGTTAGTTTATGTTTGGTGCTGCTTTATGTGTGCATATATAAGTTTATATTCTGTTTGATTCTGAATTGTTTTAAATTGTTAATGTAAATAGTAAATATTTAATATTTAAAATGTAAATATTTGATTATTATAATTCCAAATTGCTTAATAGAATTGTATGAATTCAACTCATAGGTAGAAAAATATGAATGCCACAAATGAATTGTTCTGTTGTAAGTTTATTGTTTTTCTAAAAGGACTAATATCACTCTCATTATGTCACTTTTCGTTACACGCATGGTCCGTTTCAGAACCAAACAACCATTACTTAAAGTTCAAAGTGTGTTATGTCTACAGCAGTTTCCTGTGTTGTTGGGACACACTGTGGGTTTTATAATACATTTATGTTTCCTGTCTTCGCAGGACGTCAAGAAAATTCCTCCATCTGTGATAGAGAGCTGAGACTTCTCCGTCCCACCACGCTAGAGTCTAAGGTAACTTGTCAGTTTTTAATCTCCGACACTCCTTTACTTTAAAACACACATTTATTTATTACATTTACAATGTTAAAATATTTAAAACTAATTTCAAATAAAAATATAGTAGAATATGACTTCATCAAAAAGTTTAGAGTTGCAAAAGTCTGACGATCTAAATTTAAATTTAAATTTGCTACATGTTTATAATGCCAAAATACAGCGCATAATGTTCTAACTAAGCTTTTAATTATACTGTGTTTAGTAAGTGATACATTGCAATGATGTTGTTTATTTATGTTCTTTATTTTTTTAATTTACATTTACAAAAGTAGATTTATACACAAAAGGACTCAGTATCAATCTCTTTGAATCAAGTTCAACCAGAAAAGTCGACTTTATATTTAAAAATAAAACGATGGGTTGAATCCCAGCAAAACATTTAAGATATACTACAATATGAAATGTACAGCATGCTGGTAATGTTAACAGCATTGCTGGAACTTATTAATCTTTAAAATCATTGTTTGTGTTTGATTTAATAGTTGTCAGTGACAATTAGAAATATTAATAGTAAATGTAAAATTAGCATTTTCTGTGGCCTGCTTTCTGTTCATTATCAAAACAATCTTTAAACGGTCAAACAATTAAAACAGGAGCCTTAAAACTGTAGCCCTATGGCATCGTGATATTTTCAATATTACTATAAATTTGACAAAAGTTTTGCAAAAGTTTGTATAATGCCTCCAACATGAAGCAAGATTGTTCTACTTTTTTTCTTCTGAGTGAAATTAAAACCAGTTGTTTATATTGATTTTATTTAATAAGGAAGCACTTATTTGGGACAGCAGACACCAGGGAGGGTTTGCTTATTAGATCTTTTTCTCACTTCATATTTAGCTCTATGACGATCAAACGCTCTCTCTCAACCTTTGCTGTGTGCGGTGTTATGCAGTTCTCTGTTTTGGGGCTCTGACAGTGCTGCTTGATTGACAGGAGGGTGACATGCGCAGTGCTCATGGGATGAGGCCAAAACTTTTGTCTTGACCCTTTGACCTCCTTCACTCTCTCAGCTCCCTCTGTGGAGGCAAACACTATGCCATATTTTTTTATTTCTGGCTGACACTCAGATGGACGGATGGTGGGATAGCAGAGGATGGTGGAGGATGATGGAGTGAGCGAGGGAAAGCGAGGGCTGGTTTTTTTACACCTTGGAAGGATGGAAGGAATTGAGGCAAAGTTAGGGAAGGATTCAAGGCATTGAGGACAGGAAGGCACCTGGATTTGAATGCAGACATGCACGCCAGGGTGAGAGAACAGGAGGAGGTGAGGAGGCGAGGGGAAGGTGGAAGAGATGGCAGGAGGGCTCCTGGCCGTGGATGCAGACAGGCAGGCAGGGTAACCAGAGGCAGGCGGTGACCTTCTCTGCTGCTGGAGGATCGAAGGCTTTATTTAAAGGCCTGGTCAATGCTGGGTGCTGCTGAGGTATCAGCCTCACAGCCAGGCAACTCATCACCACTGTAATACAACTCTCTAACCCTAACCCCCCTCCCACACACACACACACACACATACAGGCAGGACACTCTCTGGACACCTCAGGTTTTACACTGTACAGTCGAGAGGCTGGACAGGGGAAACTACAGCATCAGCATCGGCTAATTTTACTGTGCAGCAGACAGTATACTCTACTTTCCTCATGTGCTCAGCATTGTGAAGCACATGCTTGTTTTGTCTTTGCTATGCACTCCATCACTGTCTATTTTTTTATACTGTTGAGCAATTATAAATAGGCAGCATCATGCACGATTTTGTATGTGACGTATTGATACAGTGAGAATTAAGGTTATGAAAGAGTTAAAAAAAAATGTGTCAGAATGCAGGCTGCTAAGGTAGGACACCTGCGTCTGTGTGCGTGTGTGTGTGTGTGCGTGTGTGTGTGTGTGTGTGAGTGGAGCACGTGTTAGTGCGCTCGCATGTGTGTGGCTGCAGCGTTAGGACACCTGCATGCTTCAGCACTTTCTGGCTGTCAGGAGCTCTGAGGTCACAGGCAGGGGAGTGGAGAGGGCACATTAGAGGAAGCTTCAGAGCCCCCACCCACCCACCCACCACGCCTCCGCCATCTTTCCCCCTGCACCTCCCACCACCCCACCACCCCAACCCCCAGTCGCCCCCCCGTTATCAGCCGTCATCCCTTTACCTCCTTCTACTCGTCTTCCCCTCGTGGTGACGGGGTGAGTCGGCCACTCGGGCGGGGGTGGGGAGCGGGATGGGGCGTAGGGACGCAAGGTGCCTCTGTGGCTGACAGCAGGCAGGTCAGGTTTTTGTAGACACGACAGAGCAGGAAGGACACATGCGCACATGCACGCAGACACATCAAGGTGTGTGAGCGTGTAAGAGGAAGGAAGAAATAGAGCATATATTTAAGTGTGTGGATACATGGGCTGTGTACGTAAACACCTAACAAGCTTTTGCCGTTAGATATGGTTAATATCAAAGCTTCAAATACGGCGGGCTGGACGTGAAAAATGTAATTATCAACCAGGCAGAGGATTGATATTAATGTATATCAGGATATCTGTTTAGGATTGTTGATGTTCGTCACATTAGACTACATAGTAACGGGAATTGAACTGGAGCCTTTTTAACTTCTCACAAAATACTCGGGGAAGTAAATCTGACTATCAATGTAGTCAACAAAACTGTATATAATAATTACTGTTATTGAAGCAAAATTCCACAATATGATTTCAGATGATAAACAATATATATTAATGCATCGCCCACCCAAACATTGAATTGTCACTTATAAAACACTGCGGCTGTGTTCTCTTGTATTCTGCAGCGACAAGGATTTGCTCCATCCACAGTTTGACACACTTCACTATCCATTTACTGCCTGGGATATATATAACTACTAGCTGCTCAGTGTGAGACTCGTTACACTGTTACAGTCTTGATAGTGACACAGACGTCATCCCTCGATCCGGAAAATCCAAATGACAGGGAGGATATGAACAGGATGTATGCTCATTACTAGGCCCGCATGCTCCGAAAAGAGAGGAAGCAAGTGCAATTGGTGTGGAAAAAATGAAAAAACAAAAAAGATTTCACTCGCTGCCGTTGTAAAGATACACAAACTGAACACAGAACAACTGTGTTTAGATTTGGATTGTTTTTAAAAATGTGTTATGTGTTTTTACTTCCTTCTAAACCACAGAGTTGATGATACTTGAGGAGAAAGCGACACCCTCGAGCCAAACCTCTAAACATCAATGCGCTCCTCTTTTCAACTTATGTTAATATACAATTTTCTCTCTGATATTTCAGTTGTTTAAGCCTGGATTGTGTTGTTTTATTCAAACATAATTAGTTGTAAAGCTTTTACGTCTGTGTGTGTGTGTGTGTGTGTGTGTGTGTGTGTGTGTGCCTCAGAGCCTCTGTTGTCCTCAGGTTGTGACTCTGTGTTCACAGCATGATTGAGTGAGGAACTTGTGATCAGCCGGAGGTTAGTGTGATATAATGTATTCCCCTGAATCACCGCAGCCAGCAGCCCAGGGCCTTCCTCTCGCCCGCAGCCACCTTCCCCTTGCACACACACAAAGACACACACTTCTTCCTCGCTCCCCTTGCGTCCCCGTCCTCTCCTCTCTCTTCCCTGCGGTGACTGCCCAATGCTAGCTGCTTAGCGTTGCACCCGGTGTCTAATTGAATTCCAACACTCTGGCGTTAGCTCCTGATGCTACAGAGATGTTAACACGGCACAATACTAACAGTCCCCGGGACGTGTTTCAACACCCGGCTCCTAAAGAGAAAATTAGTGCTAAGCTCACTCTAGCAGCACATGATTTATTCAAAGCTCCAAACTATGTCTTCTGTATCCCCTAAAGGATCGTCTTTTATAGCCATGAGCGAATCAGCACTTTATATACACACATGCAGCACATGCAGAACATGTATTGTGGCTGCGGCGTTGATTGACAGAATGTGTGTTTCCTCTCACTTCTCATGTATCTACTGGCCTGTATCTATTGTCCCTTATATAAATGTGTCTGCTGGTCTCTCTGCATCCATAATGCTGGTGATGCCGTCCATCCCCTCTCCCTGACACCCTCACTTTTATTCCCTGGCTCTCAAACACTAGCTCTGGGCTTTAATGGCACATATTTCCTGGGCCCGGCTGAAACGGGATGCATCTTCTCCTTGTTAGCTTGATAAATAACCAGGCTGTTGGGAAAGTGCTGAATTTGAGCTTTCAGCCTCTATTTTCTGCTGGATGACATTAATTTTAAGTGCTGAGAAGGAGCTAACTAATACAGACAAATAAATAAGGAGGAGGAAGGGAAGGTGCAGAAGAGTCACTCTGCTGTCCCTCCCCCTGTTACCTTTTTTATACACAAGCATTCATATATATGCAATATGCAAACCTGAAAAAATATACAATGCACACAAGCGGTCCACACACTTAGAGTTTCAATAGATTCTTCTGTTGTTGCTCAAACTCTGAACTAATTTTGTCTCATTATTAGTAGAACTCCTGCAGAGGTCAAACGTTTAACATGTTGCAGGTAGACAGACAGTCTGTCAGGTAGACGGTAAGATTGGCTCCATGCTTCTCTATCTTCTGTCTGCCTCCCTCCCTCCTCTTTGTCTGTCCCTCTCCTTCTGTCTCCTGAATTCTGTGTTTCATCAGAAAAACAGATTAGTGTGGCAGCAAAATGGTGGCAGATCACAGTGCACAATACTATGGATAAATTGTATTTATATGAGCTTATATAGACAACAAAACAGAGATCAAGTTTGAGTCTAAGTAGCTCATTAGTGGATTGCAATTTAAATATTAGGGGTAATAGTTTTTTTTGTGGAGGAAGTTAATTATTACTGCAGAAAAGACAAGAAAAAAGTAGTTTTCTAGATAAAACATTTTATATTAAAGTATGTTTAAACTGAATGAATAAATGTTGAATTATATTATTTTAGCACTTCAGTTTGTGTGTGTGCTGCTACAGCCTGAGGTTCATCTCCTTCACGTTTTTTATAACCGTTTAGAAAAGATTTTCTCTTTTTGCAGTCAAAATCTGAATCTTAGCTGCCTCAGCTGCACTAGTTTGATTAAAATCCAAGTTAAATCTTCCAAAATATCATCTTTTATCATACTTTGCGTCTCCATTGTCGTCTTTTGTCTTAATTTTAATTTGGTTTTATTTTATTTTATTTTTTCCCGTTTTACAATGTTGAACCCGCAAATCCAGAGATGACTTTACATTTAGAAAAAGCATTTGTCACATGACAGCAGCTAAAGCTCCGCAATAAATGTGTTTTACTGCCAGTCTATAAACAAGGAACACAAGGATGTCGCCAGGACATACACAGCACTACTGATCAAGTGAATCTACTTTCATCAGTCGCAACATGCAAAATTATACTTACAGTAAATGAACAACAATCAGGTGCGTGTCACTAGACACACACACACACACACACACACACACACAAACACATTGTCGATATGTTTTTTTAATGCTTTTGTTTGGTCTCTTAACATCAAACATGTAGTTGTGTTAACGTTCAGTATTTTTTTTGCACAAATCCATGTAAGCCACACACACACGCACGCAAACACACACACACACACACACCTCTGTTGGGTATAACACAACACAATGTAGTGGCTTTGGCTGAGACACATCATACATTATTTTAACAATGTATAGCGCAGTGAATAAAAAGGTCAGTGGTTGAGAAGTCGCTCCATGTAACAATAAGATGCATGAACTGAACACTGCAGAGCCTTCAGTCAGCATCCTGCTGCTGAACGCTGTGAGGAGGAAACACATGTGAGCTACAGTGATAGATTCTACTGTAGGCGTGTGTGTGTGTGTGTGTGTGTGTGTGTGTGTGTGTGTGCGTGCGTGCGTGCGTGTGTCTCCGTTCAGTGTTTATGGGGCACCGTTGTGAAACACCTTATAACAGTAGATTTACTTGGTCTATCATTATTGATTGTACATTTTTCCCTTTTGCCCTTTGCCTCACTTTGATAAATGTCTTTTATTATGACAACATTTTGCTTTTAAAGCACATCGTGAGCTGAGATTTTGTTTTTAAAGCGACGCTTTTATTAGACCAATTCTATTTTTGTCAGCATCCGAATACACTCTCGCTCTGCAGATGCGATGCAAGCAATGCGTGTTTCTGTTTGCAACGCAGGGTTTAATTTTCAGGGTGTATTTATCACATGCTGTCATGTTGCGGTCACATGACCACATGAACCACTGCCAGCAATTAAGGCTGATAAATCACTCATTTACAGGAAGAGAAGGAGGGACGGAGTCGGGCAAAGAGGAAACGAGAGAGTGATAAGAGAGAGGGAGAGGGATAATGAATAGCCTGTGCCCCTTCACAGATATTTTATTCTTTCATTTTTTAAAACCATGATTTTGAATGTTTTTGTGTTTGGGCAGTGTAGTATGAACTGTTGCCAGTGAGGCTCATTGACTCCTACAGGCAGAGACAAAGAGACAGATGGTAGTCGTTTGTGTGGTTTACTGTGATTGTGACCTGACTGCACTGCTTTATTTACTGTTGGAGGTGTGCGTGTGTTCATGTGTGCAGCTGAGTGCACGACTGCCCAGGCAAATGCATTTGTGTCATGACAAAGAAAGAGATGCAGAGACCCTTCGTACACAACCGTCACTTCACTCTCTCTCTCTCTTGGGTTCCTGCTGATGGATTTCCTCTCAGTCTAAACAGGAGAGCAAGCACATTGATGGCTCTGCATGCAGCTATTCCAGATACCAAACAATGCTGGAATTTAATTAACAGCATCCTTTATTTTTGTCAGAATGTAGATGGAAAAATTGTGATAATGCAGAGTTTGAATTCCAACAGACTTTGTTTTTTTCTTGTCTTTTTCTCCTGCTGGAATAGAAATTGAGACATAGCACATAACTGTGAGCTTTAGTTGCTGATCAGACACAAGTCTTCAGGTTCTGGGAAGTGAATGGGGTCTAACCTGTGCAGCGTCTGTATAAGTTACATCAGAACGTGTGTTTCAGCAGGCCGGGTCAGTGCTCTGCAGTGTCTCAGCCTGACCACTCACTTGAAAAAGCTGATTAAAGATTCATGACCAAAAAAAGGAAAAGAAGGGGGGGGGGGGACGCTTTTAATGGGCTGGAAGAAGACGATGAGCGAAGAAA
This sequence comes from Bovichtus variegatus, assembly GCA_943593645.1. Taxonomy (NCBI): domain Eukaryota; kingdom Metazoa; phylum Chordata; class Actinopteri; order Perciformes; family Bovichtidae; genus Bovichtus; species Bovichtus variegatus. The sequence continues at coordinate 14,183,409 of CALSCE010009442.1, forward strand.
AAGAGAGGAGTGGGAAGGAGACAAGCTGTGGTTTATTTTACGACAGTCTGAACTCTCATTCACTAAAGACAGCGGTCACTAAGTGACTAAAGGTGTCTTTACAATGAGACCATTGAGAGAAGTTGAGTCAGTCGGGTTTCCTGCTGCAGAGGGAATATGATAACAAAAGATCAGGAATCAGCAGTTACTACATTTTAAATTAATAGCAGAGTGTTTGTATATTAATGCTGTATTCTACGGAGGAAGGACCCTGCTGTCTGCGGTATTACCAGTACTATAATTATGAAAGTGAATGCTTGCGACTGGAGCAGCTATTCTGGGGATGAAAATACATTTTGTACACATTAACTACACTAGAATACAAAGTCAACACTGCGACTATGAGTGTGTGTTTTGTGTAGTATGTGAAGTATTGCGAAAGATAGATCGTCCAGCATGGGAAAATCTTTCATTTTTCCAGCAGAGAGGACAGACAGTGTGCTGCCTGTACTTGCTTTCTAGTAACATCAGTAATGTAAGCTGTATGTTTTTTTAATACGTTTTAGTTTTTGTGCAGAATTTTTTGTCGGTTTTACGTTTTAATTATTGTAATGCATCACGTAAAGTATTTTATTTGAATTTTTTGTCTTCTTACTTTATAGTCGGTGAGGTCACATATTCACACATTCTATTCAAGATTAGAGTTTCATTAAAGATAATTTCTATTAATAAAATGTAACAGATAGGAGTAGTAGTGCCTGAGGGCGTGTGCAGTAAATTTATTTTTGATTTACACCCTGAAGAAGTTATCACCATCCTCCAAATCTCTGATATATCAAAGTTTTTTTCCCCACTCTACACACGTGCTGTACAGTAGGAAGGGTGCTGTGCCGTCCTCATCTCACTCTTTCTCTCTCTCTCTCATCTGCTCTGGGTCAAGGTTGATACAACTATGGGGACAGAAAGGGGGAGAGAGGGAGGAGACATGAGGGAAGGAGGAGCGTAGGGGAACGTGGCTTGAGCATGCTCACTTTTGGCATGTGTGAACACCACGTACTGCCGATACAAATTAAGGGCGGAAAGGGGCCACATGGGGTCCACGTACACCCTCTCTCTCTCCCTGTCAGACACGCATGTACAACTTTTAAAAAGTAGGAGTGAACTCATTACAAGAAAGTGTTATTTTTCTACGCCATCAGACTGTAACACCACATGTTTTGATAATATGTATGATAATTGTCACAAAATGCAAACTTCCATTTTTTTTGCTCAATGGAGTTCATCACACACAAGGATTCATTGTCGATGATCCATGTGTAATGTTACACTGGGGTAATTGTGTGAATACTGAATTTGTCCGTGATCTATTAGTTAGTAAACAACAGATACATTAAATAAAAAATGAGAAGAAGTTTTAAAATTAAGAAAGCATATTTTAAAATCCCATTCCTGAAACTGAGTTTGTTTCCGTGGTTCTGATAGGTGCATCACACTGTTCCGTAGCCTACTGTATATTTTATGTGGCTTTATATCAAGTGAATTAAAGGGCCTGTAAAAAGTGGAATATTATTAGCGTCAGACCACCTGGGGTGAACATCTGCAGACTCACACTGCAGGACCAACATACATCACTGTTTCTCTTCTCACTATTTACACACACACACACACACACACACACACACACACACACACACACACACACACACACACACACACACACACACACACACACACACACACACTGTATGGCTAGGGTGCATCCATCTTTTACATGTCACTTGTCTTATTGACATAGGCGCAGTTGTGTGTTCCTGCATGTGGAGGCGAGCTGGTTATTAAAGATGCCACAAGGTCAGAGGTCAAGTGCAGGTTCTGCTCGTCTGGTAAGCCAGAGGTCAAAGGTCAGTAGGTTAGTGTCGGTGGCCAGGATGAACACAGCTGATTGGTTTATTACATTCAGTTCAACAGTTTTTCACTGGCAATTCAAAATCAAAGTATATGATGATGTTGTTTTAGCTTTGAAGGATTCCTCTGCATTATTTTGCTGACTGCATGAAACCTTTTTATTTATTTCTATCATTTTTCCTATAGTAACAACCCTCCTTTGAATAATTAGATGTTCTTTTCATGTTCTATTATGACTGCTTTTCCTCACAGTTTGTGCATCTTCAAAGTGAAAGCTAAAATAGAGCGATCATTGCAATTTAATTACTATAAATCCCTTTGTGAATGTGCTCTTTTGTTTGTTTACATGCATAGATTTGCCGACTTCTGCAGTTTTTCTTTTTTTGTGTCTTTACATCTTGTGTCGTTCTGTATATGTCTCGTTATTTATTGTGTGTGTGTGTGTGTGTGTGTGTGTATGTGTGTGTGTGTGTGTGTGTGTGTGTATGTGTATGTGAATGTGTGTGTGTGTGAGTGTATGTGTATGTGAATGTGTGTGTGCGTGTGTGTGTGTGTGTGTATATATGTATATGTGTATGTGAATGTGTGTGTGTGTGTGTGTGTGTGTGTGTGCACGAGTGCGTATGTGTGTGTGCGCGCGCGAGTGCGTATATGTGTGTGTGTGTGTGTGTGTGTGTGTGTCTGTGTGTCTGTGTTGATGAAGTTGCAGTGGGGTTTATTTAAATAGATAAGATGGTGTTTTATTCCCAATCAGAGGAATCTCCTGTCCCATCTCAGTCTCTTCATAATAACCCCCGGCATTGCTCCACATCCCCCTGACATTTACACACACACACACACACACACTGAGCATTGCAGACATTGCAATTTTTCTCACTCTCAGGGGTAAAAGGCTTTGATAAATGAAAATAAATACTTTTTCTTTATACAGGGAACAGAAAGGGAGAGTAGAAAATAAGAGACAGGAGGTCTGTGACAGTTTGATGCCTCAATACAAGCAAATATATGACAAAGAAACACCTAGTAACTCTGCGTTTGTGTGTGTGTGTGTGTTGCAATTTAGTGCTAAAACACAGGTATTGTTGGGAATCAGAGTGAGGAAGACAGTGATTCAGAGAGGTGGCTGAGGAGAAGGGAGATATAGCAAGTGGCCTGTTGGCTGACTTGTTAACTGAGTTACAGTGAGAGAAAGAAAACAGTGCAGCACATGATTTAGAGGAAACAGGTTCTCCTCGCTTATCTGCCTGTTTCTGTGACTGCAAGGTCACGTATACGCCTCCCTCTCTCTCCGTCTCCACCTTTGTTTCCCTCTGCTCCTCCGGACCTCATTTCATTCAACACTCCCAAACCTCCGACAGCTCCATAACTATAACTCTCTCCTCCCTGTCCTCTCCTCCTCTCTTCTCTTCATCCACAGCTAAATGACTCTGTCAGAAATAAAGAGCACTTATCTTATCTACTGCCTCCACTCTGCTGTCTCGATCCCCGTCGACGTCGCACACACAAATACACACACGAAAAGGAAAACGCGTGGACAAATCCTAACAGATAGACACATTACACTAACAGACGTGTATCTTTTATTGTAATTATTATTACAGTCATAATGCCTTTCCTAACCCATAACCAAAACCTTTTTATTTTCTCTGCCTGTGTCTTAATTAGTCTCCTCAGATGGAAGATTCAGTCTCGTTCAACAACATTTCAGCTTGTTGTACTGTCTCAAAGTCTTCAGCCACCTGCCAGAAAGAAAGACATATCAGCCCACAGAGTAGCAGACAGACAGGTAGACGGAGACTTGACAGAGGACAGGTGTCCACCCATGCTGTTCTGCCATCCCCCTCTCTCTCCTCTTTCTCCTCTTACTCTCCTGTCATCCCCATCCTCTCTCCTCTCTGTGGTGTGGAGGAGAGAGAGAGAGGCATCTACAGCTATCTGCAGCCTGCGGAGGGCTTACTGTTTTTGTCTTTGTGTGTGTGTGTGTGTGTGTGTGTGCGTGTGTGTTTGTGTGCGAGTACGAGCCACCTACAAGGCACTCTGCAGGGGGCCACATAGGGATGAGAGGAAAGAAAGAAGGATGAGGGGGTGGGAAGGAGTGCCATAGGGATAAAATCTCGACAAGAACACACACACATAACCAACTTCACACACACGCACACATGCGCGCACACACACACACACACACACACACAGTTCGGCCCAGCACATGCTCCAACAATCTGCTAGGTCTCCCTGAACACTCCATCACTAACAGTCACGGATTTGCGGAGTACATCATAGATGCAGATTTTGATCAGCATGTATTGTGATGACTTGGCCTTCCTGTTACCTAAAAGTGCACACACACAAAAAGTTGTCCTGCTTACACAGTTCAGAGGGATCAAAGGTTACGAGTAAACTCCATCGACTTCATCTGTACGCGCAGGTTATGCATATGTTTATTGAACCTTGTCCAATTTGGCCACCTTGCCTGAGTAAATTAGCTTGACGTATTTGCATATTGCAATGTTCAGTATCGCCCTTTGTTCGCTGTTCTGGAGGCCTGCGTATAGCGAGAGAAGCAGAGAGGGAAGGAGAGAAAGAAAGGGAATGCGCTGGCTCCGAGCAGATAGTGGATATGTGTATGCAAGGATGCTTAAGAGACGGTGAGATGAAAAGAGTGATAATTCTGCTGCTACCCTGAGGCCTCTCGCAGCCTCGCGGGCTCCCTATAGGTCCCCTGACGCATGCCTTAGCAGAAAGCCGGGGCCCGCTAATTGGCCCCTGTGATAACACCAGAGAGAAAGGCAATGTGTGTGTGGATGAGTGTGTGTTTGTGTTTTGGTATTACAGTGCCGTAGAAAGCTTATATTTTCTACAAGTAATAATTTATTGGTTTGTAATTCTGCTTTGAAGGGTGTTTGATTTGTAAGCTGTGAGGACATTTATTATGATCTGCTAGCTCATTGAAGTCGGAAGCCACTGAAAGACAATTAAAGCATATACACTAGTTCAAAGCACTGCTTCAATCTTTAAACAGCTTGTTTCTCTCTAATTGTTTCATTATCTCAGTGTGCTTATTAAATGTACGATAATTGTTAATTACCACATGAGGATTTGTAAAGGATTTGTCTAGAGTATCAAAACAAATTAATTAAACTGAACACATTTAAAACAACAGCAATGATAACAGCAGGTGCAGTTTGTGTGTGTATATGTGTGTGTGAGTACACATCTACATTTCCAATGCTATGTCTGTTTGTTTGAATCTCTTTTGTTTAATTGAGATTCATAGGAGGAATTTAAATTAGATTCAAATGAGATTCATAGCTAATTGTAGCAGCACAGGTAATATGCAGATAGATTTAATGATGATTCAGTGTATTTTGCAGTCTAACGAGAGTTTGATTAGACCATTCGTAAACACTGGCTGGAATCATTACTGTGGTTTGAGAGAAAAGCAAAGAGAAACTGTTAAAGGCGTGCAAAGGTAATACAATTTTATTTCTTCTAAATAACAGTTTTCTCGAAACACAATTAAAAATTTTATTTAGAGTCATCAATGTTTTGTCCATCCATGGTGTGTTAAAACCAAAAAAACAGCAAAATCATGGACAAACGCGTCTGCAAAATGAATGCAATATTAAAACAAAGTTTAGTCTCTCACTGTGAGTAAAGATTTCTTTTTTCACAGGATCAATTTCTTGTGTGAATCATCTCAGAGTGAGCGCACTGTACTGTACATGTGATTTCACACACGCCAATTTAATCTGTGTAAAATCCAGCTGCTCACAACAGCTGGGACATTATAAGTAAATAAAACGCAGTTCCTGAGCTTGCACATAGACGCATGCACACACGTCAACACTTGTTCTTCTGTTGCCTTCCATACATGAGCAACGAGTTGTTTCCTTCCCCTGTCCTGCTGTACGCCTGGACAGATGTGCACTGTTGGAAACTGTATATGTATCTATAGTATGTTTACCATAATTAAATTGATGGGAAAAGCCGTTATGTACTAATCAGTATTTGTTGGTGTGTCTGAGCGTGTGTGTGTGTGTGTGTGTGTGTGTGTGTGTGTGTGTGTGTGTTGGTTGGTAAAGGCCGTTACATTTGGACAAGAAATTCCTACTTGCAAAGGCATCTGGATTCTTATTTCCTACTATAAAGATATGTGCTCAAATTCTCATATTTCTCCTCTGTTGATCGAACCCATTTCTAATCCCTCCTATGAATCTAATATAATCCCAAAACTATAAAGCTTTTGATGTTACACTTTGAGGGAGGGAAATATTTCAGCGTATTGCTAAACTCTACTTGCATAACTTAGACTTTACAGGACACAACCAGCACAAGCACACATACAGTACTGTATACACACACATGCAGAGCATATACACATAAACCATACATTGTGCCTTATTTTGCTTACTTACAGTCATTAAAGGGGGCTTATACAGCAGGAAGCACGGACACACATAAAATATAGGCATGGTGATGAGGCAAACAATGAAACAAATATTCCGTGGGACTGGTTAAGGCACAGCAGTAGGCACAAGGCTCTCTCTGCTGTGCAACTGCAGTATTGATAGATGCTGCAGAGCCTGAGTCTACCGTCCCACTTTATTTCAATTAGCTCACAGGAAGCAGGAAATAACCTGCAAATCAATTGTCATTTCTATGGGGCCGAGGCTCGAGGCTGAGATTCACTTTGTCCACCAATAAAAGATGATGTAGCCATGAAGAAGATTAAAGGGAAATTTCCTCCTCGCGTATACTCACACTGCTGTACCGTATATATATCATTAGTGTGTGATGTTCAATGCCTCTAAGGCTGTTTTTTTTTCCTTTCTTTTTTTTTTTGGTGTACACACTTGCTTTGTCCACTGGTTAAGCAAGTGCCTTCCTACATATCAAAGAAATCTGCTTTTAAATCTGCCACATGTTGCATTTTGCGCCATATCAAATCTCTTTGTTGCGTCTGGATTGTTGTATGCCAATGCAAAATGATAAGGAGTTTACACCTGAACCTCTATAGGATAAAAAAATTTATATTGCTTATTTCCAGGTATTCTGATCTGAAGTCCTATACATGTGTTTCGAGGTGTTTGCTAGGTAAAGATAAATACACCACAACCAACAACAAAAAAAGGCCTAAAGATTTGCACATTTCCTCTACTCATAAAGCTGATTTCCCATTTAAAGACATTCTGTCTTCATGGTGGACACTACTGCTTGCATTAAATCAGCCTGGGAACCACACAAGAAAATTAAATGTGATGATTGTTGATATACCCCTTTAATGACCAAGCACAAAACTGTGCAGAAGAGCAGAAAACTGTACATGCGCAATGAAAAACCTCCAGCAAGGGAGGTTGAGAAAGGGAGCTCAATGTGGATTGCAGCCGAGCAAGATATAGTACGTTATATGGTGTATGATCATATCAGAAAACACAGTCATGTATGCACCCCACTTTACAGCATATCACAAACACACACTCACCTGAAAACACCGGGACGCTCCGCAGTGTGATTTGTTTGTGTTGTTGGTGCAGTGGACTGAAGCGATGGAGGTAGTAACTGTTTGATGGTAGGCTTTATGGAGACACTATATAACGCCTGTGACAGTTTATTCAGTGCATGTCAGGAAGGGGGGATTTGTGACACTACAATGGCTGGGACTCTCCTGCAGCCCCATGCACTTACGCACCCACCATTCACAGCTCCGGAGGGAAAAATGAGTGAGGGAGATGTGAATCTGTTTGCATGTTAAATGTCATAGAGCTGTGCGCAGTATAACGCAGAAACAAGGCTGTAATTCTATACAACAAGTACTAAACTCAGACACTGGGGAAAATTGACAAAAATATATCTCTCTCTTTTTTTTTTTAATTTTAGCTCCTGATTTGAATGTATCACACTCATCCCTTTGACATGCTCGAGTAGACACAAATGTCTTAAACAGTTTAATGAGAGATTTTTCCTCTGCCTCACAGCTTCAGTGGCAGGCGATTGGACAGCAGACTGAGATCGTTAGACAGTACATTTTCTTTACAGAAAAATAAATTCTGCCTTCTTTTTGCACTAACTTTTTGTCCAGCTAGTTATTCCCCAAGGTCCATTAGCCGGGTTCTCATTGGTTCTCCTCTCGGCTGGATGCTATTAGACCTGGGATTGGGTATTGAATTAGCCTGCTGATTGGGTATTGAAGGAGTGAAGACTGATGAGAGGATTTGGCTAAGCTTTCTTCTCCAAACCTCATTACTCACACTCACACTCAAAGAGAGCAGAGCTACACACACACACACACACACACACACACACA
>CALSCE010009442.1:14191606-14203327 GCA_943593645.1 Bovichtus variegatus
AGACATTTCAGTCCTGCTTAAACTCACACTTTTCAAAGGAAGATTTAACAACTTAAACATCATCCCACTCCACCAATGCCTGCAGGTAGAGGACAATTCATTCCTCACAAATAGACAGCTGCGACGCTCTCTTAGCTCACCTTTCACACATGCTGAAGACAGAGCACTACCTAAAAACACAAAACAACAAATATGTGATATGATGCCTGAGCAGGTGCTGCAGAGACTGGAGACAACCTTTCTGTACTGAAAAGAAAGCGCTGTCGGCCCAAGAGAGTGCTGCTTGCAATTTGAGGCTGCTAAAGAGAGGGATGTGTGAAAGGCTTTGTGCTGATTTATGCTGTGTTTCATCCCACAATAAAGATTATGGATGATGATATTGATTTAGTCGGGGCTGTGGCCATGACTGGACTCAGGCTCTCAGGTTGGGAGAAAAGAGAATTTACCTCATTATCATTCTCAGACACAGTGAGGAAGCCTTTCTCGGGAGTGTGTGTGTGTGTGTGTGTGTGTGTGTGTGTGTGTGTGTGTGTGTGTGGATAAATGTGTGTCTCTATATTTGTGTGCCAGAGTCTTAGATCATTCTCTGTATTAGCAGCACGACTCTTCCCTCCTTTAGTGTTTGTGAAAGTGTTGAACCCCATCCTGTCCTCCTCTTTCACGAGCCAGAGAGCGAGCAGCGGGCGTTCCCAGCAGCACAGCGGAGCAGACCAGGAGGGAGGGATGAAGTTATTGACTCCACTTTGATTTAACCTCTCCTGCCTGATCCTCAGAAGCACGCAGACACATGCAGATCGGGGAATTCTCAAAATAACAGCTGGCTTCTCAGGGATGTGCACGTGGAAAATGCAAGTCAGAATTTATTTCAGGCTTCTAAGTTTGAATGTATTTGTATATATCAGTGGTGGAAGTAATAGTACATTAGTTCCTTATACTCAACGCAGCTCAATCAAATGTGCCTATAAAACAACTCCAAAGCCTTCACACCTCCATGTCGCGTCATCTATACTAAGCATGTGTAGAAAGATAACAAGACATTGAAGATAATTACTGAATATCAACAGCTAGCTCAGCTCTGCTGACTGCGTGCAGTGCTCACAAAGTCCCATCCTCCCAGCCACAGAGTTCACACGCTCTGAACAAAACACAGCTCATTTCTGAACGTAGGTTTACCGTTGGCTAACATTAGCATCCAGCCAAGAACAAACAACATGTAACAACTTTGAAGTTATGAGAAGGCAAAGTCTTCTCCACACCCAACAGTCTGTCCACTGAACCCACAGAAAGTAAACTGTTAACTCTCCATCAAAATGTCTTGAGAGACGACAAACAAGCCAACCCCTAAAATGTGGAAGTTACAAAGTGCCACTGTAATATAAATACTGAATTTTAAATTATAATCCTTTATACTACTCATGACTGAAAGGTTATCACATTACTGTAACGTGTCACTAAGTTAATTATTATTCCCCACTGATTACTAGGTAATAATTACTGATGCATTATCATGCACACAATATCTATCTGATAAAGATTCAGCTAATTTCAACTATGTAATATATTGTTAAGTATTAATCTGAAACAATTCATCACTGACTATATGCTGAAAATCTCAATCCATCTAAAAAGTTACTATTTTGTGGTATAAAAAGTACAATATTTACCTCCTAAATGCAGTGAAGAAGGAGCAGAAAGTAAAACAGGAACAGAAATGATAAATGGTTGTGTAAATGTATTTCGCCACTTGCATCCATGTACTGTACAGTATATTCTTTTTTTTTGACTTGTAAACGGACAGCAAACATTTCCATGTACTTTATGTCGATTTAGCTAAATGCATCTACACAAAGTTGAGCTAGTACATCCCTAATTTCAGACAAGTTCAGATCGGAACAACAGCTATTATTAGGAATAATATCACTGAATTCTGTTTTGCTGAACGCTGTTAGAGTTGTTGAACAGGACAATGGTGCCAAAGTGCACTTCTCTTTAATTAATTACCCGCTTTTGTTTCTGACGGCAACACACAAACACACACACACACACACACACACACAGACGTACACACGTACACAATCAAATACGCACAAGAGTTAGGTTTTTAGAGGAAAAGGGAGGAAGTGAGGGAGAGAGGAAGAGGGTAATATCAGCAGGCTATCTATCCTCTCTTCCACTGGTGCATCCCAATCCTCTTTGGAAATAACAAATGCATAAAGGAGCCACAACACAAATATATCTGCCTGGCTCAGATAGATAGGGCTATGCGAGAGTTTAATACCCTTATGTAAACCAGTAACAATCAAGCCCTAACACACACCCCCACATCACCACTAAGGGGACAATAAGGAACACGCTCTATTCTCTCTCTCCAGATATGAACAGGGAGGAGTGAGTGTGAGTGTGTGTGTGTGTGTGTGTGTGTAAGAAAGAGAGAGAGAGGAAGAGGGAGGCCGAGCTGTTTTCTTCAGCAGATAGTGAACAATGCAGTAGCCCAGATTGGTTGGCTCCCTGGTGCTGGTTGTGGTGGTTGTTGTTTCAGAAGCAGAGAGTGATATAGACCCTGACCTCAGAGACCACTGCACGTCTGATACTCGATTTCATTCATCCCTCACCATCCAGTCTTTTGATATCTCACTCTCATCCCTCTGCGCCAATTTGTTTTTATACTTTGCCTCCTCTCTCACCCTCCCTCTGCTCTTTTTTTTTTTTCTTGCTAAAACTGACGATTCAGTAGACAAAGAGAGAAGCGACACTAAAACCGAAGAGGCCATTTGTCTAAAAAATGTTGCCACTGACAAGCAATCCTAACCAAGGAAAATACTCAAGGACTGGCACATTTATCAAATTAATTTGTGTAAAATATACTGCACATATGGCAGGTTTACTTACTTTGAGATGCTCAGGAAAAGTTATTACATGCTTATAATATATCTTGACTTGCAAAAAATAAAATATGAGATGATTTTGCATCATTTTTCCTAACTACACTCACACAGATTTTGACCAAGAGAGAGAAAAAAAACGACAAGGCTGGCTATTTAAAGGTGGATCAATATGATTAGTATGCCATGCGTGTGTGCGTGTGTGTGTCTGTGTGTGTCTGTGTGTGAACATGGGGGTAGTATAGACAGGAGTTAGGATAGCAAAGGTTAATATCATACATCAGCTGCCATCTGCATACGTCTCTGAAGGAGAAAAACACTCTTTGTCTCTCTGCTCTCAGTAGGGCTGATCGCTGTAAGATTACATCGGCTGACATTTCACACTTGCTAGATGGAGAAAATTTGGACACTTTCTCTTAGAGGTGTAGAGGGGATGGCCATAACAGCTCAGCAATTTAACACAGTCTCTCCGGCAGCGTTAATCAATCTCTTAACTGGAGGAAATACGTTGTGATATTTAAGACAGCTGTTAACAATGTTTCTAATAAGCAATTTTTGACATAACTAAAACAAAAATGTTTTCCTTTTCTTTTTTTGTTGTTCCTATGGTGTAGCACATTAATAAAACGTTTCAGTGGCCTTCTAGTTTTAGCAGCTTCTGCAGATGTTCAAAGCTTATCTACAGTTTCTATCAAAGCATAACAAGTTGCTGTGTGAGAGTAGCAGCGGTCTCAAAGATGTAAAGAATCTGTCTTTTCACTGCAAGCTCAGCGAGACATAATCAACATCTGTAAACCAAGCACACACAGAAAGTGAAACCCAATGCAGTGCAGAGAGAGGCAGACAGACGGAGCAGTGTGTGCTGCATATGTGTGTGCGCTTGGAAACGTGCGTGTGCATTGTCGTTAGTGTGTATTTTGGCCTTACCTGATTGTATGCATGCATTGCTGTTTCTGTGTGTTTGCGTGTGCATGTGTCTTTGTGATTGCGTGTGTGAAAGCATGCCTTGAAGTTCTCCTGGATCATCAAGCTTAATGCTGCACTCTCTCAGCCATATAAGACCCTGCTAGGAAACCATCAAATATTTATACAACATTATCCCCGATCCTATAGGCTGTAAGTAAAGAAAACACTGCTGACTTTTAATGCATTGAGGTTCAGGATTCAAGCTCCGGTTTTGGTTTGGAGTTGTTTCAGATTTTGCATTTATCCACCACCAGGTTTTCTTGAGGAACGCTCAAGTGCTTGTGCCGACAACCCGCTGGGCAAATTATGTAGTAAAGAAGACGCACCGTCACAAGTGCTGTTTACAGCTCTCACCGCAGGATTTGTGACAGTTTTTGAAATAGTGATTTAGAGGGAGGATGGCGGAAAAATACGGGAACAGAAAGCAAGAGAGTATTAATTCTACATCCCAGACACTGAATGGCTGCTGTTGTTCTGAAGGCTGTTTTATGGAGCAGAAACAGCCTGATCTCTATGTTGTTTTCTCCCTGATTGATTGCCCTGGCCTGAGGCTCCTCGGAGTGCGCTGCGTTTTGTCTGAGTATTTACTGGAATGTTGGGAGGATAAAAATCACAGCGTCAGCCATCACACTACAGAGGCAGAGTGGCAAATACAAACAAACCGAAAGGCAGAGGAGGCCCACACAGAGAGACAAATGGGGACACAGGCGATGAGAAAAACATATGACACAAAGAGGCAGACGTACAGTATCAGGTGCAATGCATAGACAAATGCATTTATCAAAACTATACATTTTCTGTACCAATGCAATGACCCAGTTTCCTCCCTGGGATCAATCACATTTAGTGTATTTAAACCAACGGTTCCTAAACTCTTTCTGTCGTGCTCCCTTTGGAAGCCAGTCTGAATACATTTCGCTAACCTGAATCGTAATAACCTTGCAAGCACCTGAGCTCTCTTTATTTCTTTATCGTTCCCAAAAGAATCCGATTCACAGACCTTTTCACAGCAGACATTTTTGACTTGTCATAGCAGGAAAATCACAGGTGCAACTAATAACTCTAATGAGGTTCATTTCCAGCAATGATTGCAATGCAAAGCAGCAATTAGTGATGTTACTGGTAACACCTGTGTTTGACAAGTCATATTACTGCGAGGTATATTTAACGTTAGCTTAACTTAACATTTGCATCTCGGCGATGTGTCTCAATCAGAAGGTCAGCGAGGTCATTTCATTTATGTAAAAACAATTGTGTCTAAGCAACACATTATGTTTGTGACATTTTGCTAACACACGACAGCTCACTTTTTATAATCTCCTGCCTTTCCTCCCTCTTCCTCATCTTTGCCTTTGCCCCCCTCTCTGCTGTCTCTACATTTGAGAAAGCAAAGGTTATTAACGAAAACCAGGTCAACAATGTTTGTCTTCAACATCTTTAATGTAGTTGAAAACTCCACAATCACTGCACATCTCACAGATTTTGACACTGTGAAAAACACTAAAAAGTGAAAGAAACTCCACACTGAGAGTGTTTAACCAGTTTATCAGGCACATGTGTACAAGCTAATGCAATCCTATACACCACCTTGTTTGTGAAGCTTGTAATGTTTGAGGCCGTAGTTGGTGGTGGTGTTGCACTGGAGCACCACAGCATTATATATATTAGGCTGCAGAGATGTTATATTGGATTGTATTAGATTGGACGGGTGATCCTAATAAAATGGTAACTCGGTGTAACTCAGTGACAATGTCATTGACAGGCTTCAAAAAATAAATAAAACCCTTCATAAGTTAAATGTATAACTTGGGCCTGTCACACATTTCCAGAGGGAAAGCTGGAACAAAGGTTTTTGAGCCCCTCCTCTCACTATGATATTGGACAACAAACTGTAACAGGACAATTTGTTGCGCTTTTCTGCATTGATTTCACTGAACACCTCTGGCACATTCATGTTTCAAAAATGAGGAATCAGTCAGTTACAGACACACCAGAAGTCTCTGGTGTCCCGCTCGGCGGTCAGGAAAGCAAAGAAAAGAAATCTAATTTAAACATCTCCGCTTCTGATTTCTCAAAACTACTACAAGCTTTCATTTTCAGATTTTTTTTTTAGAAGTGGTGCAGGCCGTCGTATCAACACTTATCTGTATCAAAATATTTTCCGTGTACATGTAGGTGATACAAACAGGAGGCTGTGCTGTTAGAGTCAGATAGGCAGTCCGACTGTGATATGCTGCGGACAGGACAGCCCTTGGCTCTGTCTGTCAGTGTGTGAAGCCCCTGTGTGCAGCAGTGTGGGCCGAGCTGCTCAGGGTTCCCTACTGTTGCAGACCTGTCATGGTGACAGAGACAGACTGACACACTGTAGCACTGAGAGGTCGCAGCCTTCAATCTGTCTCTTTTTATTCCATCCATCCATTCATGTTTCTCAGTTTCTCTCATTCAACCTCTCGTAGTCTCTCACCTTCCCTCATTCTCTCTGTGGGTGTCATGGAAGCAGACTGTGGATGCTTGGAAATTAATCGTGTGTGTTTTTGATTCTTTTATTTTTTTATTTTCCTCTATTTTCAAAAAAACGTTTTTGAATGCATCTATAAAAAAACAATATAGCAATATAAGTTTTAGTCTGTGTTGTGAAACCTTTTGTGATAGTTAGTTGCACAATAAACAAATGAGGCAATTGCAATAAGAAAATGCACCTAAAATAAAGTATATCATCCCCTAACTGTTTTAATCTGTTTAAGTGTCAGCATTAAGTGTGTGTGCGTGTGTGTCTGTGTGTTCGTGTCTGTGTGTGTGTGTGTGTGTGTGTGTGTGTGTGTGTGTGTGTGTGTGTTTCCATTGTATCTTCAACCCTGTGATGTACTGTAGGAGGGAAGTTGATTGCGTAATCCTACAAACCTCAAAATGGTGCTTGTCAGATGATAATCTGCCCACTCTGCAGATTACTGCTCAGATTAACACACAATGAACACTGGGAAGGTGTGGGGGAGATAACACCCCCAATGTGTGCGTCTGTGCGTGTGTATATTCAATTGTGTGCACAAGTGTAAGTGCGCCTGTGTATATGTGTTAAAAATCTGTGTCGATGCAAATGTGTGTGTGTGTGTGTGTGTGCGTGTGTGCATTCGTACACTCTTGTTTGGCTTGCTGCTGTCTGTCTGTGGCATGAGGGAACACACACGTACACACACATACACACACACCTCCTTCTATAGCCTGGGGGGTCTAGCAGCTTATTATGAGTCCTTAGTGGGAGAGGGACGAGAGAACAAGAGGCCGACTGCACTTAAGTGGCAGCAGACAGCAGAGACAGAGAGATTTACTTGTCTTATTCCAGCACACAGAGATTTAAAAGAGCTCAGTGTGTGATTAAGAGAAACTACTTCTATAATACTATAATGCTTGAATGTCTGCTGGCAAATGTAACGATTAAGAGTGTCTGTGAGGTAACCCTCCCTCCAATAGGACTCGCCGTTACTGAGAGTATTACAGTGAATCTGCGAGCATTTGTATGTGGAAATGCAGCTGTGGTTGTTTCCATTTGATGAATGCCAAATTTCTCTCTGCTCATGTCTTTTCTCCAGTCTGCCTCCTGTCTGCTCCCTTTTCTCACCCTCCTCATTCTGCCGAGGAGGGTGAGAAAAGGGAGCAGACAGGAGGCAGTTAGAGAGAGAGAGAGAGTGTGTGTGTGTGTGTGTGTCCATTCCCACTCTGTCAGGTTTATTTCTGTTATGTTTCTTAATTAGCTAATAAAGGTCATGGCATCTCTCAGTCAGGGGGGGGCGGCGCATGCAAATGAGCCAGAAGGTCAGATGGATTAGTGACCGCCTCGCACCGCCCAAATATGGACACGACTGTGCTGCCATACAAATACCTGCAGCTATGAAAGAGTATCAACACACACATACAAACTGCTATAAACATGACTGGATTGCTCAACTGTAATGGTTGCAAAAGGTAAACATTATAGGCCGCAAAACCTCTTAGGAAAGGTTGCAGTGGGCAGTTATACAATGCGTTGTAATATGACTGGAATATTCAAGGCCGCTTTTAACAACAACCATGATCTTTCCCTAACTTTAAAGGGGTGTTTAGTTCAAACGAGCAGTAGTGCTCAGCCTGTAGAAGCAGCTTTATAATGTTCTGTGGCTCTGGAGGAGCGTTCTAGTCTAAAGGATACTTAAACTGTATATAAGAAGTGGACGTCACCCATTGGTTTGTGGACGGTGTTGAAGCCTCGAGTTTTGCATTTTGGCCTTTGTCATCTTGATTTTTTTTTTGGAACCAGCCGTGAAAAAAAGTAAAACTAACAATGAACTTTTATGAACTGAAAACACACTGTGAAAACACGTAAACTGTGGTAGTGACCTGTCAATCACAAGGAAGCCACGCCATAAAGCCCACCCTGCTTTATCATCTATTTAACTCTTAATCGGACCATCATTTACTCAATGAACAACATGCTATATTTAAGAAGATTTTAAACTAGCCATTAAGACCATTAACTCATTAGGAAAATGTCTACTGAGGTAATAAATCAAGTGAGAAGTGGGATCAGTTCCTTATAGACTTCTATACAATCGGAGTTCTTTCCCCCCTTTGCTGGTCATTTGAAAGAATGTAGTGTAGGACACTACACATTGGCTTTACTCGTCAGACCCTGAGTTTGTCACTTGGTGCAAAAGTTTGGGGCACGGAGTTTGAAAGACGTGGGTGTTTACTAAGCAGTTTAGGGCAGAAGATTAAATTGCATTTAAAGAATTGTTGGATCCAGGTTTTCTGAAGCATGACTTATGCTAGGGACTAAAATCAAGGATAGTTTAGCCTCTGCTGTTTAAATTTGTTTTAGTCTGTAAAAAAACCTCCACACTTTGAAGTGCAACAGGAAGCAGTATCTCTTTTTATCATGTTCACGATCATTCCCTGACACAACCCAGTAGTTTTTGTGTCTAAACGTATCTAAACCTTAACGTTAAGAACAGTTTTTGTAACGGTCTTATGGATTCAAACAATATTGTTCTGTCCTTATAAGGTCAGATCACAAAACGCACATATAGGTGATTTTAGAAGACAAAGACATATGACTTGTTGTTTAGTTTGAAGGACTTTAGTACTTTTAATGGCATTTAGGTTTCCTCATTCCCCCTTTTTTCTTCGAGGACTGTATGTGTACATTATCATTTCATCATGATACACAAGATAAACATGTGCTTACTGCTCTCATTTTAAAGTGTCTCTCTACGAACGGCGAAGCTCGCTCGCGATGCTTTATTCCTCATAACATGTGGTGCATGAATGCTTGCGTAGATAAGATAAGAGACGAAGCACAGGTGCTCCGTTGCTGACACGGTCGACGCTGTAGTGTTGCAGTGGATCTGTTACTGCTCTTTAGGTCTATCACCTTTCGCAGCAGAGCTTGTCTCAGTGTCCTTTAGCCCTAAATCACCAGGCTGTCTCCATGTGTGAAAGCTCTCTCTCGCTCTCTGAGTCTATAACTCATCGTGTCTGTCTCGCTGCTCTCCTCTCCTCTTTCTACCTCTCTCCCTCTCCTCTCTCCCCCTCCCCTCTCTCTCTCTCTCTCTCTCTCTCTCTCTCTCTCTCTCTCTCTCTCTCTCTCTACCATCTCACTCACTCTACCTCTCCAATAACTCACTCGGTCTCTTTCCATCTCTAAGCTGCTCAGTCACTCCTCTCTCATAGCCATTCATGATTATATCTTTGTAACACTTAACTCCTCTTCCTCTCTTTCTTTCTTTCTTTCTTTCTTTCTTTACCCCTCCCCTCCTGTCTTTCACCTTCTGTCTCTCTTTCCTTCTATAAACAATTTTCAAATCCACTTTCGATGTAGTGTCGATGCTCTGAGTCATAGCAGCGCCCTCCCCTTCTTGTTGTGCATCTGTTCCAAATCCCACCATTCATCTATTCCTCTGTGGTGGGAGGTTTTCTGGCTGCCTGCCTGACTTACAGCAGGCAGAGTGATGGACAAGGGTTGAGACCCGGTGCATTACACTCCTCTGCAACACAGCACAACAGAGGCCAGACAACACTGTATAACACTGCGCTGAATACAAAATGATGCACAGAGGATGATGATAGACAAAGTAAAAACTCAAGTGGAGAAGGAATGATAAACCATGCATCACTCTTGGGGAGCATCTTCAGTCTTTGAGCTCATTATGTTCATGAGCCAAGATAAACGCAGCCGCATATTAGCGTGAGTGGAAACTCTAATAACGGAGATGTGAATTAATTCCAAACTTTCTCGCACATGATGAAAACAGACGTGAGTAAGTACACCTACTATCTAGAGTCGCAGGCTGTTTGGCCCGGAGCATTAAAAGTGCAGCTAAGAGCAAGTCGAACTCTGTCTGTGCCATATCTTCAGCTGAGCAGACCTTTATAGGGGATGAGAGGATGGGACTTTCTTTGTTTAGATCTTTTCCTCCTCCACCACCTCCTCCTCCTCCTCCTCCTCTTCTCTTTCACTCAGTAAAGTATTCCCCCAGAATCTAGCTGTTGTTTTGCTCCAAGCCTTAGCTGCTCTAAACTCAAAACATTCATTCTGCAATACCTTCTCAGGAGCAAATACAGATACACAGAATAAGAAATACGAACACTGCTCGAGGGGAATGTTTTACAGACATAGAAGTCCAGTATTTTTGACTTTCCTCTTGACATTAAATCTGTTTGAATATTTTAAACACTTATCTCGTCCTTTATGTAATTTTTCAGCCTTTTATTTTTGAATATGCCAGTTATTTCACACCTGTGACCCCTACTGCCTTAAACCAAGAGTCAACCCGTCCCTTTGGCCCTCTCTGACTTTGACTCCCCTCTCATGATTTTCCAAATGCAAACATGTCTCCTGTCTTCTAAACGTCTCTGTCCGCCCCCTGGGGCCGAAAGATTTAGAGCCATTTTCAGAGGAGTTTAAAAAGGGCCGATCCATAATCACAAAAAGTGCCTCTGCAATCTGCTGAATTACAATAACATGCATTTAAATGACTGAGCTCAATATCTGTATCTGCTGTATATCACTGCTAGTCATGACTCATACTGCAGGCCCATCTGAGCCGTGCGCTAAGATTCAGTTTCATGTTAATATCCTGCACATTAAGTGGTGGGGTGGCCATTGTATCACTGCGGAGCATGTTAGCTTCTTGTTTTCCACTCAGACACAATGGAATATAATTAGTTGATAGCTGTGTCGCACTCCGGCCTCCGTTCGCTGCTAATAAATGCTAACAACAAAGAGTGAGGCCATATGTCATTCGCTGCATTAGCTACCGTACAGTTTTGTCAGGCAGACTGCTTGTGAGTACATCATTCTCAGTCCTCTGATTACAATAAATGCTCCCTCGCATTGTAACGATGGGCTTTACAATAATGGGCCATAAATTAATACAGTGCTCAGCAGCAAATACTATTATGCTGTTAGTGTTTACAGTATATGTGGCTGAATTGGTGGATAATTACTATTCACAAAGGCAGTCACTCTAACACAACAGCCATTTACTGTCCATTTGTCACCAAGTTGGGGGGGGAAAGCGGGGGAGGGACTGGATTCTGATCAAGGATATCAATGCTCCAATTCCTCATTGATTGGAACAAGGGATCAATAAGCGTATCAGTAGCAGCGTCTTACCGCTATTAAAATACACCAGCATGTGGGCTGGATCTCTTTTCTTTAATCTTACAGAAAAAGGAGGGCAGGTGTGGAAAGCTTATTAAGTTGTAATTCACTGCTCTGTCTGTGTCATTTGGGCTTTATGTTATCACTGAGATCATTACCACACAGAAACCCTGTGAGTGAGTGGCAAGCAAGCATGTACGTGTGTGTGTGTGTGTGTGTGTGTGTGTGTGTGTGTGT
>CALSCE010009442.1:14213950-14227682 GCA_943593645.1 Bovichtus variegatus
TGTGTGTGTGTGTGTGTGTGTGTGTGTGTGTGTGTGTGTGTGTGTGTGACCTTGACTTGGCCCGGTGGTAAAGTGGGGCGTCAAGAGAGTCAGTGTGAAAGCAGCCAAGCGTTCTCCCTCAGATTAGCAGGCTTTATTACTGCCACCAACCGCTGGCCTGACAAATCCTCTTATTTCATTTTACCTTCCTTTACCTCTGCCTTGCTCTTTCTCTTTTCCTCACTCTTTTATTCCCCTAACCCCCCCCCCCCCCCCCCTCCCCTCTTTACTCCCATCTCTGCGGTAGCTTTGCATGCTTCACCTTACACCCTGCCTGGCTCAGTTTTCCCTCAAAGTGTAACAGCCCTATTTTCTAATTCCTGAGTTTTTTTCTCCTCATTGTCTTTCCATCTTCCATACCGCTCTGCCTATACCTATACAGCTCTTTTTTCTACCTTCCTCGACTCCACCTCTTGCTCCACTCCTCTCACTATCTCTCCCCGCTCTCCCTCCCTCTCTATAGTGTGATGAATCTGTAGACAGGGGCTAATAATTGTACTTCAGCCCAAGTGCTCATTTTTCTTTGTGTTTGAAAGCTGTGACAGGCAGGAGCTCTTTTTTCTATACCCCCCCCCCTCCCTCTCTCTCTCTCTCTCTCTCTCTCTCTCCCTCCTTTCTTTCTATCTTCACACAATGGGTGAGTAAAATAACTCAGGGTTTACAAGGTCATGCTGTCTAGCAGTGAGGACACGCTGGGGATTTGGAGCTGGAAGGATTTCCTCAAAGGTGCCGTGTTGAGACCTCAATAAAAACAGAGAAAGTTATAGATTGCACAAGCAGATCTTCGGGGGGAAATAAGTGCATTTGATAGTGAACAGGCTCACTGAATCACAGCTATCTGGATCCAAATGTTACCAATGCTGCTTCTAAAGATCTTTAAAAAAGAGCACAAGAAAGAGGGAAGCGGAGAGAAACGTCTACTTTGTTACATGTGCCAACAACTCCAGCATCTTTGAGTTACACAACTTTCATCATTTGCATAGAGAAAACTACTTAAAAATGCTGTACTTCCTGTCATATACAACATCTACATCTTATTTGTAGTGCATTTCTGAGCAGTGTGTTGTTTTCTATTTTAGTGCTACTGGTTCGTTACATCTCAGAGAGAAATGCATCCGGCACAGCAAGTCGGGGCAGCCCCACTGCAAGTTTTACCTTTAAAGCCTCATGCACACACACACACATGCGCACACACACACACACACACATGCGCACACACACACACGCACACACACATATTAAAATGTACTAATTAAGTACAAAGGGAGTCTGGAGGAATATTAATTCTTTCTGCAATTATTGAAAAAAAATTTGATTCTCCGGCTCCGTACTAAAAAGCAGTGTGCAAGCAAAGCACATGTGCAGATATTGCAAATAAATAATATTACCATCGACTCTGCAGTAATACTTCATGAAAATTGATCAACAGTTTTAATCACAATATCATCCTCAAAAGGGAGAGGTGGAAAGAGAGCAGGGGGGAGGGAGGAGAACAGAGAGCAAGACTTTATTGCCTGCTGTAGTTAGATGGTAAATTTCCTCCTGGCAGATATTTATTGAGTTAGTTGAGTCTAGAGAGAGCTTTAACATTGATTGTGATCATTAAATATATCCGTTCCAAATGGCAACATGGCATTCCCTCAGTCAATGGAGCCAATAGGAGTAGAACAAAGGCATAATCAAATCAATCCTCTCATAATTATTCTTTGAGAGGTGAAATTAATCACAAAAAGAAATAAAAACAATAATGGAAAATGAAATGGTCAGTCGTAAACAATTATGGCCCAAATTGAAATAAACTCAGTGAAGGGAAAAAATCAACTGTGAATCCAACTAATTAAAATAACATTCTAATGTATATTGGTTATTTGGTTTACACAGGCTTTCGGTTATTATATTGCATTGTACTGTTATTATAAGAGAGAGATAAAGGGACAGAGAAATGAAGAGAGACAGAAAAAGTGATTTTGTGTGTGTGTGTGTGTGTGCGTTTGTGTGTGTGTGTGTGCGTACATCTGTGTGTGTGTGTCTGTGTCTCTGTCTGTGTACATCTGTGTGTGTGTGTCTGTGTCTGCGTGTGCCTGTCTGTCTGTGTATCTGTCTATGTGTGTGTGTGTGTGGGGCCTTGAATGTGGGGTCAAAGGATCAAGGTCCTACACTTGTGAGAGCCGTGCTTCTCTCTCTCCTCCCTGCTCGCTGAGAGGAAGTGTAGCTTATTGATTAGCTATCAGATGATTCCGATAGGGCCTGATCGATAAGACTTTGTATAAAAGCCAGGCAGGACCCTCCCTCTCCACTCAGGCACACACCCATGGATCTGCCACTGCAGTGTACATCCGCACAGACGTCTGCTTGTTTGTTTGTTCTCCTGAAGATCCTCCTTTGTGTCCTGAGTCCGCCCCACCAATCGAAGGCTTCCTCAAACGCTCTGTCTGTTTTCTACAGCTCCACTTTCACAGAGTTTATCTGAGCATGATGCCTCCACCATTAGTGTCAGTTTCCTGACATATAGTCACAAAGAGTTGGCCTTATTCTTGTGCTTGTTTTAGTCCCGGATTGAGACTTCCTCCTTTAGCAGGGAGGGAGGTGGAGAGGAGGGGGAAAACATTACGTCTCAGATGTGGAATTACTCTCTTTAGGATCATCACAGAAGCAGGTTGTGAGACTGTGCAATAAAATAACCATCTTAAGAAGAAGTTATTCCGTCTAGAAATCCTTTGAATAAAATTATATTTCAACAGCAGTGAAGTGTGACACAATGCAGGAGTCAGATCCAACTTGAGAGATAAAGCAGGAATTGTCTATTAGTATATCCAGTGGTGCTCAGCCAAACAGGAGTGTTTTTTGAAACGATAAACACAGCAGGGCACACTAACTAAATAAGTCGCTGGGGTCTAACAACAAGCAGAGGGAAACAACAGCTGACATGCTAAACACTCACTAAGTGGGAAATATGTTTGCAGGCAGACACTAGTCTCACACTTGTCTCTCACGGAGGCTCGTGTCATGGTGAAAATCTGCTCTATAACAAAAAGGCGAATTCTCATGTGTGCGAAAGCTTTCCATGGATAGTTCACCAGGGATACAAGTATAGAGACCAGAGCCTGAGCCTGATCAGCACCACGGACAGCAGCCGGGATGCTTTATTATCATTAACATTTTTAACATTAAAACACTGCTCTTTACGCCTATTATGTATGGCTATAGCGAAATCACTCAGTATGTAATAGATTAATGTAATTTTATTCAAGTGTCAAAGCTTCGTACTGCACCTGAACAGTTTGATAAAATCTTGCTTGGTTTCCCACTCAATTCCTCGCTGGGTCCTTATGACACACCGACTGCTCCTTCAGAAGGTGTGTGTGCGTGTGTGTGTATGTGTGTGTGTGTGCTGTATTTCTGTTCCAGGTGTGTCCTGTGCTGTGAAACGACAGTGATAAGACACCTGTACTCTGGGTGCAGTGCAGATTATGACAGCGGTATCAGTTTCTGGGAAGTCCACAGCACATTTCTGACTGAACGTTGTGTGAGTTTCTCTGCATAGGAGGGACAGAAAAACAAGAGACAGGAGAAAGACAGAAAAGAGAGGAAAAAGCAGTCCTGGTGGTGTAGCTCTGTGTGTACGTGTTTGCGTGTGGGCCAAAAAGAAGAACAGAGTTATTCTTATGCGGTTATTCATGAGAGGCTGGTCGATCTGTCCTTTGCACACAGGTCTGAAATAAAGCATTAGAAAAAGCATGGAGAAATTATTATAATTTTTTTTTTTATTAAATGTATCACTAAACACTGTGTAATGTTGAAACTTTCTGAGCACACAATGAATACGTAGTTTTTCAGTCATACTTAGTTAGACTTCAGTGTTGCTCACTTGTCAGCTACCCACACAAATATCTCCCCCTAATGGCCTCCAAATGAATGGACTTTCACATTGTGTATAAAATGATTTCACACACACATTAAGGAAAAACAGATTTTTATTAAATGTTCTTTCTCATTTGTTTTTCTTACAGATATCACGACACTGGAATGCTGATGTTTCAAGAGCAACCTACGGCACCCAGACTGCCATAAAGCACAATGTCTCAAAAGCGTCCCAAGAGTGGCTTCAGGGCAACCACTCCACAGCAAACCCAAAGCCAGAGTTCAATATTAAAACAATGATGATAAAATAATAACACGAGACTGAAATCACTCACATTCTTCTACTCAAACAACAAGGGAAGAAACACAGAAATTAAAGGTCCTGGACTCTGGAAATAAGATTCTCCACCATCTGTATTTGCTACTCAAATGGACACGGATCATCCCTCAAATACCTCCAAATTGTAATTTAGATTTACCAGAGTATAGATTATTAATATGTAGGTTAAGTCAAATAGCAAACAAAAAAATATTATGTCCACACCCCTTTAGCACATGCCCAGAAATCAGGATATTGTAAATATTGTACAGGAAACGAATAGGGACATTGATAAGAAATACAATTATTGCAGAATAATGTATATAGCCATAAGAATCATACCTCTAGTGTGTTATATATCATATGAGTGTCACATGCCCATTACTCCTAATTTCTTCTATGCCCAAAAAGATTTAGAACAACGATTAACTAACGCTCTCAGTATCTCAATAGGAAACATCAACATTTACGTAGAACTAGAGGATACTGAATTTAATTGGGAAGACACAATATTTGCCATATAGTGCACTATTGCTGGAAACAGATGCATATGCCATAGAGGATATGCTTATTAGGTAACCCTGTGTTCTTAGCAAGACAGGTCATTTGCTTCTATGAACTTTCCTCTTTTAAATCGACAGTCGTGAAATGGAGAAGACTTGAGAGAGTTATAAAAAGCTACAGAGACAAACAGAGAAAGAACAAACTTTGAGAGATCCCTGAATTTGTCCTAAATCTTTTCCCGCCCCCCACTTCCCATTGTAAACTATCACAGCAGAGCTGAACACAACTCAAACTTTAATTTATTCACTAGAGTGTATATGAAAACCCCTCCTGTACTGTATATGTAGTGTGTTTTAGCCCCCGTCGCGACGTGACATATTCAGATGGACTTCCATGGTTTGGCAGCTCTCTTGTATTGTGCAATCAGAGTACAGTTACCTTTTATTCAGTTCATACCTAACTGGACATCATGACCCACCATCCTTCATCTTTGATTCCTGTTTGGCTAGTCCACCTCCACCTCCTCCTCCTCCTTTGTCCATCAGAGGGCCTTTATGCCTGCTGACCTATCTGCAACCAGGCGCTCGCTCAGGTCCCACAGGCTGGCAGCGCAGCTCTGGTCCTGGGCCTGGATGGACGGCAGGCAGCGGAAGCAGTTGTTGAAGTACATGCCGCCTAACCCCTCCAGCTCCGGAGCTATGGCACAGTACACCGTGGTGGCCGCCCCTTGTTGCTATGGACAGAGAAACACACAGAAAGAGATACGAGTTCAGCGGGCAACTCACGAGACTGAGACAACGAGACGGCGTCAGCCTGCAGGAGGAGACAAAATACTGAGAACACATTTACTGACTCAGACATTAGGACGTGTCCTGTCCGCAGAGAAAGAGAGGACGAACAGAGGACACCGACCACATCGTTATGTCCTCTGTGACACACACGCACCGTACACGCACGCACGCCTGCACGCACACACAAACACACGTATACACACGCGCAAACACGCGTATACACACGCGCATACACACACACACACACACACACACAGCAAAAGAGACAACAGGACCGAATGTGAACAGGAAAGAAAAAAAAAAAGACTCCACACGCTGTCTCTCCCTGCAACCCATGATGACTGGGTCATATTACCATGGGAACAGCATAACCCCTTACTGTACATATATTTATATACATATATTTATTTATTTATTTCTCTACCCGGTGTGTACAGGACCTCTGGCTATATGGGACCATGAGAATGCTACAGATGTATAGACTCAAAGTGGAGAATGTGAGAACATGAAAATTACACCAGCTCCTGTCTGGAAGGGAATCACCAGGGAAACCACAGCTTTTATGTATCGTGTAAAAGAACAGGTTTTAATGCCATGGTTATGAAAATGTATAATTTCACATGATGTGTTCAGCCAGGCTTTCAAATATGAGAATAAGTATTGGAAATGATGCAAGTACAATTATTCTGTACCTACGTGTTTGAATCGGAACTTGTTTGGTTAAAGATAAGCGATATTTTCACATACAATACGCAAACACACGCTCGCGGAAAAAGGCTTTCCCTCTAGCTCTTTCACAGTAAGTCTGCTCTCATTTATTTAGGCAAGTTTAACTGAAGATCACTCAAGTCTCAACCCAGAAATTGACTCCGTTTCATGTCGTCTAAAGCCGAGACGCACTGTAAAAGTAAAACAGTATTTGGACGCAACCTGCTAAGTTCTCTAATACACCCTGTCCCATCAGTCAGTAATTAGTAGGGATATTCTTGGAGGAGGGAGATTTCTGTGACATTTGAAAATGAAAGTTGAAACTGCAGCAGAATAAACACGTCAGAAAGAATTACACACATAACCCAACTGCTCAAAGAGGGATCTTTCATGTTGCAGCTCGAGCTAAAAGCTGCTGTGACAGCTTCCCTGCAAACTCTGGGGCTGGAGACGACTTCTATACGGCCACATGAAATGGCTCGCCTCTTTATCTCCCAATGAGAGGCAGTGAGAGTGAGATGGGGGGCAGAGAGAGTGAGAGGGAACGCTGAGGACTAATGTTTAGCACAGAGCACTGGCACGCAGTGAGACAACCCCATATACGCAGCAGTCAAACATGGGCAAGACACACAAACATACACACATGCATTATGGAGTCACATTACATGCCAAGTGTTTGAACAGCTTCCTAAAGCAGCTGTGAGACAAACACATATGAAGTGGTAAGATCCATTGAGGTCTAAAGCATTTATACTTTCACACGCGAGAACAAAAATATGCATATAAATGCAATGCAATGAGCGAAACACACACACCAACCAGATTCCAAGAAATAGTTTTGTCATCAACACACACGCAAACCCACACACACACACAACCCAAGTAAAGTTCCGCCAGGAGGAGCCCTGGTGTGTAACGTCGCAGCAGCAGATTGAGTGTGTTTGAAGTGCAGTGTGATGAGAGAGCTGGTAAACAGCAGATGAAAAGGCAGCATCTCTCTGTGTGCCGCTGTCTGTCTCACCTGCCAGTGGGCCGATAACTTCATCCACATCACATGTCGCTATATCAAAGACAGACAAATGCCAAGCAGTGTCTCCGAGTTGCAGGTTCACACGCGCTCAGTTTAACTCATCTCCCTCGCTTAGGGCATCTGATTTTGCTCGTCTGAAAGCTAAATGCCTTTTAAACTCCACTGAAGATTTCAGTGCTGCATGCTCTGACTCGCTGACGCCCCCTTGAACTTGGCTGACTTTCAAAGCAGTTTGTTTGTGTGCAGTTACCAAACGCTGGTCCTGCTGCAAGTTGAAATATTGATAACAAAAAAAAATATCTTTCATTTCATAATCCAGATTTATGTGACTGACTTCATGATGATGTCTTCAGTATTTTTTGTTCTTTTTTTTTCCAAAAGTACTGTTTCTCTTTGCGCTGCAACAGTCCAGTTAGCGGTGCATGGAGCAGTGCATTCACCGTTAGTGGCGTGTGTCCAGCAATGTGCTATCTTATTGGTGTTTAGCTCATCCCCCTCACCACTTGACCCTGTGACCTCTGCAGAAGATAAGGCTGATGAGATTAGACATTAACATGCTCAACCACCCACCACAGCCATTTATCATTGTGTGTGCGTGTGTGTGCGTGTGCGCGTGTGTGTGTGTGTGTAGATAGGAGGCAACGGGTGTCCGAGGTAGTGAGAAAGAGAACAAGAGGGGGTGTGCGACAGCCTCGATACACTTACATTACACAATTAGACAAAAACACATACAGTATTCATACGTGCATGTCTGAACACGAGCATGCGCCTGCACACGAGCACGAACAGATAAGCAGATAATTATTTGGGACAATCTACATGAAAGGTAATATCACTGAACCAGTGTGCATCATACACATCTGTGGTGTAACAGCCATTTCTAACCCATGTTAAACTGTAGATTATGCCTGTAAATGTAGCTGTCTACAAACTGATGGATTTTGCTGTGTGTCTTTCTATCTTCTGCAACTAAATGTGAATCATTACCTTGTGTACAGTAGTTTTCAGAGAAACATCTGTGGTGTTTTAGAGTTGTTCTCTATGACTCAGAGCTGTAGACTTCTGACCTGCCTGACAGATGGACTTGACAAGAGACTTGACATAAAAAAAAAATCTTGGAACAGTTCTGACTGGATAACTCAATAATAATATGCTGTATTTGCCGTGTTGCAGGTTATTGCAAAGGTTTTGTAGCTGTAGTAAATAAAGTGCATTTGTTTAATCGCTGTGATTAAATTTATGATGATCAGAAAGTTAGTCACATGGATCCACCTACATACATTTATTTTTATTTCTTATTATTCTTTTTACAATTCTTTAACAATCGGATCATTTGAAGCGAGGACACTTGGTCTCAGTTATGTAAACCATTATTTTAAAAGGCTTTGACTAGTGCCATGTCATTATTAAGCACAGTCAGCAATCATATACCCGAAAGACACCAATGAAGACATGAGACTTGACCGAGACTTGTTTTGAATGACTCGAGACTTCACTTGAACATTCCCCAAAAGAAAAACAGCTCTGCTATTACCACACTGATTTGGGGAGGGGGAGAAGATGGGACAGATAAAGTGCACCAAGACAACACTAAAACTAAAATGATCCTCTATGCTAAAAATAAAAAATAAAGATCACTGCACAACAGTAACATGACAAACCAAAGGAGCAGGTAATTTCCTCTGTGTATATCTGCTTTTATGGGTAACAGAAACACACCCAAATGCTGAGAAAATACTCACAAAACACCCTGCAATAAGCTGACTATAGATAAGCAACAATGAGTCTGCACTTAGCCTGGGATCCACTACTACGGCTCTGGAACTGCTCTGGGATCAGATCCAAGTCTTCCAATCTCAGTATCGACTTAATACCCATGGACCTCATGGAACTTGCAATAGAAATGTCCTTGTATAGTGTTACGCAATAACCAGTTGCTGAAAACTCCTTATTGAGCGTATTCAAAAGCAAAAAGGGTATGTGGGGGAGATGTGATGTTGTTGAATTAACAGTATTGTTACTTTGCCGTGTTCTGTTCTGTGTCTTCATCATCCAAGTTGTACTCAGCCGTTTGAGCTTTCTCTGACCCTATGCATGTGACCCTTCACCCCCACATCTGTAGTTATGACATTGACCTTTCCCTCTGACCTGGATGTAAATAAACCCAGTACTGTAGAGCAGTCTGTTTTTGGCCCATCCCTGTACATACAAACCTGTAAATACAAACAGCTATGCATGCTGAAAACCTAGCAATTCTTTCAGGTACTTTTATAATCCCCAAATTCTCATATGGCATGTGCTGAAAAAAAAAAATAACAATTTAAAAAAGTAGAAAAAAGAAAAGATTAAAAAAAAAAAAAAAAGTTTAAAATAAATGAGTTGGTAAAATTGTCAGGCAATATCCTCTCTTGGACAGTGTGTGTAGAGTCTTCCTGTTTTCTTACTCCTGTGGGTGGTTCTCTTCCTTTGCCTGTCCTTCTGTGTTTCTGCTCACCATCTGTGTCAGTTGTTGTCAGTTGGCATTTGTACAGCAGCGAGGGTTGAGGCAGAGCAGAAAAGAGAGGGGGAGCGTTCACCAACTGACCTCTGTGATCGCACTCCAATTCAGCAGCAGTGCTGTATGTTGGCAAAGCCATTTATGCCTGGGACACAATTTGAGAGGTTCAGTTCCTGGCATGAACCACAGATCATTACAGCATATGTCCATGCTTGTCGTGTGAAGGCCCTCGGAATATGCAGCAGGTCAAGAAAACAGTTTTAGTTGGAAGCAAAAATTTGATTATTTTTTTCTTATAATTTTTGGAAGCCTGCTTGAAGTTTGGTAAGCTCTCAATCACAGACAAGCGGCATCCTTTGACTTGAACTACCCATGATGTAGTTCTATATGGTAAAAAAGTGCTGATCATTTCATGCAAATACTATTTTACGCTGTTTTAGACAAAGTCACGTCAACTACAGATTTGATTTTCCTCATCTGAATTCTAACGGTACTTAAAGAATAAAACATATTTTCTACAATCCAATGTAATAAGGCTACAGCATTTGGAAAGTATTTCCTGGCTTGTAGCCCCAGTAAGTAAAGGGATCAGGAGGAGTGCAGTTTTTGCCTCAGCCCTCTGCCCGCCCTGCCTTGTGGACTAGCTATCCTGAAAGTGGGATTTCAAAGGGATTGTGATTCTGTTTCAGGAATGTTTTTTTTTTTCAGCCTGTGATGTTTCAAATAAATGGAGGTGTCTGATTTTTAATCTGTGCTAAAGATATTTTACATTTAATAAATAACCATTGAAATCAAAAACTTCCTTTGTGTATGTGTGCAGTTTGTGTGTGTGTGTGTGTGTGTGCGTGCGTGTGTGTGTGTGCGTGTGTGTGTGTAGAGCCAGTTTTGCCCTCAGCCGTGGTAACCTCTGCGAGCCGACAGCTCAGCTGAGCGTGCCTGCCTACAGCGGGCCCAGCTGTAGAGGGAATCCTGGGTAACGCGGTCCCCTCAGATAAACAAGCTGTCCCTCCATTCATCTTGACCACTCAACCAGGAGGAGAGGAGATTAGAACCTCAAGCACCTCAGCGCACACTTCAGAAAGCACCCTAACACTCACCTCAATGACTCTATACTGTCCTCAGTCACCCTGCCTGAGGTAGGCCAGAGGTCACAGTACACGAAAGCAAGTAAAGGCGCTGTGCTTTCTTTCAGTTCTGGCATGATAACATAATCCACACGCACTCTACAAAAGATTCCCTTCTACACATTCAAAAGCACTGAATATGGGCTAAAGCCTTCATTGGAGTGGGAGCCATGTCCAGAATCTGAGCTTGTTTAGACCCACAGAGAATGACCAGCTCGCCTCATCATGGGTCTCCCCAGCGATTAGTCTACCCCTGGTCATCTGTATGTACTAAACTCTATTTCATATCCTCCATTAGCCCACAGGCGGATGGCTAATACTCACCTACGGGCAATGTGCTCCCCTGAGGGGCATTAAGGACAGGATGGAAGGACCAGCCTCCTCCCTCCCTCCCTCCCTCCCTCCTTCTCTTCCCGTTCCTTCATCAGGCCTGCTCAATCTCTCTCTTAGTCTTGCCCCCTGCTCCTTCCTCAGCCCTGTTCTTTTCCATCAACCCTCTGCAGATCCCTTTTCCCCTGCAGCCCCATCCCCCTCTGGCCTCATAACTAACAGGACTGGGCATACTGTAGCTGAGGTCTCATGGGTAAACGGTCATAGTAGGACCTCTTGGAAGGAAATGGATCTTTTTCCCCGGAGTCCCAGATCACAGATGAGCCCTGTTGACGTTCTTTCTTTCTATATAAGCGAGCAGAGTGATGTAGTAGGAGATGAGAAGGCTGAGAGAGAAAGGAGTGGAGCAATAAACTATGTAGGAGTGACAGGAACACAACACAAAGCCCAGCAGAAAACCCCCCCTGCACTATTTCTCTCTCTTTCTCTCTGCGGCCCTCCCTTTACCCCTTTTGTGCCAGATAAGATCAACCGAGTGTCAGTCATCAACAGCCTCCTGTCACACTGTGATTGTTCATCTGTTTTGTGTGTGTGTGTGTAAATGTGCAGTCCAATGCGACATCGCTGCATACATTTAATGCCTGCATGTTCGAGGGAACAATAGAAGAGGAAGAGAGGAGCGAGGTGGAGGGAATGCAAAGGACAAGAGGTAGAGAGGAGGAGGGGAGGCATAAAGACGAGAGGAGGGACAAGGAGAGCAGAGAAGGAGACGAAGGAGAGGAGGAGGTGAGGGAGCAAGGACACAAGGCATCCAAGGGGAAAACGACGAGGAGTCAGAAGGACTTGCGCAACGACTGTGAAACTATCTCATTTTTATCTTGCGAGAGGACTTCCGAAGTGATCCGCACAACCTAATTATTTTCCCCTAATAAAAGCAACATATGCTAAGACAATAAAAGGCCTTATTGGACACCTATTCATTAAAGAGGAGCAGTAAAAGGAGCAGGACTCTGGCACAGGGATTAGCTTTTAAAAGGGTTTTTCTCTGCCTGGAAATGGCCTTAGTCTTCCTTTAGCACGCCCATATGGGTGCATAGCCCACCATAAAAGATCTGAATTATACATGAAGAGGCCTGGCTGCTTTATTGGCTGTGATCTGCTTTTTCCCTCTCACCTGATTGCGTCAGTGCATGCAAAGTTTGGACCGAATCACTCTCGGATCTCACCTGGTGTGTATGGACACGAGGTGTGTCCAAGTTTTGAGCGAAGAAATGCTCAAATGTAAAATACATATTGGTAACGACAACCATTCAGCAGCAGTAAGGAAAAAGCCATAATTCACAAAAGTTGGTCAAGTTAGAAACACATGGTTGAAATAACGCATGCTGGTGACTCAAGTCTGACAGTTTGACACACTGAAGTCATTATTCCATATGGTCAATGTACTGTAAGTGTCAGTATGTTTCTATTATGAGCAGAGCAATGCTGTCTGTGTGTCGGTATGTGAGTGTGTGATGAGCTGGTGTAATAGGGCCACACACAGGTGTGTGTATGCTCACCTCCTCACTGATGCACCAGCTAATTGGTCTCCTGCGGCAACCTGACATATTCACACATTCACAGTCTCTTACACACACACATTTTCAGGTGTGCACATTCTAAAAATCACACACACATACAATGTAGTGTGCAATAGTTATATCCACCTGTATACAGTGTGCAAATATGCAAACACAACCATGCATGTGCCTACATGCACAGGCAGCCCGCAGAGTGTATTTCCAAATAAACTCATTATCACAGTGCTGACTCCAAGTGAAGAATGACACCCAAACAGACTCCTCATACTTTACACACACTTACTGTAAAGTACTGTAAAAGAAAAGAAAAAAACAATGACCAGAAAGGCATACTGTAAAACACAAGCTACGAAAGAAAATCTACCCAAGAGCCAAACATCTCTAAGCTGCCTCCAAAATTCAAAGTGTTATTTCTCCACCAAAGAAAAAGGCAGGAGCCCCCAACACAAGAAACACAATGCAAAAATGATCTGGCTTTTTGTTATGTTAAATACCGGTGATGATAGCAGCCGTCACTCCAACAGCAGACATGCACCCGGCTGTAACAATTACTGAGAATACATTCCCAAAATGTAACATTACAACTGTGGATGAAGCCCTATTGTTCAACAGAGCAGAGATACATTTAGCTATCACACAAAGCAGAAGGGAAATGTATTTTTAGGCAAATTACTGACATGGTTGGAAAGAAAACTGTGAATGATAAGTCGTCTAGTCCCACTGAAGGCACGCAAAGTGGGCTTCAGTTGCAAATTAAAATGTTTGTCTTCATTTTCTCTGTCTAAGATCTTTCCTCCATGGCTGAACGATGTATTTTTTATCCACAACATTCTGTTTGTTTGCTTTCAAGCTCATCCTAACCCTATCTTAAATTCATCTTCCACTTTGGCTGTAGTAGGGAATAAAAAAAAGTCTGTTCACATAGTCTATCCTGCCCCCCCCCCCCCCC
>CALSCE010009442.1:14248548-14260810 GCA_943593645.1 Bovichtus variegatus
AGAGAGAGAGAGGGAGGGAGGGAGGGAGAGAGAGAGAGAGAGAGAGAGATGGGATGAGATGAGAAAGAGAGGGAAGGGAGAGAGACTCTAAAAGCTTGTCAGTCCCTCTTAATTATTCTAATTGCTGAGCTCAAGCTTCATGCCAAGGCTTAGGCATTCCCCTGGCACAACAACACAAGCCCCCCTATCACACACACGCGCACACACACACACACACACACACACACACACACACACACACACGATTCAGCCACTGCATTGCCTTAAAACCTCTCCTCGCTCCTCGTTTTCGTCCTCTCCCCTCATCTCCATACAGAACTCCCCCATCTCCCTCTTTTCCTCAGCTCCCTCTATCAGCATCCCTCCACTCTCAGAGCACCCTCTTATTCCTCCACTCCTCCTCCTCTCCTCCCATCACAACAGACCCTTCTGCTTCCTCTCCCCAGCCACTCCTCTCCTCCACCCCTCCGTTCCTCCGAACTGGATTAAAAGTACTTTTCATTACCCGTGCGGGAGATATGGCACTTAAAAATCACCCCATTATCATTTTTCACCCAGCAAACAGCACACACTCTCACAGAGACATAATTACCACACCCTGTCATACCAGGGAGATGGAGGCTGCTGATTTCCAGCCAGGCCGTGTGTGTCTCTCTGTGTGTGTAAGTGTGTGTGTGTGTCTAAGAAACTGCTGCCTGTCCGCCTGCCTGCCTGCTTCTCTTATTGATATTAAAAGCGCTGCATAAACGAGTGTTTAAAATGGCTGTCAGAGGGGGAGAGAGAGAGGATCCACTCCAATCACAAACTGCAACACACATCACTGGATCTCTTTCCCGGCTTGGCACATGGTAATGGCCTGGAATAACAGAATACTGCCGGATGATTCCCATTCCCACATTCCAAGTTGTGCGAGGCTGCAGAGGAGGCAGTTGAAATGGGAGGGGATGAGTGATAGAGCTCGCTTTAACCAGTCAACACTTAGCACATAATGAATTGGGAGTCATTTGATGAATTGGATTTATGGCAACGCTTGGTCTTAATGGCTGAAGTGCTTCAAATTGTGAGTCTGTGGAGGGAAGGGGGACCCGACTCATTCACACTAATATTCATTTAGGAAGCCGCTCCTCATCTTACACTTAGACCAGTTCTGCAGGGGCCATGCCTTCACTCACAGCATTCACAAGGGGGTGTTAAGTATATACGTGTTTAAAACACTCCCCGCACCCCTAAGACATTCATCACCGTGACAACGCTGCGTGGCGGCCCCCCAATATCACTCCGCAGGGGCCTGCCGTTGGCCTGTCACAGGAATGGGTGTCTATAATTATGCCTGTAGATAAAGCAGGGACAAACGTGGGTCCTGCATGATTAACTGGGTTGCTGTTTGATCACATTTGACTAATTTGTGGCATAAATCTTCAGGCTGGCGCCCCTGCTAGAGACCATTAGCCCTGACACTGACACCCCTGACACACACACACACACGCCCGTACACACACACATGCTCGATACTCGTACCTTTAAGAGGAACAGCAAAAATGAGAGGTGTGCTGCTGGCCTTTTAGTGCTGCTGCGTTGGTGGGGAGAAAATGTGAAAACAAAATACATACACCCGCTAACAGTTTCAGGCAACATCAATTCCAAAACTCTATCTGTATGAGGTCAAGGGTGGGGGAGTGGGGGTGTAGGTGGGGCAGATGGTACACCTAAGCACTATAGAGAGAGAAATGCAGGTGTACTGGATTATAATATTAAGCAAACATGAGCTCTGAGGTCTAATTATGACACAGGGGAGGGTATAGAGCGGGAGAGAGAGGGAGACTCAGTACTGTGTGGTGGAGTGGATGCTGAAGCCAGCAGAACCAGCCTGGTCATTTGTAAACAGGTAACGATGCAGGCCAGGTGTATGAGCATATGTACCAATGAGCAGGGGAGGAAATGGGGGAGAAGGAGGGAGTCAGAGGAGAGAGGGAAGATGGGGGAAGAGAGTGGGAGGAGTAGAGGGAGGATCTAATTAGGGTGAATTTACAGTGCCCCGTGCCAAACAGCTAAAATGGCCAACTGGGCACAGAGATTTATTACTGGGTTAAATTAGGTTGTCTGGTGAGGGTTGGTAAGGCCACCTGCAGCTGTCAATTGTCACAGTGATTGTTTTAACTGCGGAGAAAGACAACAGTGACACTATGCAAACAACAAATGCAACAGTGCATTGTTCCAGATGCAGGCTCGTGAAGAGAAACCAATATTCTTTTCTGTTTAGGACAATATCAATTGAGTCGAGTGAGTGATTAAGAATGATGCTTGAACCCATTTAGCATGAATCAATGAACCTCTGGACAGAAGGTTTCCAGTGCGAGGAGCCTTTGCCTCCATTTGCATCAGTATCCTTGATCAAATCTGCAAGGTAAACAGGTTTAAAACCTGATGGGGGATATTAAACTTGCAGATTGAGCCTTACTCCCCCCTCCCCAGGCTTGTCTGGAGCTCTGGGCTGGGGTTTGGGCCTCTGCATTTGACTCTGGCTGTTGAGTGCAAGGACGTGGCACAGCCAGCCAGCCCTGAGCAGCCATACTTTCATGGTCGGTTTCCATTTAAATATCTGACTGACAGGGAACATGGCGCCATTAAGGCGTCCCGAGGGCCCGGCACGAGAGGAGGAAATGGGCAGATAAAACCCCCCAAGGGAGAGGAGGGGGGTGAGAGAAGGGCCACGCTGCCTACAGAGCCTTTAACAGTGGGACCTGCTCTTAAAACTGTACCACTCCATCCATTTAGTCCTCCGTCCCTCCACACCCAAAACA
Source organism: Bovichtus variegatus (assembly GCA_943593645.1). Taxonomy (NCBI): domain Eukaryota; kingdom Metazoa; phylum Chordata; class Actinopteri; order Perciformes; family Bovichtidae; genus Bovichtus; species Bovichtus variegatus. The sequence continues at coordinate 14,251,350 of CALSCE010009442.1, forward strand.
ACCTTGTCTCTCTGGAACAAAAGCAGGATTTATCTAGCATGACTTACAGCCCCAACCTGACTTTCTTCCTCTGTTGGCAGTATGAGGTCATATAGCATGTGTGAGTGCACATGAGTGAGTGTGTGTGTGTGTGTGTGTGTGTTCACATAAAATAGTAAAAGATTCCTCCAAGCCCCAACTGTGCAGTAACTCTCAAACATTTAATACACACAATAGTATACCTAGGAGACATTAGAGCATAGGTAATATGTTGAACACAAAAGCAACAAGAGTTGTTGTTTTTATCAGACCAGTCGGCCCCAACACGTCTTTCTCTTGGTCTTAAATACATTTAGTCTCAGTCTCATCTTAATGTCGAACTCAAATGGCGAAATACTATTTTTTTTCTCCAAATGTCTATATGATGTGTTCGTCCGACAGTCAAGTTTTTTTCTCAAAATGTATATCATTGTAAATGAAAGCCCTATACTAGGAAGAAACACCTACAATAACATACTCAAAATCAATCAGGAACAGCTCCTTAACCATAAGGTCTATATGCATATTTCTGAGCTTTAAATATCACCGCTATAAACCAAGATCCCATGTGTCATGATGCATCTGAACGTCTTCTCCTACTCTTTACTACAACTTGGACTGTACATTTTAATGAAAATACAGTAAAACACAACATTTATGATACAGTTCATAAAGATAGGTGGTCTCATTGTTTCGGCCATGTTTACTGTTTACTGGGGGTTTTACTTAAAAACACTAGTCATTTCCATATAGCTACAAGCATACAACTTTATGTTACAAATAACATAAATAAAATCAATCAATCAATCTCCCAAAAGACTTTAAATGGTAATTTTAACACAATGAATATTGGTGAATATTCCTATATGAGAGAAGAGCTCTATGAATGCAGAATGGAGAATGCAGAATGGAACTCCACGGAGCTGTGTGACATGTCCACAGAACCGTCACATTCTATCGAGTGCAACTATATAAGCCTCAATCAAAAAGTGTTAACTTTTTATAGCCTTAGACTGTAGACTAGAGAGAAACGATTACTGCTACAAGATTAAGTACTGCCGGAGGAGTGGATGTGCTTACATTTATTGTTATGTATTGGGGCTTTTAAGAGGAAACAAAGACCAATATCTATACATTGAACTCCAGCACTACTACTAGTATCTATGTACTCCACATCCCTACAATTGTAAATAGTCTCAGTCTTAGTATACAATGCAAGGGGGGGGCTGCATTGGTGGGGGCGTGTTGTTTCGGGTACCTGTGAGGCGATGATATATGATGCAGGAAGGCCGGTAAGTACGTTATTCATGCTTATCAAATACCAAAACAAGTCACAGTGGTTTATAAAACTATTACAAAAGATTTTATAATTTTGGAAAGTTATCACAGCACCAAACACTTTATCTTTCATTGCAACGCTCCTCAGGTAAACAATATTAATGGTGCCTTCATGTTATAAACTAATCGAACAGAAAAGTGCACATATTTGCACATTGCATTGCTTAGCGGAAAAAGTTTTTGGTCAACCCACCCAAAAGTGCCACAGTCTGTATGAACCTGGCCTTAGTCTTAAGCAGTCTTGTCTTAGTCCCATCTGATCATGTCTTGGCTACAACTCTGGTTTTAACTATGCTGAGCTCCAGTCTGTTTGGTCAAGAATCTTAACTGTGGATGCTGCCAGGTCTAGAGGTTAAATGGCTGTCAGAAAGGGAGGAACACAGCAGCGAATAGCTCTGACACACAGACACAAATGAGCAAAGCCAGCCAGCCACAAGGCCGACCAGCCAGGCAGGACAGTGGCACCATGAAGACACTTAGCGAGACCGAGAGAGAAAGAGAGGAGGCGATTCAGAGAGAGAAGAAGTATTATCTGCCAGTTATATACTTTTACCTCTTCACTTCCCACAATTCAGCTTTCAGAGGCTACACTCTACCCCCCTTCCTCCCTCCAAGCCACCGTCCATACTGCCAGGCTCAATAAAGGTCAAGATGCTGCCTTCCTCTTAAGGAGCTCATTTGCATCCCGCCGGCAAACAGCCAGTCAGGGCTTGTTCAAGGGATCTGCTAATCCAATCAGATTGCTCATCTGTGAGGCCTTATCGCCACGGACACCGGCATCTGTGGGAACCGCATCACGGGGCATCATGGGGCTGCTGGTTGTGATTGGTGGAGACAGAGAGTCAGAGGGAAGTATGCATCACAAGGCTTCAACACCGCTCGGAGTTAGCCAGGAGTGACAGTCAGAGAGCAGGGAAGGCTTAACCAACACTTCCCATGTTATGACTGCTGCCCCAGGAACGGCGCGGATACATATTGGGTGTGAAATACGAATTACACCGGTAGGATTTCATCTTTATCTACTGTTGAACACAGAGCGAGGAAAATGTGCGGCGTACGAACAGTACATAAACACCAACATTTAATAGGAAAAGTAAATGACCCCCCCAACAAAAACATGTTTTACAGCGTATGTTTTTGGATAGCAAGTGAATATCAGGTCCAGCAGCGAAAAAAAAAGTTAAGCTAAATAATAAAAAATTAAAAATGAAGATGGATCATTTAAAAAAAACAACAGAAAAGGCATGAATGGGTATAAGAGTGGATGTATATGCCCTTCAGCCCCGAAGGGAGGCCGACAAACCTTGCTTGTGTAGGTTAATGTCTAACTTTCAGCGCACACACATACCCACAGCCATATCACCAGTACAACACAGTTTGCTCATTCAGGAATATAAGCTACAGAGGTGATCTGGCTATGCAAGTGACTTTGTGTCCAGGGACACGGCTGGACATAAAGGGACAAGTGGGGGACATAAAGGTACAAGGGGACGGAGAAACCAACTTGGCTGTCCTTGCACACAATCCCACAGAGACCATGGTCCCATCCGTCTCTCCTTCTCCATTTCTGCTCCTGCTATTCTTCTATTCTTCCAACTCTGCCCTCTCCCCTACCTCCTCCTCTAACTCTCCTGTTCCTTCTTCCCGTCCTCTCCCTCTACCTCTTGCCATCTGCCCTCCGCCATCCCTCCTCCCCCCCCTCCGATTGTCTCGCCCTCGCACTTGCTCTCGACCCCGGCGGTGTCACTATTAGCAGCATCACACTGGGATCACATGGCTGCTGAGGTATGGAGGCCGAGTCAATGGAGCGTGGCACACAAAGACGTCCATATACCCCCATCGCCACTGCTTCCTCCTACTCCCTCCTCTCAATAATTCTCTCTGCCGCCTCTTCCCATCCCTTCCTGATCATTAGCTTGGAATGCAGCCAGATTGGATTTAACTAGCCAGACTAACTGTATTTTTTTTTTCAATATATCCTGTGCTTTCCTCTGTAGCAGTTCGGCATACATACACATTTAAACTTCCTGAATCTCAGAAGTTTTACAGATGACTTTTCACAATGGTTGTTAACTATTATGCGAGTCGTCATTTTAAAATAGTATATATATCATTGTGCAACAGAACCACAGTTTGTCGGTTATATGACCTGCTCTTTGTCCCAGCCTTGGCAGACTATTAGACCTGGAGCAAGGAGTCAGAGAGGTGAGACAGGCGTGAGGAGGAGGCAGAGGTGGATCTATAACAGCTCTCCAAGCAGAGCACTGCTCCAGGAGAAGCAGCTATGGATTCAACCCATCCCTCTCTTTTCTCTTACTCTCTCCTTTTGTGTCCAAGTGTGTAAGGCTGCAAGTGTGCAACGTGTTTGCGAGAGGCATGTGTATGTGTATGTATGTGTGTGTGTGTGTGTGTGTGTGTGTGTGTGTGTGTGTGTGTGTCTGCAGCCTGTGCATGTGATAAGCCTGTGGTAGTAGTAGTCCTGTGAGGGACCTAAGGCCCTGTTCTCCTGATTAGTCATTTATCAGGCCTGGCAGCCCAGACCCACCATAATCACTCTTCTCTTACCCCTCCTCCTTTTCCTCCGCTGATCCCCCTCTATCCCCCTAGATCTCCCCTGTATCCACCCCTACAACAATGCTTTCCATCCCCCAATACCAAAGTTTATATGGTGGTGCGTGTACATGCCTGTCCAACCTCTACCTGCCTCTATCTAAGCTGCACCCACTCCATCCACCTTGTCCTCTATCCTCTCTGTCGGAGTGTGTCTAGCCAGGAGCCGCCTTTCCCTTTCCTCTTCGTAAACTCCAATCCAATTTCCCTCCTTGTCTGTCTGTGTTGTGCATAAGCTCAAGAGCCAAAGCTGCAGCTAAAGACACATTTCCAATTTGTCCGTTTGAATTTTACGAGCCGGAGCTGTTTAATGCCGAAGAAAGAGAAGACGAGTACACGACGAGAGGAAGATGGGAGGGCAAGTGTCTTCCGGAGCGGCAGGAGGACCTCCCTATCAACCAGCGCCACACTCCCTCGTCCTGCCATGTCAACAGAGAGGGATTAGGGTACCAGATGTATTGAGGAGACCAGAATGAGTTAATGCAGTTAACCAGCTGCTTCTTCTCAACCTGTCTTTCCTCGGTTGGGAGAAATTGGAAAAGCTGTCTAGCCAAGGAGAGGGAATGTAATCTGGACTATGCAGACCGGAGGATATGGGCACATGAAAGGGCTGTCCTCCTGCTTCCCATGCCTCTTTTCTCTTTCCTTCACCCTTCCTTACCATCATTCCCACTCTCTCTTCCTATCTCTCTAAGAAAGGGGGGATGTAGAAGTAGGAAGGAGAGAAATGGACAGAAACATTTTTACATATAGAGCAGGCCAAACCCAAGATGGGGTTAAAAGAAAAAAAAAATTGCAAATAAAAAGAGGGAAACTAAGATAAAAGGGGGGGTGTATATATATGGGGAAAGAGAACAAAGAAAGTGTGTGTATGTGTGTTATTACGGTGCATGATATTTGTTTGAACCTCCAGGGAGATAACAGCTGGGACTCCACCACAAACACACACTCCTTAACAAATACCTTACTTCATTTCTCCTTAACCATCTCCATATCCCTCCATCCCTGGCCTCATCTTTTCCTCCAGATCCTCTTTCCATTCATTTAATTTTGACTCCCCCACTCAGACTCCTCCTCTGGTTTTCTTGTGGCCTATTCATAGGTTCTTCACGTATTTCATGTTTTATAAAACCTCTCTTTCCTCTTTGTCTCAAACTCATAACAGAGTATGGAACGGCAGTAAAATGCAAAACATGTTATTAATGGAGGGGGTTTTTTCTTTAATTGTGGTTTTATTGATAATTTCTTTTAAAATGTTGTTAATCGTTTCCCCCATTAACTATAACATCAAAATCTCCATGTAAACAAAGCCAGCGGTGGGGTGACGGAGTTTAAAAGGAGGGTGTCACACTAAAATTATAAACCGGGCCTTTAACCACACCTCTCCCCCGCTGACTGTCTCTCTTTATAGAGCAGTCTGCGTAATAGTGGCTCTCTTATAAAACACAGCGCCGTGTCACACACACATTACTCAGCCCACCGCCCCTTTAAATGATCCAAAGATGTATGAGGCCATCTGTGGGCCGCAATTAAATACCAACCCCTTTAATTCAGCTGCATGCTACATTACCGCCCTCTGTCCAAAGCCCTGTAGACCAGTTACGGGATTGGGTGAAGTCACACAAGCACAGCGGAGTTAGTTACACTGGAAAAAATGTTGAGTCTTGAAGTCTTATTTTCAAGTGACACAAAATTAAACAATAATGGCATCATTTTCTTTTCTTTCTCTTCTTTTTTGTTTTGTTTTACTAATTACTTTTAGGGCATTTTTTGCTTGTATTTCATAGAAATAGTTAGAGTGATGACAGGAAATGAGGGGAAGTAAATGAGAAATGACATTCTGTACGACAAAGGCCCCTGGTGCCAGATGCCAAACGAGGACGTTGCCATTCATGGTCGGTACCTTAACCCCACTGAAATTAGAGGAGAGAGCTAAAGTAGAAAAGTTAATGTTGCCTGAAACTGCATAAAAAAGATCTTTCTCCAAATGGAAGACCGCTGTAAGAAAATGTTTAAACTCACAATTTAAAACTTAAGATTAATGTGAAATAAAGTTCATGCTGCAGGCCACAGGCCAGACGGGGTTAAATGACAAAATCATTGCTGAGATGTTTCCCCCACATCCACAAGCATCTTACACATCCCCTGCTCCTTCTAATCCCTTTCTCCTTCTCTCCACCCATTCACTGGCAATCAGTGAAAGAGGTTCATGAAATTAGTCGGCGGTTGAACACATGCTCCAGTCGACTCTTATTTCACATCACTCCCATCTGATTGCCTTTCATTGTCAGACTCATAAAAGTCTCTCTCTCTCTCTGCTTCCTGTATCTCCTCTAGCTTCTAGCAAATCTAAAAAGACCATTCCCCAATTATCTGTCCGTCTCTCCTTCATTTTTTTCTCTCTTTCTTCCTCCGTCACAATATATTCCTCTGCTAAATCGTCTCTTCCCACATTGCCATTCCTCGTCCATTGACTGCACTGGCCTTGTCTCTGAGCACTAATTGTCTCATTCTGAGGACTTAAGGATGCTAGATGGGCGCTAGATGTGTTAAAGAGACGGACTGTGAAACCAGTGTGTGACTGGCAAATTACATCCTTGGCCTTTCTATGGTTGGCAAAGACACTTAATAAGCTCTCAATGTGTTCAACAGCTAGGTGAATAGTTCACTGGCTCCACTGTGCGCTCGTGTGTGCGTGTGTGTGTGCGTGTAGTAAGGTGCTGTTGGTATTCTCAGAGCAGTCGACCCGGCGTTCTTCCCAGTGACAGGATCGGGGCAGATCAGCGCTCACTTACAGAACAACTCACCTGAGGAAAAACTCTCCTCTCAGCATGTCGTCCTTTTCTCTGTCTGCCTTTTCTACTCCTTCGCTCTCTTTTCTCTCTCTCTCTCTCTCTCTCTCTCCCTGACTCCTCTGTCTCTGACCCAGACAAAGATCCCCCTGAGCTACTGCACTCAGCTCTCCCTCTCCCCTTTCTTTTTCGGTTTTCGTTCTCTAACCCTATCTGTCTCTTTTTATATCATGCTCTCTGTAAAGATACCCTGTGGGAGGGCAGTATCTAACAAAACATAACCGCACACAGTGACTCTACTTTCCTACACTGACATTGACGTGCATGCGTGTGCACACACACACACACACATACGGACACATACTATATGCATCACCTGCAACACTACATTCTACTATAGTTTTCAATGAGACCAGTGATGGGAATAAAATATTCTCCTACTGTATCCCTCTTTCTCCCACACCCCCACATACACACTCACAAACAGATACAGACAAGAGCCCTACCAAATGCTCTATTTTCTGCCGCTGTGTGGTGATTTATGAAAGGTGTTTCTCACAGCAGGCAGATAGTCCTGTTTGGAATGCTTCATTTCATAAATCTATTCTCCATTCTCATTTCTCTGCATCCCCTCCTTCGCCCTCCACTCTCGTATTTCCCCTTTTCTCCCCTGTGCAGGACTCCCTCAGCCTCTGTTGACACATACAATACACTGTATGTCTGTGTGTGTGTATGTGTGTGTATGAGTGAGTGAGTGTATGGATGGGGAGGGGAGAGAAAGACATAAGTAGGCTTTGTCTGGAGTCGGGGTAATGATGCAGGAACAACCAAAGCCCCTGCAAAAACCCCATTCTCCTGAGGTCTCTCTCTCTCTTTCTGCTCCCCCCACTCACTCACACACACATGCATGCACGCACACACACACGGGCATGCCTGACACAGAGTCAAGCAGCACTAAGTTGTGTAAACAAAAGTGAGACATCAACTGAGATCCAACTCCCCAATGAAGCCGCACGTGCAACTAATAAACACACACATTAATAACTCGACTTGATATAGCACCTTTATGAACAGACACACACACACACACATACACACACACACACAGATGGAAGGAAAACAGCAGAGGTGTTAGGTATAAGCAGGCAAAGAAACAGAAGTAAAGTGATATCTGTTTTAAGGTATGTATAGTTTAATAATAGGTAAAAATAAGGTGGTAGTGAAAAAACACCAGGAGGTGTAGTTGATGATTTATTAAAGGTTATGTCCTGTATATACAGAAGAGAGCCGGAGACTTGACATCACATCCATCTGTTCCACTTAATGCAATCTCTCATTTAGCATTTCTTTCACCTATCTTTCTGAACAAACAAAGCATGCTCCAGTTTAACTGCAATTACTTCAATCTAATAAACGAAAAAAACTACAGCTCCCATGAAAATGTACCAGAACAGTAGCATGGTAGACATTTAACCTGCGATTGTCTTGGACTTGTGTTTTTAAAAACAGAAATGTTAAATAAACAATACTAGATGCAGTCACTTGGGCCGTTTGAAACTGTTGCGTTGTTTGTAATATTGAAGTTAAACAGGCGGCCTCCCAGTGTGTGTGTGTGTGTGTGTGTGTGTGTCTGTGCGTGTGTGTGTGAGTGTAAATTGGGTTTCTCATAACCGTGGGTTATCAGATAGTGCCAATGGTGAACATGGTGGGATAACACTTCTTAAAAGCACAACTCTACATCTGCTGCAGCGTGAGTGTGTGTGAGAAGAAGAAAGAGGAAAAAAGGGAAGAAAGAGATGGGGGCCACAGTGTAGATAAGGCAGTCTTGTTCCTTATTTATGTCTTATTATAGCTACAGCGGGGCCAGGCCACAGACACAGTCACCGGGGACACAATGATGAACTACTCGACAAGACAGCCTGCTCACTCTTGGGAAGACACACTCCCTCTATTCCCCACTCCTCCACTCCTTCGCCTTCTCCTTTAACACTTCCCTCTCCCTCCACTCTCCTGCTTGTTTTTAACTCTTTTCTCCCTTTCCTTTCAACAACCTAATTCTGCCTCTGTCCCATCTCCACCTCCAGAACTCTTTCTCCTGCATCCTGATTCATCTCAACTCTCCTCTCCTGCTTTTCCGGTATCCTTTCCCAGCCTCTTTGCTCCGTGTGTCGCAGAGAGGATGCCAGTGTAAACAGGGAGTTACCTAAAGGTGCTGCAGTCGGGTGGAATGGCAGGCAGGTGACACGATTAAGACATCCCCTTTCTCCCTCAAGCACGCACACGTGAGTACCTCTCGCTCGTTCCTGTTACGCTCCCTCTGTTGTTTCTAATCCTCTCTTCCTCTCTCTCGTGGGGTGACCTGCAGAGGTGAATGTGACTGAGCTCATTACCTGCCTTAATGAGAAGACAGCACCACTGAGACAGCAGCTGCAACTTACCTGAACACTGCACACACACATACTCACAGGAGAATGCATGTAAATACCTGCTACTAACCACTGAGACGAGCAAACACACTTGATTATACCTCAGAGAGAGAAAGACTCAAAGTGAAAGAGAGAGTAAAAGAGAGACGAGGGAGGGAGGTGTGTAAAGTCTCCCACGCTTGCTGTTGATACCACCGGCTCACTGCTGTATCTTAGTTGTTGTTTTATGGAATTACCCTTGTACCAACATGCTCTTCCTGTGAGTAAAGCTTTTTTT